>CM046857.1:38582828-38987073 GCA_025617745.1 Heliocidaris erythrogramma | reverse complement strand
CTTCTCCTGACGACGGCCAGAGCATTCTGACCGGAACGTGGAGTTATTCCAACTCACATGGTTGTACCGCAAACCTTTTTTCTGAATTACAACTTCACCATGCAAACCTTCAAATCCTATATTACAAAAAACCTGTTAATCTACAGTTATTTTTTACAGTGAACATTCTACGAAAAACAAATCTCGTTTAGCTCGACCCATGTATCGAGATGGCAGGGGAGGCGCAGCGTCTTTCAAAGGGGGTGGGGAGCACCAGCAAGAAGGAGGCACCTACAAAGGGTGGACCATTTTATTTTTGTGACATTGGTATATGCTGCTTTAGCTTCCCAAATTAGTTGCGTGTAATGGTCTAATGATTCATGTGCGAGTGAGCAAAGCGAGCAATCTAAAATTTTCTTCTTTTTTTCTAATGCTGAAGGACTTCGGTTTGTGCATTATTTACAGCGATATAATGAAAATGACAAGGGGCAATGTCGAATGATCATTAAATGCATGCATTAACGTTGTCGCTTTTCTTTAAGATTATATAGATATCAACATACTTTATGCGATCTTCTTGACTTCATAATTAGGTATACTATATGAGCGCGCGTAGTGTAGCGAGCGAGCTTTTGGGAAATTTTCAGAACATATTGCCCTTACTTGGTGTAACATTCGAGGGAGTGGAATAGGAAATCTTTGGTTACAGGGAAAGAGATCAATTCTTCGAAGCTAGATATGGCTTTTTTTTTTTTAATAAACAGTGGGAAATATAGGGAAAGGGGGCACTTATTAGAGGAGAAAAAGGCCACATATTAGGAAAGGGGGCACTTATCAAATTTGAAAAAGGGCACTTATAAGAAGGGGGAAAGGGCACTTATTAGAAGGAAATATGAGCACCTACCAGTCGAGGTAAAAGGCACTTATAAAAGGAGAAGAGGGTACATATTATAGAGAAAGGGGGACAATTATTAGATCTGCAAAAGGGACACTTATCATCAGGTGAAAAGGGGCACTTATTACAAGGGGGAAATGGGACTTATGAAAGGAGGACAGGGGGGCAATTATGATATTTGAAAAGTGGCACTTATCAGAAGGTGAAATGGGGCACTTATTAGAAGGGGAAATAGCACTTATTAAAACAAAAAGGGGCACTTAGTTATCAGAAGTTGAAAAGGGGGACTTATTAGAATGGAAATGGGCCCATATTGCAAAGGAAAGGGACACTTTTAGTTGTAAAAAGGCACTTATCAGAGAGGAAAGTCCATTTGTCAGAAATAAAAAAGGGTACTTTTGGGATACTTGAAAAAAAAAAGCCCCCCCCCCCCCCATCCCAAGGATTACCGCCTCGGAGCGATAGTGATACAGTATCAGAATCAGAAATAAGATTATGGCGCTTTCTTCTTTTTTTATTAACCAATTTTCCTCGAATTAACTTTTTGCTGTGAATTGAGACGGAGGCTTTTCCACAACTTGGCAGGCGCGTTGAAGTTCCTGATCGCTCAGCAAAATAAGCAGAAAATCACGCCCTGAAATCATCATTTCAGTTAGAGTAGACTACACCAACGCTTTGAGAAATTGCCGAGGCTTCCATGCGTACATACTACATAAACATCAGCCGACATATTACTCGTTTTATTTTGTCGAATGGCTCTTTGCATTTTTAAATCATGATCATGGATGCATGCGACTCGCATGGCTAGCAACACCACCTGTGTTCTTGACGTTGCTCGACTAGATGTAGCACTTACTTGTCGGGACATTTACCACTGCCGGCCGGCCAGGTAGAGAACGGGGAAGATGAAACCGATTTAGTTGATAAATATCCAACATTTGACACAAATACATTGCAAGGTACAATTACCTCAATCAAAATGGTAAGTTTTTTTTTCTACTTTCTGTAAGTCAAAATGTACGATATAGGATTCAATAGCATTGTATGTCACATGCCATGCGACAGTTGTTTAACTTCGGGTTTAGTTCTCTGTACAAGTACAATTCTATCCTACCCTTAACCAGGGAACTGTATCTGCTTCAACCTTGTACCCAACAGTACCTTACCACCTACATGCCTTCATTTGACGAAATATAACCGGAGAAAATGTCCCCAAATCATGTGTCAGATTACCCTATTATTACAACCGCGGGGCCTACATACTTTAAAATTCTCACACCGCACACTCGTAACAAACTTTCACGGAAACGGTGCAAAACCCCGGAAAAACACTCCCAATTTAGCTTGATTCCTTGCCTTTTATGACCTACGTCGCCTCCCACTGCGCATGCGGGACAAAAACTTATCCATCATAATTAATATGCATAAGATTCATAACACTATATCTAGATCTATTAATAAGTAGTAAGATAGTCTTATTATTTCATTTTCTTTGGCGGATCCACATTAGAGCGGGGGGGGGGGGTGGCGGGGAGAGGCCATGTTCCATTCAAACATCCACATTCATAAAAAAACGCGTCCGAACAAACAAAAAAAAAAACAAAAAAAAAACGATAAAGCAAAACAAAACAAAATATGCATGCCACCTGCATTCCTATAGTATTTCTAAATATATAGGTTTTCCCGGTCATTTTCATAATTTTGTCATTCAAGTTCATATTCCGAGCATTCAGTTTCACGGATTTCACGCTCGCAGCTTGCGCTGAATCGGCTTTCAAATTCAAAATGCGGTCGTTCAGATTCACTATCCACGCAATCGATTGTTCATTTGCGTCATTCAAATTTGAAATAGGAGCATGTATTTTGAGCAACGAACATTCAAATTCATTTCAAGCCGGCGACGGAATCTTGTTGGTCATTCATATTCGTGAAAAGGCAACCATGTTCCAAATAAGTGCATTCAATTTAAAAGAATTATATGTTGTTTATTGATATCTTATTGGCTTCCACTTGTGAGATTGTGATGAGATCATGTTGTTTATTAGTTGGTCTTTGAATTGACGCATTGTGTGGTTAGTGTTGGGGTGTTGTCTTTTTTTATGTGTGTAGTCATCAAGGAGTATAAGTTAGAAATGTCGTTGTGTTGATTGGATGCACTGTTGACTGGGCCTTATCATATAAAATTTCTTGAAATGAAAAAATATATATAGTGATGAATGCATGAACACAAGTACATGATATATTGGAGAATACATGAACATAATTATAAGGACACATATCATTGTAAGGAGATACAAATTCAGAACAATACTGTAGCTTTAAAAAATAAACATACTGCATTATGGAAGGCTATGAAAATAAGATTTTTGCGTGTGTGTGTTGGGGTGGATTGTGTAGTGTGCTCGTTTTATCATGAAACAAGCAATTACGCTCGTCCCACTCTCCCCATCATAACCACCTTCTTCAAAAATCTATCTTATCCTAGGTGGGAAATTGATCACCTGAAAATGAAATCGAACGCCCGAAACAGGCTCATCGTGATTATTGCGTGAATTTGAATGCACAAGTAGGAAATGCAATGCTCGCATTTGGAAATTGAACGCAAATGCGTGATTTTGATTTTACGGAAAGGAAATAAAATCGCCATAAGTGAAATTGATCTATCTGATTCTGAATTTGAGAGGCCGAATATTTTCTTCGCGGGCGTGCGCTGTGCAAATTTGAATGCACGTTCATGATTTGGAATGGAAAAAGTATGAAATTGACCGGGAAAACCTATACTAGATCCGTCACGGAGTTTACCTCATCCCCCCCCCCCCCGCAAAAGAGAGTGAGAGAGAGAGAGAGAGAGAAGACACAGAGAGAAAAATTCTGTCTACGTAATTAGAGAGGTCTACTACGTTGATGCCCTTTTACTAAATGGATGACTCAGTATATTAATATAATTTATTCATACATATGTCTGTTATTACGAGGTTTTAAGTTTCTTGACCACAGAATAAATAATAGCAGTTAAAATGTCATTTTGTTAGAATACAACCACAGTAATATTTTATGGTATTAAAAAAAAAAAAGAGTCAAGAGTTTTACGTACAGGCGGGTGGCAGAGGTGCGATGATAGCGTATGTCCCTGGCGCCATTTTTTTTTCTAGATACACGTCACTATAGATGTCATGATCCGGAGTTTGGTATTTGATATTTTTGGTATTTTATTGAGAAACTTCATTGACATTGACATCAATATTTTGTTTTACAATACAAGCATTAGTATAAAGAAAAGTAACAATCATATGGAAATGAAATGGAAAGAAAGAGAAAATATAGCACATCATAGTACTACCACTCAGGTTTAACCTGTGACAAATTATATAACATTATCAAAGTGGTTACCATATTGATGTAAATAATGAAATAGAAAATCATAATGTCACTACTCATGTTCAGCATGTGACAAATTATATAACATTACATCAAACTGGATATCATTGATATAAACAATGCAATAGAGAATCATAGGACTAACATGAGACAAATCATATAACACAGTATATCAAATTGGAATATTATATTGATATAAACAATGAGTGGGTCAAAACAATAATTCATTTCACCTTGTTTTGTACACAAAATTTCATATTTTCCCCATTATATCTCAAGGTGTAGCTTTTCTCCTCCTTAGCTCAAGATATATCGTGGGAAAATGTATTTGACACAACATATGTTGAGTTCACAAAGAGACAAGCAGCATCTTTCGCGATAATGGAGAAAATATGAAATTTCGTGTACAAAACATATTGAGAGTTGTACTACTAAACCTACCATTTTGAAGCAACATTGCCAATCTGAGGATCGCCATAGAAAGTAAATTGAGACTTTTCAAACTTATATTAAATTGCTTCTTTCTATCCTCTCTTTTCATTAAAATGGATATTTCCCAAGGGTTTAATTGTCCTTTAAATAAATTTTGTATTCGAATCATATGCATAATAATTATAACACATTTACTTATTTTTTAAATGATAATATATATAAGGATAAAGCAAGTGTCTGTTTTTACAATTTATGTGCTTGAAAACGTGACAGGAAGTTCGTGATTGCGCAATCGCTCGCATTGTCATCGCGTGAGAGTTGTGTCATTGCGAAATACACTGTCCGGAAGGATACTCCGACATCTGCTTCGGCAATAATTGCTCACTGGATTTGGCATGCCCTGGATTTATTTAATCAAATATTATAGGGCTATATACTGTTTGGGATGCAACTGGCTTTTAGGTTGGGATTATGGCAGTGGTTAGCGTTTGGTTAAGGGTTGATATTGGGAAATTTGTTAGTGTGCGATATTGACCTCGGAGCAATTTTCGTCAGAGAATGTGTCGTACAATCGTACAATCCAAAAATTCATAACTTTCTTATTACTTTTCGAATTCGTTTAAACTCTCACCGACCCGTTTCTCTGATGTTTCCCCTTCTTATTTACCAAGGTAACTTGTCAGAAATTTGAGGTTGCCCTTAAATGACATTAATGAGGGATTAGAAAAACTTGTTGCACAAAATTAGTTACTTATGACATGTAGCGCTTAGCGAAGATGGGACTTCCGAAGTTGTATGAATATGTTTGACATGCCTGTCAGTTTGATGATCCAGTGGCAGATCAGGCCGGGGGTGGTGGCCGGGCCCGGGCCCCTCCCCTGGGACCAAAAGGGGCCAAAAAAAATGCTGAAAACCTTTTTTTTTTTTTTTCTTTGGCTTGTCAGAAAATTTTGTCAACATTGAGCCCCCTCCCTCAAGAATCATGGATCCTCCACTGTGAGGATCTCTGTATCAGGAATCCTGTCCTGCCATCTCACTTTGAACAACTTCCGCAGACAGCGAAGGTGGAAGAGATTTAGTTTTTTTGCCATGTCTTTGATAAGCAGTGCATATCTCACATGTACTGTATATAGCGTGCAAAGTAGTGAGGATGGCAGCTCTGTAGACTTTGAGCTTTCTCAAGAGGCTTACCCCAGCTCGCTCCCGAACTGATGAGCACAGGCTCCCAAAGGCAGTAATTGCCTTGGCCATTCTGATGTCAGTCTCATCCACAGCCAGACAGGGTACTTGCAAGGTACTCGAACCTGTTTACTGCTTGTAATGTCTGGCCATTCACTCACTGTCACAGTTGGCTTTTCATAGTGTTTCCCTGATTGCTTAGGTCATCTTGGTCCTATTGTGAGTCCGAATTTGTCACAGCTAGCGGAGTCGGTCATGGTCTTATTCAATTACGGGGGCACGGGGAGCAAATGCACCTAACTTGAAAGTGAGAGAGCCTTCACCAACACCCAGTCGCTGTCATTGCGCAGCCACTTGCACTGTCATCGAGTGAGAATTGTGTCAGTGCGAAATAAACTTACTCTACGTAGGAGAAATAGTGATTTTTTTTAGGCAGCATTTTTGCTGGAGAAGATTTACAAAGCTTACCTGGGGTAAAATTTTGCGCGGATTCCAAAAATGTCAGTGTTATTGACCCTACTTACTTTTTTTTATTTATTTATTTTATTTATTTATTTATTTATTTATTTATTTATTTATTTTTTTTGGGGGGGGGGGCCATTTTAACCACTTTTTGGTCAAAAATAACCATTATGGTCACTTTTGGTCAGGGGTAATTTTCCAATTGTTATTACCAGGAAATGAGATTTTCCTTAAAATGTGCCCTGATGCCCCAAAAGAGGTCAAACTGACACCCATCTATTGAAAAGAACATGCAACTATGTGGTCATTAATTTTTGGTCACTTTTTCGCCAAAAATGACAACTTGTTTCAATTTTTGTCAGAAATCAGGCATAATTTTCAATCAGAATCAATTACTGTTGAGTTGGGTTTTTTTGTTTTGTTTTTTTTGGGGGGGGGGGCACTTTCTCCACTTGGGCCCAAATTGACCAGTTGCATGATTTCTGTTACAAACTCGAAATAAATCTCGATTTATTCAAACAGAATTCATGACAGGGGAGGTTTGGAGATCTTATCGTGGGCAAAATTCTGCGCTGACTCTAGAAATGTTAGTCTTATTGACCCTATTCACGACTTTCTGGTAATATTGGTCACTTTTGGGCCAAATAATAATAATTTGTATCACATTCGGAGAGGGTCCGATATCAGATCAAAATTTCAAACACAATAAATCGATGGGTTTGTTTTGATACCCGATTTCTAAGTCAAAATTTCAAACACAATAAATCGATGGGTTTGTTTTGATACCCGATTTCTAAGTCAAAATTTCTAAGTCAAAAAAAATGTGTGCAATTTGCAGAACAATCATTCTCATTGAATTAAATTCTGATTGAATTAAAGCGAGTCGCAAACATTACAGCTCGGACATTTTGAGTTTGATCTAGAAATCATACAAATAGTCAGTTTGGGTCCAAAGTGACGGTTCAAATACATTCATTGAGATTGATTGTTTTGGAATCGGCACAAATTTTGAGGTAGAAGTTGGGTATCAAAACAAACCTATGAATTGATTCTGATTGAAATATTTTCATCTTATATTGGACCCTCCCCAAAATGAAATCTTCCCCATCATAAATTATTTTGGTTGGTATAGAGATCATAAGCGGATGAAGAGAGAGAAAGAGAGAGAGAGAGAGAGAGAGAAGAGGAAGTGAGAGAGCTAGGGAATGAGAGATATAGAGGGAGAGGGGAGGGGGAAGAGAGGGACACAGACTGAGAGAGATGTAAACCCTTGAACACGTTCAACAAGAAAAAACAACAAACAAGCCTTTAAAACACAATCGATTATCTTTTTATTGAAAATTCATAGAATAAACTTTTTGCTGTGAAATGAGTCAGAGACCTAACCGCAAACTTTTTTTTTTTATCTGCGCAGGTGCGTTGATGTTCCTGATCGCTCAACATAATAAAGCGGAAGATCACGCCCTGAAATCTTCATTTCATGCAGAGTAGAACACCAACTCTTTGTGAGATTGCCGAGGCTTCCATTCGTATATAATGCATAACAGCAGATATTTTGCTCATTTCACTTTGTGGAATGGCTCTTTGCATTTTGAAATCTAGATCATGGTTGGAGGCGACTCGCACGGCTAGCAACACCTGACTGGATCTTCTCTGTCGGGACATTTTTTACTGCCCGGTCGAGAACGGAGAAGATGAACCGATTTTTTGATAAATCTCTATCATACTGACACCAAGCATTGTCAGGTACAATCACCTCAATCAAAATGGTAAGTTTTATTTTATTTTTCTACTTTCTGTAAGTCAAAATGTACGAAGTAGGACTCAATAGCACATGCTCATGCATGTTGTTCAACTTCGGGGTCAGTTTTCTGTACAAGGACAATTATATCCTTACTTCAATCAGGGAACTGTATTTGCTTCAACCACGTTCCCAACTGTACCTTACTCTATTAAACCCCAACTCTAAACCTAACCTAAATCCCAGTCGCAATCTTAACTCTTATCTAACCCTATCACGTATATGCCATTATTTGATGAGCTTAAAGATACAGAAGATTATTTTGGTCGGTATAGAGGTCACAAATTGATACAGATAAAATCCAATCACAATATTTGACCCTAACCCTATCACTATATATCACTATATTATTTTGACGAAATATAACCGGAGAAAATGTCCCCAAATCATATGTCAGATTACCCTATGTGTAGATCTATATCTAGATCTATTAATAACTAGTTAGTCGTATTATTCCATTTTCTGTGGCGGATCCACATGGGGGGCTGGGAGGGGGGCAGTAGGCCAACTTCCATTCAAATATTCACATAAAAAACACGTCTATACAAATGGATGAACAACAACAATAACACAAACACACAAAACAAAACATGGCATGTCAATTACGCATGCCACCTGCCTTCCTAGTACAACCTTGTCGCAATCTTTGTGTTATGTTTGACTCATATATGACAATGTCTAATCAAATTTCAAATATCTGCAGATCAGTTAGGTACCAATTAGGTAATATCGGTTTTATTCGGAAACATTTGTCCAAGTCTCGACTTTGGCAATGCCCTTCTGGTCAATTTACCCCAAAGTCTGTTGTCCAAGCTCCAAAAGCTTCAAAATGCTGCGGCTCGCATTGTTACTCTGTCCCCAAGTGTACTCATATCTCTCCTGTTTTGCAGTCGCTACACTGGCTCCCTGTCAAACAGCGCATTATTTTCAAAATTTTGTTGCTCACTTTTCACTGCGTTCACAGTTCTACTCCCCAATACAATACCTCTTTAATTCAAAATTACACCCCCGCGAGATCTTTGCGCACATCCACTTCCAGTTCTCTCGTGATCCCTAAAGTCGCAAAATCTTGGGGGAAAGATCATTTGTAAAGAGCACTCCACAGAGTGGATTTGGCGCTATATAAGTTACATTTATTATTATTATTACTTCAAAATACTAGATCCGTCAGTGAATCCCCCCCCCCCCCGCAAAAAAAAAAGAGAGAAAAAAATCTTTCTACGTAACTAGGGAGGTCTACGACTTTGATGTCTTTCTTTTAAATGGTTGACTCAATATACAGTGGGTCCCCCAAAAAAGTAAACAGTTCGATAAAGTCTCCCCAAATAAACATTTCTGAATAATCTCAATATATTTCAATTCTTGTAGATAGCTGAGGGCCCCTCCTATACAATAACGAAAAAGAAAAATCTGACTAGTTATTACGCCTGAGTGATTCCAAACCACTTTTGAGAAATGGGTGCAAAATTCAGACTTGACAAGAATTGGTATTTGTTTTGGATGGTATCAACAAAGTTGAGAAGCGTTTGAAATTGACAGTTGGAAAAAGTCTCCCCAATTAAATATTTCGAGATATTTTTAGGAAAATCTCACAATATTTTATGCTTGAGTGAGCAACAGCCACTTTTGTGAAATGGTGCAAAATCCATTCTTGACAAATGTTTGTTGTTGTTCTAGCTGGCTGGTATGAGCCAAGTTGATAGTCATGAAAAGACTTCGAAATTCTATATTCTGATCATTAAAAGACTATTTATGAAAGAACAGACTTTGTACAAGGTTGAGTAAGCAAGCCAGATGAAATGAAAAGACTCACCAAAAGTAACATATTGAAACACCCAGCAAAGTAGTTAATTACTAACTCAAGCATGAAATATCGATGGAATGTGTAAGGATATACAGAGAACATAGCGTGTTATTTCATAAATTGTCTTTAATTGATCAGAATATGGACATTTCTAAGCCTTTACATGTACATGACTCAGCTCAGCTGATACCAGCCAGAGCCAATATCAATTCTTGTCAAGACTGGATTTTGCACCCTTTCTCATTATTGGCCTTTGCTCACTCAAGGGTAAATTATTGTGAGATATTTCGATGTCATATGATAGAAGAGACCCTAAGCTATCCACTGGTAAAAATATTTCCTTAAAATTTCATGAAACATTTATTTAGGGTGGGAATTTTCCCAACTGTTTACTTTTTTTCTGGGACGCACTATATTGATAATATATATTTTTACTTTCTCGCCCACAGAAGAAAAGAAGATAATATTAATAGCCGTTATGAATGTCATTTTGCTAGAATACAACCGCAGTATTAATTTATGGTATAAAAAAAAAGAGTCGGATTTTTACGTACAGGCGGGTGGCAGGGGTGCGATATCGTCTCTCCCTGGCGCTATTGTTTTCTAGACACGTCACTATATAGAGTGCGTCCCAGAAAAAAAAACGAAAGCCTAACACAAAGGGTTATTGTGACTAAACTATGTGCTCTCTTGCTATGATTATCTATTTCCATGAAGCAGAAGTATATTGCTTTCAAATGACTCCTAGGTGACATGCTTTACCGAGCCGCATCGTTTTAAAAATGATATGTAAAAACGCAGTTGTGCCAGAACTTTGACGTTACCGTTAGGAAACATAAACTTTACAACTCAATGAGAAGATTTTTTTGCTTGTGCTTCTTTTAGTAATGATGGTGTATAATGGTTTCATTCTAAAATAAAGGATTGTCGACTTTTTGTTGATGGTGAGGAGAGGTAAAGAAAGGGCATATTTTGTATTGAAATCAAAATAAATTTTACATCTTTCAGAACTGCAACTTCTTGAAAGAACAAAGAGGACAGCCATTTTTAATTTTAAAAAAATAAAGAAATGGGAATCTTCCATTGTCATCAAGAGTATGGTATAAAAGGCACACAAGGACGAAAAATATCAGATTATGGCAACTTTCCACCTGCAGGATGGGCAACTTTTCCATCATAAAAGTGGCCCTTTTTTATCACTCGAGGGATATTTAATGATTAGGGGAAATCTGGGGGTGTATACCCCTGTCAATCATTGGCTCATGTTTTATGAAAGTTCAGATTGAATGCATTTCATTATATACTGGGAACCATATCATCACATAATGTGTATCCCTTTTTTTTTAAGCGAACATTTCCCTTACGTCATGTGCGCTTGTGATACGAACGTTATCACGGACTTTTGATTTGCCAAAATCTGGCACAAATGATTTTTTACATGCCATTTTGAAAACAATGTTGCTCTGTGATGCATGTATGGTCTTATGCCATCAATGTATCATTTTAAAGCATATTACTTACACTTTATGAAGAAACAAAGAATTATATTCGTAAGTTTCCTAGTTTATTCACACTAAGCCTTTCTTTTAGGGTTTCGTTTCTTCTGGGAATCACTGGAGATGTCATAATCCGAAGTGGCAATTATAATCGTAATTACCATGGTTATTTTGATATGTGGATAAGGCATTCCTTTTCCAAGGTGATACATCTCCTAGATACATTAGATACTTGTAACATTGTGAATGATCTGTAGTTTGTAACTGTCATGCCTGTCTTCCATTCTTGGATGATGGCTTCTCCTCCTGATTGGCCGATTGTCACGAATTTATGACATGAACTTGCATTAGGTTATAAAGGTTCCCCTCCCATCTTAACAAAGTTTAATTAGAATCTTCTGCAGATACAACACATTTACTCACTTTTTATATGATATGTAGGATAATGATAAAATAATTGTAAATGTTCTTACAATTTTATGTGCTTGAAAACGTGACAGGAAGCTCGTGATTGCGCAATCGCTCGCAATGTCATCGCCAGAGAGTTGTGTCATTGCGAAATACACTGTCTGGAAGGGTTCTCCGACATCTGCTTCGACGATAATTGCTCACTGGCTTTAATTATTGAATCATACGGTTTGGGATGCAATTGGCTTTTAGGTTAGGATCATGGCAATGGTTAGTGTAGGGTATAATGTTTGGCCTAGGGTTGAAATTGGAAAATAGGTTTGTGTACGATATTGACCTCGGAGGAATTTTTGCCGGAGAATGTGTCGTACAACCCCCCAAATTCATAAATATCTTATTACTGATTCGATTTCATTTAAACTCTCACCGACCCTCCTTATAAGGTAACTTGTGAGAAAACTTAGGTTGCCCTCAAATGACATGAGTGAGGGCTCAGAAAAAAACTTGTTACATAAAGTTACGAAGGTAAGTTGCTTAAGCATTTGCCAGAGGGGAGGGGGGGGGGGGTCTATCTCGTCCTGTTTTGCCGTTTGTCACCAATCCTGACACGAACTTTCAGAAGTTTATAGTTTCTTTCCAATATTATTTGAGACATGTGCAGACATTAAAATGATGCATTTTTCAAGGGATGTGTATGATTAAGTTATAAGAGGAATATCGAACAAAATATAATGAGGACGACAGCTCTGTAGACTTTCAGCTTCGCCAAGAGGTTCACCGCAGCTCGCTCACACACTGATGAGCGCAGCCTTCCAAATGCAATAATGGCCTTGGCTGTTCTGATGTGAGTCTAACCATCAATATGTCCATTGCGAGATAGGATGCTTCCCAGGTACGCGAACTTATTTACTGCCTTTAATGTTCAGCCATTCACTGTCACAGTTGGCTTTTCATAGGGTTTCACTGGGGCCGGCCGGCTGGTACTTTGGTCATCTTGGTGCTTATTGTGAGTCACAGCTAGTGGAGTTGTTATGGTCTTATTCAATTACGGGGCAGGGGAGAAATTGCCTCTCTTTTGACTGTGAAAGTCAAGAGCCTTCACAAATACACCCAGTCGCTGTCATTGCGCAACCGCTTCACTGTCATCGAGTGAGAATTGTGTCATTGCAGAATCTTACCTGGAGAAGATTTGAAATGCTAATCCGGGGTAAAATTTTGTGCTGATAACAAAAATGTCAGTCTTATCATGGAGTTACTATGGGCTTAGTAACTCTTTGGTCTTATTGACCCTACTTACGAATGTTTGGCCATTTTGGCCACCTATTGGTCAAAACTAACCATTATGGTCAATTTTTTCAGGGGTAACGTTTCCAATTGTTATTATCAATAAATGATATTTGATAGACCTATCCTATTTTTTAAAAAAAAAAGGTCAATTTGACACTCATCAACAAGTCTGGTGTCATTTTGGTCACTTTTTGTTCAGAAATGACCATTTGTTTCGATTTTGTCCGAAATCTGGCCTTATTTTTCAATCAGAATCAGTTGACGGGTGGGGTTTGATATCCCCCATATATATAGAAATGTGCGCTGACTTTAGGACGATCAATCTCATTGAATGAATTTACACAGCTTGGATCGGTTCGGCCTTTTTAGACACTTTGACCCAAATTGACTAGTTGCATGACTTCTGAAATTTTAGTGAATGGCGACTTTGATTGGATTTAATTTATTCAGAATTCGTGATCATGATGATAGGGAAGGTTTGAAGAGCTTATCCCGGGTAAAATTCTTCGGTGATTCCAGAAATGTTAGACTTATATTGACCCTATTCACGACGTTCTGGCCATACTACTTCTTGTCCATAGAATGACCATTTGTATTAATTTATGGAGGGTCCAATATCAGATCAAATTTTAAGACCAAATGAATGTGTGCTTTTTGCAGAGCAACAATTCTAATTAAATTATTCTGAATGAGTTAAAGCAAATTGAAAACATTGCAGCTCAGACGATTTGAGTTTGATCTAGAAATCATTCATAAGTAATACTCAGTTTGGGTCAAAGTGACTGTTCAAATACATTCAATGACATTTAATGTTCTGGAATCGACAAACATTTTGACGTAGAAATTTGGTATCAAAACCAATCCGTCAATTGGTTCTGATTGAAATATTTTCGCCTGATATCAGACCCTCCCCTAAATGATGAAAATGGTTATTTTTTTTTGCCCAAAAGTGACCAATGTGACCATAACATCTTGGGTGAGGTCAATAAGACTGGCATCTTTGGAATCAGTGCAAAAAAAATGTCATCCAGAACATGCTCTTCAAACCTTCCCCTTCATAAATTCTGATTCAATAAAAAAATCGAGTTTGTAACTGAAATCACCCTCATGGTGAGTCTGGGTCAAAGTGACCAGAATTATCGAAAGGTATAAAATGGTTTACATTCAATGATGTCGATTCTTCTCAAATTAGAACATAGTCTAACAGGAACTTCGGTAACAAACCCAAAGGTGACACAAATGGTCATTTGAGGGCCAAAAAGTGACCAACGTGAACAGAACGTTGTGAATGAGTTCAAAATTTTACCCCTGCAGGTTAAACTTTTCAAACCTTCCCATTACATAAATTCTGATTCTGATAAATTCTGAATTAGATATCATCGAAATCTTCGCTGTTCACTACAATTTCGACTTGATAACTGAAATCACGCTCATTGTCAGTTTGGGTAGCCAGCCTGCCCGAAATGGTCAAAACGGTGTTAATACTTGCCTAATACTTCCTTGATTGTTCTGAAACCAGTGCACATTTTCTCACATTGTTTTTTCCGATTGTCACCAGTCATGAGATCAACCTTCAAAAGCTCATAAAGGTTCCCCTCCCATCTTAAAAATATTTTAATTTGAATTATGTGTAGACGTTATGTGTAATCGGTTTTTAAGGGGTACTTCCTTATTATGATCATGCAAGTGTACATGTTATTACAATTTGAATTGCTTTGAAACATGGCAGGAAACATAGTTTATTGAAATCATCGCTATGACAGGAAGTTCGTGATTGTGCAATCGCTCACATTGCCATCGCGTGAGATTTGTGTCATTGCGAAATATATTGTATCCGACCGATTAATGGATAACAATATGGCCTTATTGAGCCACAGTTTGCCACACTTCACCAAAGGGTAGAAAGCGGATAGATGGAATGAATTTCCCTTAAACTGCACAGGAATTCACCCCAGCACCCCTGGCTTCCAGGTCCCCAACAAGGAAATAATTAGTTTCGCGTAGGACCAAGTGGTGTCTTTCACAAACAATGTAATCGGTATTACGTTTTTTAAATTATGCCCTCTACTGGTTTGATTTAATTTCTATCATCCTTCTTTTATCATTTTACAGGCAGCAAGAGACGATAATGACCGTGAGTACAATTAATTTTTCATACATTAGTGGCTTGTGCCATAACAAATGTTTATCAAAAGTTAAACTTCGTAAAATGAAACCACCATCTTGACAAATTTACTGTTTTAATGAATAATAGTTTGGTATTCCTGGATAAAAATTAATTAATCCTGTGAATGTTTGCAAACCTGTTTAATTTTTCATTTATGTTTACTTTTGTTCACTATTATGGCAAGATTCAAATAATATCGTGATAAAAGAAAATTAGCAGAAATCAACGTAGAAATCGGTTAAAAATGCCCCCAAATCTTTTAAAGGACAGTTGACACCTTGTGCATGTAAGCAGGTTGGGAGACAATTTATTTCATTATCATTTATTGAGAGACTGTATGAGAGAATGGCTTGGTGATCATATATTGCGCCCAAAATACCAATAAAAAGTTGAAAAGAAATTGCAAATAGTTAATCAACCAAGATACCAACAACAAAGTTCACTAAAAGGGCCGAGGAATGACTAGCGTTTTAAACAGTTAAAATGGCAGATCTCCCTTTTAAACGTCCTCGATAGTGTTGGATCCAGCATGTGAAATATTTTATCTACCATTTTGAAAAATGCTGTCACTCCTGTGACCTTTCAATTATGGTGATTTAACACTTTACATTTTATAGTGTTAAATACGGTTACGCACATAATTTAATGATTTCCCATGGCTACTAGCGGCACTGTGAGAGGGGGAGGGGTATCTTCCAAGGCAAAGTCTCTCTCTCTCTCTACTTACCCCTCCCAGACAGCTTCTAAAATTTTGGGAAGGGTTATGACAGAGGTTTGTTCCTGCATCCTTTTAAAATCCTGGTTCTGCCAAGATAAGTGCATGGTTTCAGCTACTTGAAATTAAATGTATGTATTTGACAATAAATATATGATTAATATCTTGAAAACACATTTTGTGTTCAGATTAAGGCATGCACTTGAGCTTATATTCATTTTATAATTACGTGTTGTTTTTTCATTTTTTTTTTCTTCCCGTAGGTTCCCTCACATTTAAACATGTACGTGAACGCACAATTGTATTGTAATGTATTGTAAAATGAGGGTAATCTAATTTATCCATCGATATTTCACATATATTTCATGACCAGAAAGGCGATGTTAAAAATAGAGGTGTGATCAGCTATTTCCAAATTTCTTGATTGTGTTAACCGATTTTTTTTCATTTCAAAGATGCTTGTAAATGATAATTTGAGTTAAGTTGAATGGTTATTCTCCATTGTAATTGCAATTGTAATATTTCAAGTAATTCTTTCATTCTTTTGTATTATATTCCATGTACTAGGCAAAAAATTTTGTTTACTATCCTGACCTATCTCTTTTTACTTTTTTTTAAAGCCTCATAGGGACTTTCTTTATGTAAGTGATATGCACTAGACAAGCAACATTAGGTACGTTCACACGTAGGCGATAGCATCGATGCTATCGAGGTGTCGATGCTATTTTGGTGAATACCAGATAGTGTCGAGACCAAACGCTGTCTGAACGCAGATAGTCACGAGATAGAAGCGAGATTCCAAACTATTCTTGCAGCGAGTTTAGCAGGAGTAAATCTCAGGATCCAGCGACAAAGCATCGACGCTTTGCGGTAGACCACCCACCGCGCTTGTGACTATTTGTCGTGTGAGCGCAATCGCTGCTATCTTCACTCGCTGCTATTATAATTCTATCTGTTTCATGTGGTGCTATAATATAATGCAATGTATGTATTCATGTGATGTACCCTCTTCCCTACTTTTTTTTGCTATTATCATTCTGTCTGTTTCATCTGGTACTGTAATGTAATGTATGTATTTTACATTTTTATTTTTATCTTTTTCTTTTTTATATATGTGACCAGGCACCACAAAACCACCCAAAAGTCGCACTGTGTGATTTTCAGTTAGAGATCAATCAATGTGTTTTGGTTGGCATGCATGGTCAAATTTTAGTTTTGGGTATTTCCTGAAAGAGTATATACTTTTTTCTAAGTAATCTAAAATGTGGAGGCACCAAACAATCTAGAAGTGGTATTTTTGCCAGCTTTTTATCAGACTTATGTGTGTCTTCTCTGGATTTTGTTGTATTACTTTTCTTTTTCACGACCCTGAATACTTGTCTCATTTTAATCTCCCATAAATCTCCCGGAGTAAGTTCTTGCATTGATACTTGTGCACTATAATTATGATAAACAGGATATGTCTATGTAGTATGCCAAGTTTTAGGACAATCTGATAATCCCTTCATAGAAATTTTCATTGAGTTCTAATCCTCCATTTGTCACCTTAGCACAACACTTTGCAAGTCAGAGTGCTTCAATAGACTGCAAACTTTAAACCCTTATTAAGAAGTAACATTATGAGGGACTGTGCATTCTTCTCTTTGTATACATTGAGTTATGAACATCCAATGAGTTATATATCATTTTAAAGCTGAGAATCTGCTCTTTCAGAATCAGACCTTAACTAAAGTATGATGTGGTCTTTAAATATTGATTTACATGTGCTTACCAGAGAATATAGTGTGCATGCATGTGTTTTATTTTGGCATAAGATTGGAGTTCAATGTTTCAAGTACAAGGTTTATTTAAAATTAAGTATTATAACACATGTATTTGCTACTTGATTGTATTATCGATATTACAAATGAATTGTTATTGTGTTATTATGTTGATTTATGAAGACATATAACTTCCGCGCGTTTGACCATGCATACCAATTATACTCGGGTCACTCTGTGTGGCTCAGTAATTATTGTTTTGGCAGCGGGTGAGCGATGAATAGTCACGAGCATGGGCGTTAATCGTTACGTAACTCTATTCATCATGGGGGGACGGCTATTGTGTCGTCCCCCCCCCCCCCCCATGATGAATAGAGTTACGTCACGATTAACGCCCATGGTCACGAGTGGGTGATAGAAGCAAGTCGATCACGGCCTGTCTGAACGTACTGGAAATATTTTTGAAACTTACATAGCATCGATGCTATGTACTACGTGTGAACATAACTAATCACTACTATTGTATCCCCCGGCAGAATGCTGGAGGATACTTTGGATTCAGCAGTGTTCCGCCGCCCCCGCCGCCGCCGCGTCACATTCTTGTGTGCGCTCTAGCGGTCACATTTCTCAACGGATTTCTTTCAAACTTTGTATGGAGGTGTATCTTGGTAAAAATCTGGAAACCTAAAATTTCTGGTGATGCTGCCCCCAGTGTTCCGTCTTTTATAGGGTCCAAGGGTCGTATTTTGATAGATGTCTTGTGTGCACTCTTGTGTGCGCTCTGGCGGTCACATTTCTCAACGGATTTCGTTCAAATTTTGCATGAAGGTGTCTCTTGAAACATATAAATTTTGTTGAAGCTGCCTCCAGTGTTCCGTCTTTTATAGGGTCAAGGGTCATATTTTGATAGATGTCTTGTGTGCACTCTTGTGTGCGCTCTGGCGGTCACATTTCTCAACAGATTTTGTTCAGATTTTGCATGAAGGTGTCTCTTGGTGTAATCTAAAAATCTATCGTTTTTGGTGATGCTGCCACCAGTCTTTTATAGGGTCAAAGGTCATACTTTGGGGGATGGAGTGAGTGCACTCTTCAGGCCACATTTCTGGATGGATTTCTTTCGGATTTTGTATGGAGATGTATCTTGGTATAATCTACACATCTTGCCTTTTTGGTGATGCTGCCCTCATTGTTCCGTCCTTTATAGGTCAAAGGTCATTTGTCCATTTCGTGCACTCTTACTTCCACATTTCTTGACGGATTTCTTTCAAATTTTATATGGAGGTGTGTCTTAGTGAAATCTACACATCTATAGTGTTTGCTGATGCTGCCCCCAGTGTTCCACTTTTTATAGGGTCATATGTCATATTTTGGTTGCATGCATTCTGGAGGACACATTTGTTGACTGAGTTCTTTCAGATTTTGCATGGAGGTCCATCATAGATTACTCTACACCTCTACAGTTTTTGTTGATGCTGCCCCAGTGTTCCGTCTTTTATAGGGTCAATGGTCATATTTTAGTGGATATCTTGTGTGCGCTCTGCAGGTCTCATTTCTTGACAGCTTTCTTTCGAATTTTCTATAGAGATGCATTATACTCTAATCTACACACATTGTTTTGGTGATGCTGCTTCTTGTGTTGAAAATAGTCCGGGCCACTGGCGGCAATCTCTATGCCATCATTTTGTTTGAGGGAAGGGAGGTTCGTTGTCCCTCCTTCGAATCGCTGCAAGTGCCGGGGGATACATTCGCATTGCGCGGCAATGGACATTTCTAGTTATTATAATAATTGTTATTATTAGCATTATTATTATTATTACCATCATCATAATTATTATTAATATCACTACTATTATCATTATTATTACAATCATTAATATCTTAGTCATTATTATTTATATTATTAATGTTATTGTTATTATTTTCATTATTACAACTATTTTTATCAGTATTATAATAGTCATTATTTTTCATCATGATTGTAATTATTTTCATTATCATTGCTTTTGTTATATTATCATCGTTATTATTGTTTCATTTTAGATGAATTTGGGATATCCGTACCACCATTGGTGGATTACCTAAGGACCATTCTAAGGGAATATAGCGACGGCCAGATCATAAAGGTAAAAAAAAAAATTGCGACCTTTTCAGTCTCAGTTCGATTGAATTATGAGTAAGAGAGAATAAAATGAATCTTTTGATTCTGAACTTACATGTAAGATGTTTTAGAGATCTTATTCATTTGGAGAATGGAAATTAAGGACCTTTTATATTAATGAATACTTATAAGGAGTTTTAAAGAATAAAAAGGGCTTTTGTTAGGTGTGCACTTAAATGCAACTGTATGTACTTTTGCTAACTCGTATGAAATAGAAAGTGAATTATGAACTGTCACATTCATATGCTTTACATTAGGAGGATCATGGGGGACCAGAATGGCCACGTTCTCCTATTTTGAGAAAGGAAAACATTATCACGAAAACGAGCATTTTAGGTATAACAAAACTCGTCCACCTCCTTCGGGGACTTTGGAGCGCCGGCGGATTCCCATGAAAAAACTAGGATATATGAGTGTGTTCACCCCCCCCCCCCCCCACCCTTTTCAACGTACCTTCATCCCAATAATAGCCTGTCCCAATATAGTCACCCCATTTTCCATATGAGATTTGACCCCTTACAATTATTTAGTCCTTCCATGTCATTCGCAGAACGCTTGTCAGCTCCAACAAAGCCGACGGGTTTGGCCCCCAGAGGGCCTCAAAAGTCGGGTCGATTTCAACCCATCTAATACTTGTCAGGAAGAAGATGTATGAATATACTCTTAATTACCAAAACACCAAAAGTGACACAATTTTCAGTCGGGATGGGTTGTCAGACCGCCCCTAAAAATTGGGAGAAATATTTCCCCTTAACGCCCATGGACCAAATTTCGTCAGAAGGAAGGGATATGGGTGTACATTACAAAAATACAAAAACTGACAAAAATTTCCATTGGAAAGAGGGTATAACACGCCCCTGAAAAAAAATACCAAAGTGCCTTTAAACCAAGCTTTGCTGCCCCAAATACTCTGGACGTAGGGAAAAATTTTTTTAAGCATTCCAAACTTAATAATTCCGAAGTGTCTCATTCAATTCGTGTCAAATTTACATTAGTACAATTTTAAGTACTGTAACTTTCCTAGGGTGCAATTTGGTGTCAAATGATTATTTCAATAATAAATTATTAAATTGTGAAAATTGTATTGCTTTCTCAAAAAGGAGTCATAATATATTGTCAGGATTATGTAAACACACCCATTGTCCATATGCACCTGTTTGCCAAGACATAATAGAGGAGCTTCTTAAGTATCTGGGCTTTGTGGCTGCCATGTTGAAATAGGCCTGTTTACTAATGTATTTCAATTTATGCATGTTTTCTCCAGAATCCTTAGCTACCAACTATTTAGTGCATCTGCTATGCATAACAGCATCTCTATGGATGGAATCCACTTTGCATAAATTAGTTGTTGCTATGTCAGGCAAGCCTCTGGTAAGCTTTTTGAGTTGTTAAGAGCAACTTTTGTTCAAGAAGTATGCATAAAATTAGTAAACAGGTCTATTAACCATTCATGTGTTAAAGGTTGACTAGATTAGAGAGAAAATCGGTGCTCTTTCCATGTAGTTTGGCCTTCTAATCACGAATCTGCCAATCGATTGTCCAAATTATGTCCCGTTTTGGCGAAAAAGGGGGAAAAGTAGAGGTTTTGGGACCGTTCCTTAAAACTCGTGAGCTGATTGGCTAACCCCCAAGTGACGTATGAAAAGTAAGGCACAAGATCTGCAGGCTGCAGCATATAATATTGTACACAGAATGCGGTATTTGACCCCCCCCCCCCCCCCTGTTCAACGGACAATTTATGAAAAAAGGAAATTAATCAATATAATCTTAGGAGTGAATAATCATTAGCAATATATTTTCTACAAGATCAGAAAACGCTTTTGCCCAAATATACAGCTCTTGTTTTGTTTTTTAGCTTTTCTTTTGAACAATGTTCTCATCCATCTGAGCTTGCCGAACGAAAATTTTGCATTGGTCATAAACACGTGCACAGCCGTTTTATGCGTCTTTATGACTACGGCAGTGACTATGTTCCCCTCGTACATAGCGACTGGTGAACGCTTTTGTTTTGTTTATTTCACTTAAGGCTTTTTTTTTTGTTGTTGTTTACTTCGCTTTACAAAGTACGTTAGTACTGACTTAGATTTTGGCTGAATTCGAGTAACTTATAGAGAGAGAGGAAAGGTGCCCGCGATTCCGAGTTGGAGGACTTTTCTGAGCCATGCAGATACGAACTCTGATTTATCAGATGATTTATCAGACCCGGAAGGCAAAGCAGCTCGAGTGGCAAGGGGAAATTCGACCATATTATATGTTTGAACCCCTCGCAGAATACGGTGAAGGGCCGTGGGTGAAGTAACTCCAGGGAGCTCCAACGCGTTGGAGCTCCCTGGAGTTACGGGTGAAGTAGACCGAAAATGCTGTCTCTCGTTCGTTAGGTCGTCTTAGCTAACGAACGAGAGACAGAATTTTCGGTCTACGGGTGAAGCTGCTGCAGCTGCTGTCGTTGAAAAACAGATTGGAAGACTTGACTCCAAGTCTGATCTTTGGAATAGCTGAATCTTTTATTTTAGCTAGCTTATCCTTCTCTTCATGCCAAATTCGGAATACAGGCCAGGATCCTCAAAATCATCTTCGGCAAAGTGATCGCTGCAGATTGTACTCCACTCACTTGGCCGGCCCTTGCCACTCTGCCCGCGTGAGCTTTAGATTTGCGACCCACAATTTCTGTAGATTTTCATCTTTAGGGGTCTTGCTACAGCCCGCAACTATACACCGATTAGGCATTATTGATGAAACTGTGTCCCAAAATCAAATTTATTGTGAGGAATTAAACACACGAAAATACGCAATGCAAATGGTCGATGCGGTGAATATCATGCTCGGCACCGGGCTGGGCCTGCCGGGGGCCTCCGGGCGCGCACGGTATAGGTTAGTGGAATATTTTCCCTTACTTTACATGCGTCACAGATCACGTGATCACGATGTCGCTTCGATGGGTTTTTTTAGGGGCGGGGCTTATGACTGTGTAAATCAGCAAAAATGTACTTTTCAAATGATTATAAAATATGACTGAATGCATAAAAAATTGTGTGATAGATATTTTTTGGCTCCTGATGACACCTTCCTACGAAAAATGGGCAATTATTTTTTTTATTTTAGTGACCCTTTAATTACACAAATACCTTGCAAGCTCTCTATTATGCCTTGTCAAACAGGCGCAGATGGAAAATGGGTGTGTTTACATAATCCTGACAATTGACTACTTTTGAGAAAGCAATACAATTTTCACAATTTAATAATTTATTATTGAAATGATTATTTGACACCAAATTGCACACCAAGTTTCAATACTCAAAATTGTACTTTGTTAATTTTCCCTCGATTGAATGACACACCTTGGATTTAATACCTATTTTTTTCTCTACATCCATAGTATTTTGGGCAGCAAAGCTTGGTTTAGGGGCACTTTGGTGTTTTGTCAGGGGCGTGTTACACCCCCTTCCTGATGGAAACTTTTGTCACTTTTTCTATTTTTGTAATGGACACCCATACCTCTTCCTTCTGACAAAATTTTGTCCATGGGCCTTAAGGGGAAAAATTTGCCCCAATTTTAAGGGGCGGTCTGACAACCCATCCTGAAGGAAAATTTTGTCAGTGTTGGTGTTTTTGTAATGTAAAGCCATACACCTTCCTTCTGACAAAGTTTGGCGCAGATGTTAGATTGACTGAAATCGACCCGACTTTGGGGCCCTTTTTGAGGGTTCTGGGGGCCAAACATGGCGGCTACGTTAGAGCTGAGAAGCTTTTTGTGAATGACATGGATAGTCTAAATAAATTTAAGGGGTCAAATCTCATATGTAAAATGGGGTGACTATTTCGGGGCAGGCTCCTGGCCGACGAGTGTGAATTTGTAGAAGCCAGGTTGTATTGACAATTGTTATATTTCCACACCAATGACAAAATCATATTAAAGGGTTACTAAAATAAAAAATTAATTGCCCATTTTTCGTAGGAAGGAGTCATCAGGAGCCAAAAACTATCCCACACTTTTTTATGCATTCAGTCGTATTTCATAATCATTTGAAAAGTACATTTTTGCTGACTTACACAGTCATAAGCCCCGCCCCTAAAAAAAACATCGAAGCGACATCGTGATCACGTGATCTGTGGCGTACGAAAAGTAAAGGAAAATATTCCACCCACCTGTATACCGTGCATGCCCGATGGCCTGGCAGGCCTAGCCCGGTACGGTGCCGATCGTGAGCATGATATTCACCGCATCGACCATTTGCATTGCATATTTTCGTGTTTAATTCCTCACAATAACGTTGATTTGGGGACACAGTTTCGTCAATAATGCCGAATCGGTGTATAGTTGCAGACTGTAGCAAGACCCGTAAAGCCTACATCTTTTTCCTAAAGATGAAAATCTACGGAAATTGTGGGTTGCAAAGGTAAAGCTCACGCGGGCAGAGTGGCAAGGGCCAGCCAAATGAGTGGAATACAATCTGCAGTGATCACTTTGCAGAAAATGATTTTGAGGATCCTACCCTGTATTCCGAATTTGGCATGAAGAAAAGGATACGCTAGCTAAAAAATTCAGCTATTCCAACGATCAGAATTGGAGTCTCCAATCTGTTTTTTCAACGACATCATCTCCAGCAGCTGCAGCAGCTTCACCCGTAGACCGAAAATTCTGCCTCTCGTTCGTTAGCTAAGTGAAGGGCTAACGAACGAAAGACAGAATTTTCGGCCCCCTCACCAGTTTTCTGCGAGGGGTTCAAACATATAATATGGTCGAATTCCCTTGCCACTCTTCTTTGCCTTCGGGATCCGATAAATCATCTGATAAATCAGAGTTCGTATCTGCATGGCTCAAAAAAGTCCTCCAACTCAGAATCACGGTCACTTTTCATCTCTCTATATAAGCACTGGCGTAAATCTGCATGAATTTCTTTTCAACTGGGGGGGGGGGGACCATTCAGGGAGAACAAAGCCACCCCCCCCCCCCCCTGATGAAAAGTAGGAATGTGCAGATTTACGCCAATGTATATAAGTTACTCGAATTCAGCCAAAATCTAAGTGAGTACTACCGTACTGTGTAAAGCGAAGGGGAAAAAAAGCCGTAAATGAAATAAACAAAACAAAAGCGTTCACCAGTCGCTATGTACGAGGGGAACATAGTAACTGCCGTACTAAAGATGTGTAGTACATTGTACAGACGCATAAAACGGCTGTGCACGCGTTTAAGACCAATGCAAAACTTTCGTTCGGCAAGCTCAGATGGATGAGAACATTGTTCAAAAAAAAGTTAAAAAACAAAACAAGAGCTGTATATTTGGGCAAAAGTGTTTGCTGATCTTGTAGAAAATTATATTGATAATGATTATTCACTCCTAAGATTATATTGATTAATTTCCTTTTTTCATAAATTGTCCGTTGAACAGAGGGGTCAAATACCGCATTGTGTGTACAATGTTATATGCTGCAGCCTGCAGATCTTGTGCCTCTTACTCTTCATACGTCACTTGGGGGTGTGACGTCAATTAGCCAATCAGCTCACGAGTTTTAAGGAACGGTCCCAAAACCTCTACTTTTCCCCCTTTTTCGCCAAAACGAGACATAATTTGGACAATTGATTGCCAGATTCGTGATTAGAAGGCAAAAATACATGGAAACAGCACCCATTTTCTCTCTAATTTAGTCAACCTTTAAAGGTAACTAATTTTATTAAACTGAGATAATGAAGATCCTTTGTTCACATCAGGCGACATCAGATATATTGAAGCGTATGTTGAAAGACAAGGTAGATCCTACTAAACAGAGAGAAAACCAGGAAAGTGTGAAGAAAGGTTGGGATGAACATTCCCGGGATCATCTTGACTGGCAGATGTTAGGCAGAACAGAAACTGCAAAGTACACATTTAATTTCACTGGATGGTATTCCACTTCTGAAAATTGAAATTTACGTTGTTTTCACTTTTTGCAGGAGTTAGTCCAGAACGCTGAGGACGCTGGTGCGGATACTGTCAAATTCCTGTATGATGTCCGGCAACATGGAACCAATACCTTGTACAAACCGTCTCTAGCACCCTTCCAAGGTCCCGCCCTCTACTCTTTCAACAATGCCAAGTTCAAAGACGCTGACTGGGATGGAATACAGAAACCGGCCCGCAGCAATAAGAAGACGGATCGCCTGAAGGTTGGACGCTTCGGTATCGGATTCAATTCCGTCTACCATATAACAGGTGAGACTGACAAGTGCCTTAAGCCAGTAATGACCGAGAGAATCAGTAAATATCATTGATGCCTGTTGAAATCGATGCGTCATTGTAGATCGCACTGTTCGCAATTTTTTCGAAGGATGTCATCTTCACATGGCGCGTCAAAAATCGCACCAGTTGCTGACACAGTCCTAAGTCAGGCAAATGGCGCCTCGGGTCCAAAAGACTTGACACAACCCTATCATGACTGATCAGTCTTGACTTTAGTTGTAAGACACATGCTTCTGGTGAATTTCCTCAGTTGACCGAATTCTTAACTTAAAGCCTGGACCAAACGCTATACCTAGCCCTAACCCTAACCTAAAACCCTATTGCGACCCTATCCATAACTCTATAATTTTGACAAAATAAAACAATTGTGGATAGAGCATATGTCGGATAACCCTTGACTCCTGCTCTGTAAATGTGTGATTTTTGTTAGTTTTCATTACCATTAGGGACTTAAGTAATCCTGAAATTTCATTACATATTACGCTATATGGACAGGGGTTTATCGTGGTATTACATTAAATGATGAAACAATCACGAACTTTGAATGAAACACTGCATTGTTGGAGGGATGGGATTGATGAATCTGAGAGCATATCTCACAATAATAGTTGACCTTCAAAATATCAGGAATATTTCACCGTAGGGACAAAGCTGCTGAAAAAATCACGTAAGTGAAAGATACGTCACGCAATGTTCTTGAAGTCGGAAACAAAGGCTCACTACTGGTAGGTACATGTATTTAGTGCAAATCAGTTGATATCACCCTTGTATCTTAAACGGGAAGTCCAAAATATCTACCACTTTCTATCTCCTCTTCGTTCCGCTAGAAAGTTAATTTATTTTCTATATCTACCTCTACCGACAGAAATAAAACAATGTATAGGGACACAGGAATTGTTGAACAAGTGGCAACTCGGGAGCATTGTGGTCGCTCTCTCGCTCGCAATTTATTATTTATTAATTTTTCTTTTGCTTACAAAGTTATATATGACGAAGGTCATAAAAAGTAATTAGCTAGACTTAGATGTAGTTGCATAGTAAGACCTTTGAAGATTTTAGTTAATGAGGACAATGTTTTCGATTACGTCATTTACAATAATTAAGATATATACACATTATTTTACATGTATCAAATGCATATAATTTGTGAATTAAGTAAAGCTGAAATTTAAACAATGAATAAGATACAGAGTAAAACTTGTTTTAAAAGGGGATTATACTATCAACTACGCTTTTGGGTGGTTCTAAATGAAAATATGGTTTGCACGGTGGCTAAACAGCGCAAAAATTTATTTTGATAAAAACTTACGAATTTCGGAAAAAACAGTGTTTTTGCGACAAGTAGACCCAGGGTAAAAAAAAAACAGAGATAAAACTCGACGAGCAAAAACTCTGGAAAACCTTCGGGTCCACTTTTGCTAAAAAAAAAAGAACAGTTATACCATTTACTATGTGAAACTGAATATGTGATAAAGTACCAAGTTATAATTTCACAAACTACCTAACTAATCTGCAACAACGTAACCATGCACTATGTTAACTTATTCTGGATTACCATTCTGCGGTACTTACGGGATAGTATAACATGATACCTTAAAGGGGAATTAATCTCAAAATATAAATGTGCTCATATTCAAAGGTGTACTCTATTCCTTCTTGTTGCCCTACGTAGTTTTGCATTAAAATATACGAGATGGGTATAAATCAGCATTTTTTCAGCAAGATTTATCGTCTGCTAGCGATACGAGGGGGCTGCCATTTTCTTGATGTGTACATAAAGATATTTTTAATCCGAATGCAAAATTGTCTTTCTTCCTGATACAAAATTCCATCTGAGATTTAAAATATTTAACAGATATATACATATATTCCAAAAACGAAAATGTGTTTTATATTTCTTTGAAAATTACGATTTTACTAAATATCAATCTATTTTCTTGATACTATGACGTACGTGACGGAGCGAATTAATTCAAATTTATGGATGATGACTTTCCCGAGCGTCAATAGTGACAAACTATGCATTCACCTGCTTTGAGATAATTGACTTCAAAAGTCAGAATGCGCGTTGTATAAATTATGTTCTGCTCTGCCGGCAAGACCAAGAAATCGATTTAAAAAGAAATCTATAAATTTCAAATTTTAAAATAAATGTATACACCTGTTATGTATTTTCCATCATATATGGGGCTTTTTTTAAATGAATAGAAGCAATTTAGCTCGTGGATTAAAAATATCTTCCTGACCGGAACGGTCTCCAATGGTTCATGTACAACTCCATGTCATCAAGAAAATGGCAGCCTCCATGAAGTGTTAGCAGATGATACCGTGTGCTAAAATGTCTTGATTTAAACCCTTTTCTGATATTTTATTTCTAAAGTGATACAGGTCAATGATTAAGTATATATTACACCTTTGAACATAAGTACATTTATATTCTTGTGTTAATTCTCCTTTAATTGGATCGGTTTTCAACTTGGTAAGATAAATTGTGACATGATACAACTGTTAAAACGAGAATGTGTCATAACTTATCAAATGTTTACAAAGCTACCGTATATGATATATGCAACATAAAACAGGATCTATGGCTCCATTGTCAGATGTTGGTCGTGATGTCACTTTCTCGATAACGTCGAAAAATTACGTCATACATTTAGAACCATACAGGGCAATGTTGATCATCGTCCTGTAAGTAGAGGAATGAAGATCATCCATTTTTTGCTACTAGCTGGCGGTCGGTCATTTGAGAAAGATGTGTGAGATGCATCAATAGATGTAATAGTTTCATCGGAAAGGTGGTGACGCTGGTCTTAGATGAGGCCAGATCCATTTGCCTCTTGAGCAAAAATATTCTTTGGTACCGGGGGATGACTGCAGGTATGCCGGGATGCCCAGTGATCAGCCTTGTTACTGTAGCTAGTCGAATATGATTTGCGGTTCCCCTGCATGTAAAAATGGAAAATGGGGAAAACAGCAATATGATCTTCACAGTGACGCGCGAAGGCGTCGTGCTGTCAAACATTTCAAGGAAATCTATAATCGTAGCATAAGTAAAAATAATGTAGGCCAATGCTTGTGTGTTACGACTATACTCAAGCTTTATAAGCTTATGTTGCAGCACCTTTGTGTGTTCATTAGTATTCAGCTGGCTCTGTGTGCTCTATTTTGTATCTGCTGTATCAGTATTATGACATTATGACCATGCATGAATAAATACATAAATGAGTACAAATGCAAAGAGTAATCTTTTCGCAGTGTCCTCGTCGTTATAAAAAGGGTGGAGGATAAACAAAAAATTGTCGGGGTAGGTGGGTAGGGAAATCGAGGTCCAAATACTTACCGAGAATGAAGGAAAACGCAGTTGGCGCGAAAGACAAAAACATTTATAACAATAGGTTACGTAATACCGCTGTTGTTACGGTATGCGTCCGATAACAGAAAATAAATTCCACTTTTTATCTCCTCTTCGTTCAGCTAGAAAGTTAATTTATTTTCTATATCTACCTCTACCGACAGAAATAAAACAATGTATAGGAACACAGGAATTGTTGAACAAGTTGCAACTCGGGAGCATTGTGGTCGCTCTCGAGAAACGCAAAAGAAAGTGCGGAAGGTCGTGTACGAATGAAATGTATTTCTTGCGTTCAAAAGAACAAAATGTCATTATGCAAAAGGCTTTGTAATATATGATGCAGACTCGTAATTCTACTGCTGCAATGGCGGTAATCTCAACGTGCCTCAAAGTGGCATTATATTCGGTCTGCACGCAAATCGGCTATACATAAAAACTGCCAACAAATTTGGTAGTAAAATCTCACAAATCGGATATGAAATGATATAAAAGCCAACGCTTTGGCAACAAGCTTCGATGTAGACGTGTCTTTTCTAAATAGACATTAACTTGCCATTATACATGCCAAAGATAATTTTGCCGTCTGAATCGTCTGCAATTTCGTCTGTGATAAACTATCTCAATGCTTCAACTGTTTGTAGTAAAGATCGAGCATATGGCTGCGAAGATTTCCGCACAAGAAGCATGTATATCGCAGTTGGCGCGAAAGACGAAAAATCGGTAGTAATTACGTCACAAAAAGAGGATTAAAAGGCCGGAAAGGCTATACGCAAAAAACTACCAACAAATTTGGCAGTATAATCTCACAAATCGGATATGAAATGATATATATAAAAGCCAACACTTCGGCAACAAGCTTCGATGTAGTCGTGTCTTTTCTAAATAGACATTAACTTGCCATTATACATGCCAAAGATAATCTTGCCGTCTGAATCGTCTGCAGTTTCGTCTGTGATAATGCTTCAACTGTTTGTAGTAAAGATCGAGCATATGGCTGCGAAGATTTCCGCACAAGAAGCATGTATATCGCAGTTGGCGCGAAAGACGAAAACATTTATAACTAGATTGATAATGTTAAGCAACAGTGAACCGCCGCGCCTGCGCGATGTAGTGTCCCACCTCATTACCATTCATTAAAGGGCAATCCAACCTTGGTAATAAGTTGATTTGTGTGAAAGCAGAAAAATAAGAAAAACAGGATGGTGAAAGTTTGAAAGAAATCGGACAAGGAATAAGAAAGTTATGGATGTTTGAAAAATGAGATTACTACATCTACGCGAATCTCAAATCGGCAATTTGGTGAGTCGATTGTGACATACTTGTGTACAACTCTCCCATTTGTCGTACACAAATTTATCATTAATTTGCGGTTTTCTCCGAAGCGCCTTTACCCTCGGGGCAGTACTCACAATATATTGGAGATAGCATATTGTTATACGTCCTCATGAAAGAAAAAAACCCTACTAATTAAAACATTTTGAAAAAAGTGACATTTTAGTCATTTTATGTGTCGGAGCGAATGGAGGAGTTGTCCACAGCTACATCACAGTGACATTACCTATTCGGCCAATTTGAAATTCCCATATGTATAGTGATTACAACTTTCAAAAATTCATAACTTTCTTATTGCTTGTCCGATTTCGTTTAAACTTTCACCAAACTGCTTCTCTGATTTTTCCTCTTTCTTTCAAAGAAACTTGCTATTAAGGTTGGATTTCCCTTTAAGAATTAATTGCGGATGCGCTGTGGTGTAGTGGATTGGGGTTCTCGTCTTTGGATCTGAAGGTCGTGGGTTCGAACCCTACTATGTCTGGTGTTTATGTCCTTGGGCAAGGCATTTTATCCGCTCGCTTTTTTTACCGATGAGTGATGGAAACCTTGGTCGGGTGTTAACTAAGCCGTGAGCGTCATCTGATAGCCTGACTTGCATGCTCCCCGGGGAGTTGAGATTGTCCTCAAGATAATTGGGCAGGTTTGAATTGTACCTGATGACTATTAGGGGGTAATTGTACCTGATGACTATTATGGGGTAATTGTTATGCAGGGCCAGCTGGGAGAACAGTTCTTACTGAAGTGGCTACCCCGGGTAAACAAAACTAATTAGGGTCTATTATTATTATTATGTGTCATTTGATTGATGATGATAATAAAATATTAAGTGCCATTGTACTATAAATCTAGGTCTAACTAGAGTAGTAATAGTATGACCTAAATATTGCCTATAAACACCTTCCAAACAATAAAGAAAAAATTAAAAATTAAATACAGAAAAAGCAGATGCACCTGTGGAATTCAATAGGAAATTGCATCCATGCAGCAAACTATAATAGCATAGGCATAGCCAGATTACGTGAAAAATTGTGAAAATTTCAATGCTGCTTAAAAAAAGTGCTATCGCATATCCAATTTCTGTTGCGTTAGCGCTGTGTGTAGTTACACTGCAGCTAGACGGAAAAGTCCCTCTGTTTGGAGGAGTCTTTTGTCACTTTATTGTTTTGGTCGCTCTCCTCCTCGCGAGGGAGTTCAGCGGAGCGTCGTCGTATCCAATGTAAGCGTAGCCAACACCCGAACGACGGCTGATCTTATGCTGCAGCAGCACAGATGTAACGTCGTTAGACCTAACAGTTAGATCTACACACGAACACAGAATGACAGATAAGTGAGCAAGGCTGGTTGCGACTACGGCCGACTACAAACATTTTATAGTTCTGTACTCGGCTGTAGGCCAGGAGAAATAAATATTATAAAAACAATAAAAGAAAAAAGAAAAAAACTAAAAATACATTACAGTCAGTGCTAGCCCCAGCAATTTCTCCGATTGCGCTCTAATTAGACTATACTAGTCGAGTCTCTCATCCACGTATGTTCGTTGAATACACGACCAGCAGGCGGTTCGACGGCGCGGACATTTTGACAGAATGTGCGGGCGCTGCGGCGAGAGGCCGCTGATTAATTGTTGTTGTTGTAGTTGAATATGATGGCGCACTTCAATCTCTCCAGATTATACGCGCCAGCCACTTTCGTCAGTGGGACTTCGGCTAAGGAAGGCCCATGTATAACGTCGATCCATTTGGTGATTATTAGTTGCATGAAATCATTAGTGAAAAACAAATTATATATATATATATATTCCATCACCTTAATTAGTACACGAAAGCCGAAGCGAAATAGCAAAAATTCAATAATCCAGTTTAAGAATTGTGAGATAAATGCAATGCGCGCGATACTAACTGTTCATGGAAAAAGCAGACTAACCAAAACGGTTAGTGGCATGTACATAACATAATAATTCCCGAATATAATCAGGGTTAGTCAAAAGTTGCTTAAGGGTTGGGTTATTGAGTTTTAACTTTCTGATCATTATGTGTCTCTCTTTTTCGTATTTTGAACAACGTAAAATGAAATGTTCGATAGTTTCAAATACTTTACACACTTCGCAAAGACCGGAAGAATGCTGATTAATTTGTAACATATAAAAATTTAATGTACACTTACCTACTCTCAGTTGTTGGATCAGGCATTCATCTCTCCGAGACAAGCCTTTTCTGTATGCCTGCTCGGTAACCTTGTCCTGCAGAGCATATAGAAATCTTCCCTTTTCTGAACTATTCCATTCATTTTGCCAAATATTTTTATAATAAACGAACCGAGAGCATGCAAGTTCGCTTGTAGTGTTAGATAAAACAATGTCTAAATGATTTTTCAGAGCGCCTTTCTTGGCAGCCCTATCAACTATTTCATTGCCGTTAATATCACAGTGAGATGGAATCCATTCAAAAAAGACAAGAATATCCTTTGACAAAAAATTATGAATTTTGTGTAAGATTTCATTGACAATAGCTCATCTAATAAAGTATGAGTCGATCATTTGAAGGGCTGACAATGAGTCGCTAAAAATGACCACTGAACAAGACTTTACGAAACTGTCTAACCACACCAGAGCCATTAGAATGGCGACGAGTTCCGCTCTCATGATACATACATGTGACAATCTAAAAGATTTAATCACCTGATATTGGGGAACATAGAACGCAGCTCCTGTTCTGAGATCTTCAAGTTTAGACCCATCTGTATATACATGCAAATATCCTTTCCATGTTATTCCTATTCTGTCCTGAACAATGGATTTCATCTCGGCTGCAAGCATATCCCTTTTTGGTATTTTGCCTCGAGTATCAAATGACACAAGAGGACGGGATAATCGCAATTCGGGAATTTTCGGTATTAAATTGTCTTGATTTTCTACATTTACTTCGTCTGGACTGGCTCTAAGGCTAAATGGTGCTTTCCCACCCTTCCATTCACTTCTATTCATGGTATAATGATCACCAAGAATTTCTTTAGAAGGATGACTGGATGAGCTAAACAACAAATAATATCTAAATTTATCATTAAATAATTTTCTCCTAAGTTCCAGCGGCCATTCTCCGGTTAACACCTATAGAGCCTCCAAGGATTACTTGCCGATTCTGCTTAATAAGGTCACATGAGGGCGCAAACAACATTTTTTGTATTATTACTTTCCAATGCTTCAAAAAAAGGTTTAAAATTCCAAATTAAGTAGTTGAAATGGGTTAGGCATGTTATAGTTCAGGATGCGTGTGTTTCTGTGCCCAAACCTTCAATATAATAAATCTAAATCATCCAATCGCACATCTAAGCTCATTTCCCGATCATCACTCGTGAGGGAAGGTCATTAATATCTCCATTGTCATAATACTAACCATTAATACTCCATATTTAATGAAAGCATTTTTTTTTCACAAATGGGCAAGATATTTGATTTCTAGGGCTTTTCACCATACTGGGTGAGAGATTTGGCTAGAGGTATAGGATTCCTTTGGTCAGAACAGACATTTTTCATTCGGCGCACGTCTTTGAATTAAACCCTTCTTATGTATCAGGGTGCACGTAATTGTAATGGTAGGGAAGTTCTCCATTCCCAATGGCTATTAGTCCTATGTCGGTTGTGTGGTGAGAAGATACCACGAGATCGTAAACGGTATTCTATCCTACATAAGTAATTACAGACCCATATCTATTTTGCCTTTCTTTTCCAAAATACTAGAAAAAATCATTCATAAGAGACTTTCAGATTTTATTGAAAAGAAAAACAACTCTTACATGCGAATCAGTTCGGTTTTCGTAAGAATCTTTCTATCGAACACGCACTCTTACACTTCATGAATAGGGTGTCAGATGCCTTGGAACGGAAAGAATCACGCACTAGCATTTTTATTGACTTATCCAAGGCATTTGATACCCTAGACTTTGACATTATGCTAAAAAAACTATACTATTATGGTATTCAAGGCACAGCTTTATCTTTAATGGATAGTTACCTAAGAGGGCGTAAGCAGTTTACATGTGTCGATAATCACTCATCTGCTCCAACATCTGTTCAATGTGGAATTCCGCAAGGTTCTATCCTTGGCCCATTGTTTTTTTCTTTTATATGTTAATGATATTAATGAATCCTTAAAATATTGTGATACTGTTCTATATGCAGATGATACAAACCTAATATTTAGTAACAAAGATACAGAAAAACTTAAAAGAGATATCAACAACAATCTTGTCAATTTAATAGAGTGGTTCCAAGCCAACAAACTCTCTCTAAATATTCAAAAAACTAAATTCATGAATTTTGGTCTCAACCGAAATTCAATTCGTAACAATGATCCCATTGAGAGGGTCGATTATATGAAATTTCTTGGTGTGGTTATTGATAAGAATTAAACTTGGAAAAATCACATAGACAGTCTCAATCAGGTGTTGTCAAGAAACTGTGGTGTTATATGCAAATTATCTCATGTATTAACTCTAAAAACACTCTATATATACTGTATAATACATTAATTTTGCCATACCTGAATTATGGTAATATTTTATGGGGCAGGGCATCCTCCTCAGTTTTGAACCATACACTGATCCTCCAAAAGAAGGTAATCCGCATTCTTACACATGCTGATTTTCGAGCACATACAGCTCCTCTTTTCAAGCGCTTACATTTCCTACGGCTCCCTGACATTGTTAAATACCAAACTGCTATATTCATGTTTAAGTACCATAAGCAGGTTCTGCCGCTGGTTTTCAATGATATGTTTTTTTACTGCGGAATCCATACACTCGCATTACACTCGAAATAACAAACACTTCCGTCCACCATTTCTAAAAACAAGTATGCTTTTGTCAAACTCGATCAAATTAAATGGTTCAAAGCTGTGGAACAATACACCATCCTATTTAAAGAATTCACCCTCACTGAACGTTTTTAAAAAACGTTATAAGATTTATTTGCAAGCTTGCGAGTAATTTCATGTATTACATTCATGTACATTTTTCAAACAATGATCGTTATATATATATTATGTTTGTAGGCGTTTCTTTTTTTTCTGTATTCGTTCAATGCTTCAACCGTATAAATTGTGTTCTTTTTTCTCCCTTTTTAAAGCTTCAACTTTTCTCTATATGGGCTACCTTCCTTGCAGGCCTCTAGGCCTTTTTAGGTGTGCCCGCAAACCATTTTTACCTTGAACACAATTTAGGTTCATTTTACTTACGCAATATATTTCCTTTATATTCATATTTATTTATCTATTTATGTATTGCTAACTAATATGTATTTTTTATATGAATTTGCATTTTTCAATATTTACAATGTATCACACTTATTATATATATGCTATATTTTGTACGCTTTTTATCATGGTTTGCGAAATAAAGATGAAATGAAATGAAATGAAATGAAATGAATGAAGTCTTTTGCGAGCAAACTGATGAAATATGCCATTAATACAACAAATGATGATCCAGAAATGCATCCTTAATCGATGTGCCCGCCATACTGCGCATGTGTGAAGGTTCGTCCCAATTACAAATTAGATGTTTGGCAACGGGTTCGATGGGTGAAACATAATGATGCAGGATGTCCCATTTGCACCTGGGGAGAAAGGACGGCTATGCCAGGACGCCCAAAGAAAAGGAGGCGTAGAGATAGTCTAACTTACAGAGGAATTCCTGTTCCACGAAGAACCAATAACATTCCCCTTCAGCACACTGGAACCACAGGAAACCCCCCCCCCCCCCCCTACACTGCAATCACCAGGGTGTTAAATATTCAACACTACGTTGGTGTACAATTAAATGTATTCTTATGGTGTTATTATAACACCCAGAGAATCATTGTTATGGCTCCGTAATCAAATCTGTTGGAATAGTTCGGTTGATTACACCATCGGGTGTAATTTATTTAAAACACGCATGCGCAAAATAAATGAACAGAAATACCGCGGGATCGCTAGCTCCTGATTGGTCTAAGCATAGTGCAGCAGCGCATGCTCCAAACACTTATATGAATATTCATGAATTTTCAGTAGCGTATGGTTTGGGGTGGCCCGATTTTAATAACTCTTACCATATGCATAAAAAATTATAATGGGTATATAAGAGCTTGCACTAGACTGTACCAACAGGATAAGATTATTAGGATAGGATAGGATAGGATAGTACTAGGAAAGGATAGGTTAAGATACACATGTAGGATCTGTGTGTACCAAGATGATATAGGACATGGCGTTACTCTGACACCAGCTATGGTGTAAATTATTTTTAATACCATGGATGGTGTACAATATTGGTGTTTAAATAACACCAGTGGTGTTGAATATTCAACACCATTCTGGGTGTTAATTTTGATTTAATCCGAAACTAGGTGTTCTTTTAATCTTTCGGTGTTGCAGGATATAGATACCGGGAAAGAATAACTTTTAACACCCATGGTGTTGAATTTAACACCCTGGTTTTTGCAGTGTAGTTCAGGGTCCTATGACTCTCCCTCTTGCCAAATCCCCCGAGGCACTCCTTTTTGCCAATATCGACATGTACAAATATGAAATAGAAATACGGTGCAAGAATTGCCATCAATTAATTCATATTAATAATGTTAACATCCATTCTTGTACTGCCACAATATCACCATATAACACAGCAACATCCTTCATCAGAGATGCAGATGAGGCATCGCCAATAAGAGATGAAGATGAGCCATCCTTCATCAGAGAAGATGAGCCACCCCCTTCAGAGTTGAAAATGAGCAAACCCTCATCAGAGATGAACCACCTCTCATCACAGATGAAGATGAGCCATCCTTCATCAGAGAAAATGAGCCAACCCCTTCAGAGATGAAAATGAGCCACCTCTCCAAATAGAGGAAGATGAGCCATCCCCCATCCGAGGTGAAGATGTGCCAACCCTCATCAGAGATGAAGATGGGCCAACCCTCATCAGAGATGGAGATAAACCACCCCTCATCACCGATGAAGATGAGCCAACCATCATCAGAGATGGAGATTAGCCAACCCCCTTGATGGCATCTTGACTTAATTTATCAACTCAATTACTCTTACTAACTTAGCATGGGCATAGTACTAGTAGGTCCATGCTCTAGTAATACAATAAAAGTTTGTTCTCCTTATCAGCAGAAATTTTGGTCTTCAGATTTGGGGTTTCCATGAGGGTCTATCTAGTGTCTAAGTGAGTAGTGGATAATACTAGTAGGCCTAATGCCTTTTTGGTCACAAGATCTAAATATTGTACATACTTGGAGTTGAAATAGATTGGAAGCAATCATATAATACTGATTTAAGTAATACTAGTACTAGTTGTAGGGAATCTATCTTGTCCATCAAATCGACTGTACAATTAAATATGTCTGTGGTGGGTGATCTGGCAAGTCTTGTTGTGGTTGTACGATCTATTTTCTCTCTCTCTCATTGTAATGATATATCTCTACCGTACATATGCACAGTATCGACATGTACAATGGCACTAACTAGTAGTTGTACGGTATGTAACGAATGGATACATGGTCAGCACACTTGAACTTTTCTGAAAAATTAACTTGTTTTCCCGTGCTGGCTACGTCGATGTCGTACTTGCCCCTCGGCTAAAAATGGTGAAAATATCTAGATTACATATCCATCGATCACAGAAATAGGTCAGTTTTGTTTTAAAAAATTCCAAAAATAAAAATATTAGCCGATGAAAATGGACACACAATTAATTCATGATTATTCATAAAGTTTTAAAACATTTATACATTCCAAAATTAAAGTTATTTTTTATATATTTATGTGATATAATTTAGCTTCAATGAAAGAGCTTGATTCATACATTTTAATAAATATTCATACATCTATGACATTTCTCGGGCATTAATTGGCTGAATCATATTTTGAGGGGTGTATTGGCTCATTATCGCGTGGAAGGTGGTAATTATAGATGCAAGTCTGTCCGGCGGTGCTCACTGAACCGGTTCAGTGATTCCCTCATTAACATTTCAAAGTGGCCCATCCCACGAAGTGAGCGGTGCAAACATACGTGCATCATACTAATAGCGCGCTCGCGGATACGATAACTCAATAGATACTATGTTGCGGTGCTTTTTCGTATACTGCATTGCACAGGCCAATGACGGTACGTGTATATAAAGGGCTGTACCTTCAGCGCTATAAAATAAAAAAAATAATTCAAAAAATTAATTTAAAAAAAATCAGATACACCTGTGACCGTGGAATTCAATAGGAAATTGCATATTACTTAGATGAAGATTCGCTGAAAGTTTGGTGAACTGAAATGGAACCAATCAAACGTTAGAGCACTAACAAACAAACAAGCGAACAAGCAAACAAGCAAGCAAACAAACATCGGAACAGAATCGACTGAAACTAGTGACCGCCCTTGCTTCGCACGGTAAGACAGCTGTTCGTTACGGTATGCGTCCGATAACGAAAATAAATTCCACTTAGTGCATACATTACAATGGCACATTACGTAATCCCAACAAGATTTCTATGACATTAAAAAATATAGGCTTTCAATTGCCTTTTAGTTGATTTTCCGAAAGTAGTTTGTAAAGTGTTATATCTAGGGTGGATATATTATTTTATCTTTTATTAGAGAGAAAATGACAATTCATCATTATTTAGTACAGGGCAAATAGGAGAGGACCTCGCAGGATACGTCACGGAGTTGCCAATTTATGTTTGATTAACTACCACTTTCATAAGTGTCTTATTTCTTATCGGATTTCACTCAAACATCTGCTTCTTTTAAAACCGGCTTGATACCATGGTGGGCTACCCTTTTAATAGTTATCATCCACTTTATATCTCTTTAGATTTACCAAGCGTCATGAGCGACCAAACTCTGGCATTCATTGACCCATTAGAAGAACACTTCATTGATCGGCGAGGACGAGTCAGAACTGGATGGCGATTTGGTCTTAGCTCCGACAGCGAGACTTTCGAGAGAAACGAAGACCAGTTTCAGCCTTACAGCAATATCTTCTCGGGAGTAACAGGAGGGATTTCTACAGGGCGATTTAATGGCACGCTGTTCAGATTTCCTCTTCGGCTGACTTCCAATGAGTTGAGTGATAAAACATACAACGATGAGGTCCAAATGGACGAACTCTTGCAGGCGTTTTGTGTCGACGCTGATGTAGCCATGCTCTTTTTACGTTGCTTGAATAACATCGAAGTGTTAAAGAGACCATCCGATCAGCAAGAGCCAACTCTGGTTGTACGAGTTAAAAGGGAACAAGACCAAGGTGTACATCGACAGGAAGAGGACTTTTCTTCGCGTCTGCAATTGTATTGCTCCGATGTCAGTGGACACCGAGGACCAATTGAGATGATTGATAGTGTGACATTTACTACTGAAACACAGGGGACGTCAAAGGCACAACGCTGGGTTGTGAGTCATCTTGTCGCTGGTGCTAGCATGTCTGAAGAACTTTCCGAATTGGCCGAGCAACAAAGTCATCTCCCATGGGCAGCTGTTGCTATTCCCATGAGTCCTTCAGAACCAAACCATGGAGCAGCTGAAGCAGAGAATATCGGTAGAGTCTTCTGCTTCCTCCCTTTGCCAGCGGGTGAGGAGAGTCGGACGGGTTTACCCGTTCACGTTCATGGATTCTTTGGTGTTAATAGCGATCGCCGCGGGATCAAGTGGCCCGGACCTGACCAAACTGATACTCCAGCACAATGGAACAAACTCCTCGTGAGTGAACTTATTCCCGTTGCGTATGTAAACGCGATAAAATACGCCATAAGTGTCCAAATGTCTCAACAGAATGTAACTACCGATTGCATCTATCGATCATGGCCAGATCACAAAGTGGTTCGTGGCAATTGGGATATTCTCTTAGAACCCTTCTACAATGTATTCTTCAGGGAAGCTGTCATACATAGCGACAACAATGGTTGGATGAACATTGCCGAAGTCCACTTCAACGAATTGGCAGTTGGTGAAGACATGGAAAAAGCCATCCTCAAGTGCTTCAGCATGAGTAACATCGCATACGCCAGAGTTCCCTATGTATGCAGGCAGGCCATCAATAAATTCTACAATCACAAGACATCCACAATTTCCGTTTCAAGCCTTTGCCGTTGCTTTCGTGACAATCCTTCCATTTTGACTACGCTCAGCACTAAAGAGAAACTTCTGATCCTTGAGTTCATCTTGCGCGAGGATGCTGGGCAAGATCTGGAGGGATTACGTCTGCTACCTCTCGATGATGGCAGTTTCGACGACTTCTTGAGTTCTGGCAAGAAAGTCTACATACCAACCTCCAAGTTCAGTCGACAGCTTGTACCAGGGGGAGATCAACAATTCATCAAAACGATACCAGAGGAACATTCACTTCATCAACTTCTCTCCAAAATGGGTATGTGTTTTGTGTGTCTGAATTTACTGAATCTACTTAAATTAAATTTTAACAGGTTTAATCCGTGACTAAACGGGTTCAGTTAGTTCTGTGATAACTTAAGCGCCTGGTGTCTGTTCATCGTGTTCAATAACTTCAATTCTCTAAGTAGGAAATAAACACAAATCATTTTTATCATCATTTTTTCCAGTTACATGAGTACCTTCATTTGTTATTACATAACAGCAGTCAATATTGGAATTTGAAGTGATTATCAGTTGGCATTCTGTAAATATGTGAACAAAGTTGAGCCAGGCTTAACTGATTCTGGGTCATTCGTGACAAGAGAAGTAGATTCACCCAAAAGAACTTGCGTAAAAGCTTTACTTATGTGTAAATGAAATGTTTACTTTGCTTACTTATTTGATATTCAGATGGGCATTATCAGCTGATATCATTGACACTTGATGCAGTAGCAGATATTTTGAAGGCTACTATGACAACTTGGATAGACGATCAAGGGACATGGATACAGGACAGACGAGAGTCTTCTCTGACCGATTGGCTCGACAAAATTTGGTCCATGTTGTACAGAGAGAATTCAAGTAAGTTACACCTCTTTGAAAGTATTCGTCTGGTACCGCTTTTTGAGGCTGATGGTGGAGTTAGAAGACTACTACCGCTATGCCGGAAGTCCAGAATTATCCAGAGAAGACACCAAACATCTGAAGGCTATCTCAAATTGTCATATGGCCTTGAAAATGTTCTCCAACAAACGGGAGTGACAGTCACAAACTGTCCAGACTGTGTTATTTGCCATCCAGCTGTCATGCGCGACGGATATATCAAGATGCCAACACCAGAAGGGGTACTTAAATGCCTTCTGCTATCGGGTGTTAAAACATTGATCCAGAAATTCCATTCCTTCTCCTCTGTTGATAGAGATTTTTTTGTGGAATGTCTTTCACAGGCAAAACTCTTTGCTGATGGTAAGACGCTCCTAAAACGTTTACCACTTTTTGAAGCAGTCCCTGGAACCGGAGGTATAAACCAACCTTTGGTCAGCGTTGATGAATGCAAAGGATACATCGAGTGTGGCCGGAATGACATTCCCTCTCCTTTGAAGTTGACAGGGCTCTTGATCGTTGGAAGAGCAAAGTCTAAGAGTCTACTACAGAAGTTAGAAGTCCGCCCATTATCAAAATATGAGGTGATAACCAATGTCTTGAAAGAAACTGATAGAGGACAGTTGTACACCGTACAAGAAAAACAAGACGTCTTGCTGTGGATAATGGAACGCTGGGAAGATATCAAGGTCAACTGCAAGTCCAGCGTAGACATTCTTCATCATATGAAATTCATCCCCAACAAGAATAACTCTTTATTGTCTCCTTCTGAACTCCTTGATCCACGAGATCCATTACTTGACGAATTGTTTGCCTCCCAAGGAGTATTTCCTGTGGCACCGTTCGATTCACCTCATGTTAAAGCAGCGTTACAGGACCTAGGCATGCGTGGACAAAGTCAAGTTACCCCAGCCGAGTTGATTACTTGTGTTGACCTGATTGAAAAATCCCAAAGCCCAGAAAAGTCTCGTAAACTACTAGAGCTCCTCACCAGGAACCAAAGCCTCCTCCAAAGTTCTGTTGCTGATTGTATGAAACGGAAGCAATGCATTCCTTGCAGACAGTCTCCTCCAGATTATTACCCCTCAGCTATTGAGTGGTATGGGAATTCTTCCAAACAACTGTCAACTCCCAAAGAAATCGTGCGAGAAAAGAAGCAAGCTGTCCTGATATGTGGAGCCTCGAAACGTTTTACTTCCCAGGAGGACGAGAGTCGTTTCTTTGCAGTCTACCAAAAGATTGGAATCACCATCCCTTCTCCAATGCTTTCGGACGTCATGTCACAATTCGACCACTGTGTGAGGTACACTGAAGACAGAACTGAGGAAGATGTTACCGATATAGTACCAATGGTCAAGGAGATTTATTCATCTCTGACGGAAGCATGGCGCCGTGACTCAAACGTCAAGAACGTCATCCTGATTCGAGCAAAAGCTTGTATCTGGAATGGAAGTGGCTTTTCGCAACCAAGCAAAATGTGTACCGGTAAACTCCCTTTCGACCTGGCTCCTTACATGGTATCTATTCCCCAAACTTTTGCTGTATTTTCTGACTTGTTTCAAGAACTAGGAGTGGAAAATAACATGGAGACAAATGCAGATGCTCTTGTTGAAATATTACATGAGGTCAGGAAAAGATGCGACGATCCAGAAGCTCAAGCGGCCTTTAAACAAAAACAACGCCAACTAGTACTGCAGATTCTACATCATCTTCATGCTGCTGGTGAACTGTCGGAAGAAGCTCGAAGACGATTACTCGTTCCATCGCAAGAAGAAGAATGCCGTCTCATTCCAGTTGAGAAGAGTGCATATGTGGACAGAGATTGGTTGAGACAAAGCACTGAAGGTGAGGAGATGCATGACGGTGAAGACTTCACTTTGATTCATTCAGATATTTCAATGAACCTTGCAATATTTCTACATGTGCGACCTCTCAGTCGTCTTCTTTTAGATTCGGAAGAATTCCAGGGATTCACACAAGCTGGTCAGTATGAACCACTGACGATGCGCTTGTGGAATATTCTCAAAAACAACTACCTGGATACCGCTATTGTTAATGAAATGATACAAAATGCGGAAGACGCAGGAGCTCAGGAAGTTCGCTTTCTCATTGACATGAGAACAAACAAAAATGCAAACGAGAAATTGTTCGATCCCGGAATGAAGTCTTGTCAGGGACCAGCACTTTGGGTCTACAACGATGCCGTATTTACAGATAAGGACTTTGAAAACATACTCCGTCTTGGTGGGCGTACCAAAGAAAAGGACATCGAAAAGATTGGGAAGTTTGGAACCGGCTTCAACTCTGTGTACCACATAACGGATGTTCCCAGCTTTGTGAGTAGGGAGTATGTGCAGTTTTTCGACCCTCATACCACGTACCTACGGAATGTTCTCCCGAACAAGAGTCAACCTGGCGTACGTCTCAAATTGAATAGTGGAAAACAACTACGGAGATTCCCGGATCAATTCAAGCCATTCAATGGAGTGTTTGGGCTAGCCTTCTGTGGAGAAAATGAGCCATTTCACTACCAAGGCACACTCTTTAGACTGCCCCTCCGTTCAAAGGAAGCGGCACAGAAGAGTCAAATATGCAAAGAGAGCTACGATGGGAAGAAGCTGATCAGCTTAATGCAGCGAATGTGGGACTCGTCTCAGAATATCCTGGTGTTCACCAAAAAGATAACGAAGGTTTCTGTGTTCTACCTCGGTGAACATTCCACCCAACCTGCAAAAGCGGAGGAGTTGTTCACCATAAAGAAGGAGGTTCATTCAACCAGGAGGAAAGATGATGATACTGTCATGTTAACTGAATCATTCCGCCGCACAATGACTACAAAGGGAAATGATGTAATGTCACGGACAGCGGAATGTGAAGGTAAAGGACCATTAGACACCGTTAAAGTGATATGCAAGGCTTCAAAACAGGCAGCATCACTTGCACAATCTCCGGAGGGAAAAGAATATGGACTTTCGCCAGAAGGTGCTGTGGCCTTTCCTCTTCATAGACAACCAATATCTGCATTCGAGAAAAAGATGTACTGCTTTCTTCCCCTTTCAATTACCAGCAGGTTCCCGGTACACATCAACGGATCTTTCGCTGTAAAAGAGGATCGACGAAGTCTTCACATGCCGGATCCAAACGGGAGATTAATTCATGAGAAATGGAATCATATACTCCTGGCAGATGTGATATGCAGAGCATACGTTTCACTTTTGTCTGACAACGAGTTCATGCAACGAGTGAAGCACAGGTACGGTTCAGATGTTTCTCCTGAGAGTTTGTGGCCTGATATCGATGACGTACCGAAGAATTCAGAAAGTTCAGCTTTGTTTGATGCTTTCTACAAGGCGATGATCCTCGGATTAGATGGCCACCACCCATCATTGTTCTGGAAAGATGGCGAATCGCATCGCTTCACGAATGTTGTGTTCCTTGGTGAAGAAGTTCAGAAGGAGAAATCAGTCAGTTATGTAGTAACGGCAGTACTTCACAATCATCTCGAGTCAATGAAAGTGATATCATTGACTGAAAAAACTTGGAAAGCAGTAGAGAAAGTAGGCCTGCGCAGTGAAGTTATCACGAGAACCTATGATTTCAACAGATTCTTCGATGAAGTGTTTCTCCCACATATCAGTCAGGTGCACGGGGACATGAGAGATCAGCTGATTCTGTTTGCACTCAATACCAAAGAAGGAGAGCTGAAACAGAAACTGGAAGACGTGGAATGCATACCAGTAGTGGGAGGAACCGACCTAATGAAACCTAGTGATCTAGTACATCCGAATGATGAAGCTGCTCCTTTGTACTTTGAGTCTGATAAAGTTTTCCCTCTTGGAGAAAAGTTCAATTCCACCGATACACTAGAGTCACTAATTCAGCTAGGAATGAAAATACACTCTCTTCATGAGGACACTTTCGTCGAGCGATGCGAGACTGTTCAAATTCTGCATTCAAGTAGTCCGGAAATGGCGCAAAAGAGATGCCATGCTGTAGTGAAGTATCTGTCAGAGAGTCTGCGGAGGCCTCGTTGGGATGAAAAGAAAGACCTCAAAGAAAGGCTTAAGAGAATACAGTTCTTACCTATCTTGTTGGTGGGCAACAGGGATCCAGCTCTACCATGGATGGAAACAAATGCTAGCGCTTACTCATCAGCTAATCATGTATACTCTCATTCTAAAAGATATCTGGTTAGCAGTACATCAGACGTTGTGAACAGAACAACAGAATGGCAGCTTCCATGGAATGTCGAGGAATTTCTTGGTCTCGCAAATAAATACCCTTCTGTGCAACAGGTACTAGAGCAGTTCTTAAATTTCCGCAATCACTACAGAATGGAGAATGAATCCATTTCAGATGGTCAATTAGAAGTGATATGCAAGGAATTCTACAAGCGCCTTGACATTGCTTGTAGAGAAAACTGTCCAGATATCATCAACGAAGAACTGCGGAACCAACCATTCTTTCTAGTAGATCGCAAGTTCATTGTAGCCACAAAGATTGCCGAGGGAGGCCAAGATCTTCCACCCTTTCTGTTTAAAGCCCCTAAGTTCCTGAAGGAATATCCCTATCTTATGCAGCTTGTAGCATTGAAGAGGGCATTTGATGCAGAAGACTATCAGGGTGTTCTTCAATCCATCTACGAGGGGGGCGGTGGACAACCTTTAGACAATGAGGTCTTAGAGGTCGCCATCTTAGCTGCTGATCGACTTGCTGATTTTGTCAGTGATGATGAGAATCAACATTCGCATTCATTTCTCCCAGATGAGGATAAATGCATGAGGCCTGTATCAGAGCTTTGTTATTCTGACGTTGACTGGTTTGAAAATGACGAAATCGAACTTCCTAGATGTCACATGAGAATCAGTTTTATGCTTGCAAAGAAGCTGAAAGTGAGTGATATTCGACAACAAATGCTCCGGTCTTTCGATATTGCTTTCCCAGGGGAAGATTTCGGCCAGCATGAGAAACTAACAACCCGTATCACGCGGATTCTCGAGTCATACCCATCTGATGAAACAATTCTAAAAGAACTTCTCCAGAATGCAGACGATGCTGGAGCAACTGAGATCCACTTTGTCTACGATCCTCGGTCACATGATGGGAATAAACTTCTAGGAGATAGCATGGAAGCCTTGCAGTGTCCTGCTCTCTGTGTCTTCAACGACCAGTCTTTCACCGATGAAGATATTCGTGGGATACAGAATCTTGGAAAAGGTAGCAAAGCTGATCATAAGGGAACGATAGGACGTTATGGGGTTGGTTTCAATGCCGTATACCAACTGACAGATTGTCCTAGTTTCATCTCCAACGGTAAAAAGTTATGCATGTTTGATCCTCTCTTGAAGTATGTTCCGGGAGCAACACCAATCAAGCCGGGCCGTCAGATAAGAGTTAATGGCAATGTGCGGTCCTCGTACCCAGATGTCTTCCCATGTTATCTAGAGGAAGAACTTGCACATGGGCGAAAGGACTATACAGTTTTCCGTTTTCCACTGCGGGAGAAAGCTTCAAAACTCAGCAAACACGTATGGCCAGCTAACGAGATTCAAAAGATACTGAAGGACTTTGAGACTGCTGCGTTCGAGAGCATGTTGTTTCTGAAAAACATCACTAAAATCAGCATCTCGGAAGTCACAAGGTCAGGGGCTGTTGATTGTACTCGCACTATCTGTGCAGAAATGAGCGAAAAAGAAAGTGAGAAGAAAAACAATTTCCTGCATAAAGTTCAGGATTTTGTGAGGGCAACGCAGACTGATAGTAACTTGCAGGCAGAAACAGCAGAAGTTATTTATCAGATAAAACTGAAAGGGAAAGGAAGAGAAGAGGATTGGGTAATATGTCAACATGTAGGGAGTGCAGAAGTGGCTGTAGAAAATGCAATGCGAAAATACAAACTACTTCCTGTGGGGGCTGTTGCTGCCCGAATGACTGACAGAAAGGGGGAATTGAGAGGAAAGGCTTTCTGTTTCTTACCTCTTCCAATTGAAACTGGACTTCCAGTTCACGTACATGGTTACTTCGCCTTAGATCATGAAAGCAGGAGACATTTGTGGGAAGGTAGCAAAACGGATGAACAAACAAAGTGGAACTTCCACATCGTCAAGCATGTCATTGCACCAGCATATGTCGAGTTGCTGTCATGGATACAGGAAAAATATGAATGGTCAGGAGCGATATCATATGAACAGATAGATCATACTTTGAAGCTCCTACAGAAATACCATACCTTCTTCCCTGAGGTTAGCGACAAAGGTTCCTACTGGAAAGGGCTTGTAGACACCGTATACGAAATTGTTGCCTCGAAAGCTCTGATGCTATTTCCTTCTTTACGTAGAAAAGATGATAGCCAAAGGGACTTTGTCTTGGAGTGGAAAACACCCATGAAGTCTCCAGACGAATCAAAGATGGGATATTTCAACACACTGCCAAACCAGATGAGTGACCCTTACATATCATCTATAACTACCTCAAATCGTGGCGAGAGAAAAGGACGTATCAAGAAACTTAAAGAGACATTGATTGATATTACATTTCCATTACTAGAATCTCCAACATGGATAATGCACAGTCTCTGTAATGCATGCAAGCACCTCAACCATGAAACCACTCAGTATGAGGTTCTCGAAGTTTTACCCTCAAATGCAATGGCTTTTCTTCGCGGAGACAACCCCGTCCAAAGGCAGTTACCAGTAATACTGAACGAATCAAGGCTCCAGGACGAGGAGAGACTTAACGTACTCATCAATTACTGCAAAAAGGTGAAATCTTCAAAATTTGAAGAAAATCTCCACGGACTACCACTGCTTTTTACTCAGGATGGGATTTTGCGGAAATTCTCACGTGATAAGCGCGTCTTTGCTTCCAGCTTCTGTGATCTGTTCAAGCCCCAGAATCATAAGTTTTTACATACCAACTTTCTACACACACTACCAGTAGGAGCCGATGTGTTTCGTCAGCTTGATGTGACTGCAGTGTCTGGTCTCCTGCATGAATGCACACCTTACCTTGAGTGCAGCTCAAATGAAATAATACCGCTTCAGAAGCAGCTTCTGCCTGAATGGTTTGCACGTTTATGGATTCTTCTTCTGTCATTCAGCACAAAGACAGAGCAGCTGCCTAATATTGCTGATATTATCAAAGCTGAACTTGGTCGTTGGGCGATATTGCCTCTCACACAGACTCGGCCCACTCAGAATTGCAGAAGTCACAATCAAAACCAAGTAATTAAGCAAGTGGCGCCAATCAGTCTATCCTCTACGATCATCATCAAACCACCCTGTGGGTATTGGCCAATTTACTCAGCACTTGAATCACTGAATGTCTATAAGGTTGAAAACTCCATTCTTTGTGAAGACAATCTTAGATTGATAACGCACCTCGTTGCACACAAAGACGAAGACATGAGGGCTCTTGATGTATTGATGTACTGGGTTAACAGAGACTTGAGGAGATTCAGAAATCTCAAATCTTGTCAACATGAACAAATTTTGAGATACTTCAGTCACTGTGATAGCTCAGCTATTCTGACGAAGTTGAAGAGCCTACCTTGCTTCAAGTCCATTGGACGTGACTTTGTCAATATCCAAGGATCTGAAAAAGTTCTCGTGCTTCCAAGTATGATTCCAACAGAGGAACAAAAACCATGGGTCAGTACCACTAATGCTAAATTCCTACAGTACAACCCTTCACTCAAATCTCTATACGAGAAGCTAGGATTAGGTAATACAACAGAGATTGATGTCTATGCAGATTACATTCTCCCGGCCTTTGACCGACTCAGCGAAGACAGTCGTCTTGAACATCTTGTGCGGGTAAAGCAACTACTACATTTGCTGTCATGTGAATCAAGGTTCCCGGAAGAATCCAGGAAGGATGCTATTTCGAGATTACAATTACGTCACCTGCGTTTCATCACCGGTGCCAATGGAAAACTCATGAAGGCTGCGGATTTGTATGACCCCAAAAAAGAGATATTTTCTCTCATGCTAAGCAAAGACCACTTTCCACCTGATCGAGTTAAAAAACGCTTAGACCTTTCATTCCTCCGAGAAATGGGACTACAAGTTGAGGTCACCAAAGACTTATTCCTCTCCTTTGCCCAACATGTGCGTGAAGCACACTCCGACTGTAAAAAGATGAGAGAGAAATCACGTGCCCTTGTGTCTGAACTGAGTGACACGTGTGACCTTCACAGGGACTCTTCTTTCCTACAGCGAGTCAGGACTGTTGATTTTCTTGTGAGTGATGGGATCAGCCGAGAGAAGGAATCTATTCATCCATCCTTCATGAAGGCAGGAACTCTCATGAGTTATTCTATATCAACTTCTGTCACACACACGCAACTGATATGGTCTACCAACAGCATCCTACCAAGTTACGCTAGCATTTCAGGCAAATGTAGGTCTTGTGAAACGGTTCTCGAAGGTAAAATGGGCGTGGCATCAGAACCGGAGTTGATGAGTGTTATCCAGCATTTACGGAATATATGTAACAGACTCCAACAGCAGAACGACAAGCAGATATCTTTCCCTGAAGAGCTAGTCAGTGTACTCCAAGCAATATTGACATTCCTTTCCTCTAAATGTGCACGACAACGTTGCTGTCAGAAAAATCCATGTGGAAAGTGCTCCATCCTCCAACGTGAGTTACAAAATGTACCTATCGTCTTCTTGGAGTTTGAGGATGAGCATCGCCTAGTAAAAGCAGATCAGATAACACGTACTATGGAAGTAAACCTCGAGCCTTTTCTCTATCAGTTGCAAGACAAATGGGTTCCTTTCTTCAATGTCTTTGGAGTCCTTGGAGGAACAGTTAAACCTTCGATAGGCCAATATGCTTTTGTTCTCGAAAGCATTCATAACAGAGGACAGGATGCATTGCTCGACGCAAACGTGATAAACATGGTAGACAGGGCCACCCGTGGCCTTTATAAAGAGTTAACAAATATCGATCCTGCACTGGTTGCCACTTCCTTTGTTCCTGGACACTCCCTGTACCTTCCCTCAAGTAAGAACACCTTGGAGCGATCAGATCATCTTTTAATGAACGATGTTGACCACTATAAAAACCGACTTAGTAGATCTAGTCAACGACTCATCAAGATCTTTCCAGGTAGCGAACGACTCGCACGAGACGCCCTCTCCAAGCTTCCTCAAAATATGAAACCCAAGGCAGTAAGCAAAGAAGTAAAAGAATTGTTGAGCAGGACTGGTAACGATTCGCGAAAATGTTTCTTTCTTGGAGATGAACCATGTAAGTTTGAAAGAAGACTTCAACTCCTACAGTCTAAGGAGTTTCTTAACGCGGTTTGCTGCATCATGAGGCACAACGGCGAGGAAGCTGACGAGGAGACGAAGAAACGGTTTAAAGATTGCCTGTCATGCCTCAAGATAACATGCATGAAGCAGTTGCATTCGATTCTGCAAATCAATGGTGAAGACATAGAAGGTAGTGAAACCGAAGTGCCTTCCATTATTACCAGCGACAATGAACTGCTTGTACAACATAGTGAGCCTGAAAGTCAAATGGAAACACTAATAAGTGTTGCGATTCATGTCAACCAAGTTCTAGGAAATATATTTGAGGACAGAACTTATATGTGTATTGCGCTATCTCAAGAATCTCCAGCAACGATTTCAAAGGTACTGGCGAAGTTCAACATTACTGTAGAGATACCAGAAGAGGACACAAGTTTTAAGTTGCCTGATTCCGGTAGTACCATTTCAGAACTACTCTTCCACCTCATAGAACAGGACCCATGGACGTCTTTCCACAAAGACGATTACGTGGCATACGCACGAACAGATGAAGACAGTTTATACTACATATACGCAGTTGTGGTTGAGAGGATACACAATGAGTCGCTGAAGTCAGTTTATCTAATTGACATTGGAACGAGCAGTCCGATAGAAGCAAATGTGTTGGATATGCACAAGATTCACATCCCAAAGTCCACATCAGGTATGGAACTTGTTCCGTCTGACAGGGTAAACGTAGGTGAAGGTGAACCGTGTCGTGCTGGTCATCGGGAATCGTCTCTCCCAACAGATCTCGAAAAAGCAAGGCAACAGGTAACAACAGAATTGTTGGAAATCTGGCAGCTTCCAGAGGAACAGAAAGAGAAGGCTCTCGGCCGAGTGATTCTAAAGTGGCACCCAGTCGAGCATCCAGAAGGTCCGACGGAATTATTTGACGAAGCATTCAAACATCTCCAGAGTGAAATTCGAAGACTAGAAAAGGATCCCTCAAGAACATATGAAGAACATTTTAAATCAGCTAACCAGAGAGCTAAGGATGACCGACAACGTTATACTCACTTTGCAGAATTTGCATCAGGATGTGGAAGAGGAGGCGATTTTAGAGAAGGAGTCGGGGGAAGAGGATTTGGTTCAGGTAATTGTAGTAGCGAGTTCTTCACTGCTGCTTCAAGAGCACCAGATTTCCGCAATGCACGCCGTTGGCTTCGCCAAGGACAAGAAGATCTTCGTGCAGCTCAACACGACCTTAACCCTCAGGATGAGCCGTCACTAGAGTGGGTGGCGTACAAGTGCCACCAGAGTGTAGAAAAGGCCTTCAAAGCTGCTCAGCTTGCCATCAAAGGACAGTACAATTCTATCCATTGCATCTCTTCTCTGGCCCATGATGTGAGAGACCACTTCGAAATATCATCAGAATTTCTCCAGAATGTCAGCAAGCTCAGCTCTCTCGTAGGTGATCAAAGGGCTCGATACCCAGACAGATGCGTCATCTCAGAAATTCCTCACGAGGCCTTCAGAGACAAAGCCAAAGCTGAAGAGATGATCAAGCTAGCCCACAGCATTCTTAAGGAAGTTCAAACTTCCGTTCATCCAAGCTAGTGAACCCAATGTCAGCGGTATACGTTAATACAGATATAGCTTTTGTGTCCCTCGTTAGCACACAAACTTGCAGTGTAAGAGCAAGATGTAACCATATTTTTTATTAATCTTGTCCGTAGATTTGAAAGAAGCGATATGTATTAACGATAATGATATCAATACCCAAATAAATAAACAACGCTACGTTAACATATTCATTGTTGATATTTGTTAATCTTGGGTAAAACAGTATCTCTCAAGGAATATTTGATTCGAACGGTAAATTGTTACTTTTGACTCAAAAGGGAAACCATGCAATTAATAGTATATGATGTATGTTTATTTATTTGATGACTGATTCAATGCATATTTTTGAAAACTAAATACTCAGTTAAAACTATTTTTTTCCTTTTACCCCTGGTTGTTGTGTTATTTCTATGACCAACGTAGTAGCTATTTTGGACAAAGTCGTGCCAGAAGCACCCACGTTAATTCATTCTCAGATGCTTTGAACAATGCCAGCTGATGAGTATTACTTGTACAGAAAATAACTAAGTATTATGCAACTAGTATGTTCAGAAAAAAGGTTTGCGGTACAACCATGTGGGTTGGAATAACTCCACGTTCCTTTCTTTTTTTTCTGAATTACAACTTCACCATGCAAACCTTCAAAAAAACTAGTATGTTCTTTGACTTGTTTCTGATACATGTGGTTATTTATTACAATGTGAGTCCAGTGTCTAGGTGAAAAGTAAACTATACCGACTAAGGTGCTTGCCCAGAAAAAAAATACTTATCGCGTTGAGACGTTTTCAAATAACGTGTAAAACCTGTGGATTATTTGTAGTACCATGACGATTGATTTGATTTGATTTGCGTTGATTCAAGTACAAGAACACTATTAAAAACAGGCGATTTGTATAACAATCACACGATATCCAATTAATGCTGATACCTAGTTATCAGTGGTTATTCCTAGTTATTAGTGATTCAATTATTATAAACAAAATGGTTATATTATCCTCAAGCCGACTTCACAGTTTCGACAATGTCAGTTGTGTTATTAGTTTTCCTAGGGGAAGAGAGCGAACTTGTGCTATCACATACACGTACACCCGCAATATTTACTTTTCAGTTTGGGGGAAGTATATTAATTATAAAATATGAATGGATTCGGACTCCATCAAAACATTCAAACAAAAACATATCTCTTACTATTTGAATTCATTGGTGCCATTATATTTAGCCGTCAATTTCTTTGTGTTATATTCCTGGTTTATACGGATGTTAATACCGACTACAATTTTCTATCAGCATGATCAGTGATAGGAATATCATCGTTTGTTGAAACATCTTTTCTATCACCTGTTTATAAATTAGAGAGCACACATTGCATTACTCAGAAAATGTTGAATTATTTATGAATGACTTGAAGGATATACTGTCTGTCTTAACGAACCGAAACAAACATGAAATGTTAATAGTCTTCTTGTAATACCGACTTGTTATGTTGCAAGAATAGGACTGAAGTTAGAAGATTATTTCTGTCTTATAACGAAGGCATAATCTGTTTAGAGAAGGTGGGAAAGTTTGGGTTCGGATGTAGTCAAACATTTTGGCAAGAGCTCACTGATCCAGCTGTATTTAGCTCTTTCATCATGATCAGGTTGATTTCATGGATATACTGTTAATGTAAATACTAAGTACAATCTGATATCAATGATAGATGATCATTTAATGACTCTTTTTCTTTTATCCGATAGAACATATTATTCGAAGGATATATATTTACCAATCACTGAATGGACAGGCGACAAATTGTGCCAAAGTTGTGATTCATTTATAATCTGTCTATGACGTAGACCTTTTCGTTATCTACATTCAAAATTGTGTTGAATTTTGAAGGTTCTGTTGTTTCTCTTAACATGTTGGAACTTACAATTTTAGAGCATATCAATATACATTCACATTATTTCTGTACGTTAAGTCCATGCATAATATGTTATCGTTACGGTATTGTAATTCATCTGTAATAATGTATTTGTTATATAATAATGAATATTATCTGTTCTGATGGCATCAGAACTTTATAACTTGGAAATTTATAACCTTGTTCGAATTCACTGATGTCTTTATATCTGGGAGAAGATGTCTCTATATTATATGGAGTATAGTACCAATTTTTATCAATGGTAGGAAAATCATTATTTGTTGAAACATCTTTCCTTTCACCTTAATGCATTACTCAAAGAATATTTAATCATTCATTAACCATGTAAATGATGCATCATAGTAGAAACATGCCCTGAAAAGGATTGCTCTTCAAATGCTCTTATATTCAAGCCATGACTAGAAATAGCTGAAATGTTCGGGCAGAACACTCATACCACTTGTGCGTGTAGTCCCATATACCCATTTCTGTATGCAGTATATGTACTTTTCAGCAAAATTGGGTCAATTTCTCATCTGTTTTGATGATTCCAAAAAACACAGTATAAAACAATTCTGATGTAGACATGGTCAACCTTTCCCAATTCCTTTCAGACAGTTTCCTTCACAATAGTGAGCTTTCGAATGTGTGGACTTGAACGCCGTCTTAGATTTTCCCAGCTACAATGGACTGCTTTGTGTCAGCTTACCGCGCTTTGTGCAAGAACGGCTCACCCGTCCACTGCTGGCTTCTCCCTCGTCCACTAGTCAGATCGAGAACGCGTCAAACATGGTTTTGCCGTCTTCTCTAAAACGTGAACCTCACTTCACCCATTGTTAGCTTCATGCCTCACCTACTTTGTATGCAGTCAACACAAAACAGTCCATTGTCGCTGGGACGATCTAAGACGGCGTTCTAGTTGACATATCCGAAAACTCCTTATTATAATCGCATGACCAGAACTCTACTTTATCTTTTACAATAAGAAACAAACATAAATGTACAGTCTTCCTGTAGTAAAGACCTTCTTCGAAATGGTTTGAATTTTGAAGATATGTAAGGAAGAAATTTTCTGTATATAATTGACTGTTTGCAAGAGATGGAAATATTGTTGGTTCTGATGACATCAGAACATTGTGACAGGAAATTATCATATACCTCTTTTGAATTCACAAATGCCGCTGTATGAATAAATGAACAAATGAATGAACTATGTAAATACGGACTAGAATCTGATGTAAGTGATAAGAATACCATTTGTGCCGAAACTTTTTTCTCACACCGTAATACCTTATTGTGTATTTTTCTGAGAATATGGAATTATCCATTGATAAATGTACAGATATACATTGTATTTTCGAAGTATCATGATTTGCTAAAGTGTAATCTCTTTCTCTAATGTTTTGTTTAGTTGACTACATTCGAAAAGGTATTATCTTGTAGGTTTTGTTCATTCAGTTAACTGATTATAATTGTACTTTGCGAAAACAGACCTTAACATAACTTAACAGAATATGATATTAATCTAGATGAGTTCAGAGAGTAAGTGATGTATTGTATTTTCCCTGAATGATTTATATTATATTGATTCCATGTATATAAATGTTGTAATCCTATATAACGTTTTAGTTCATCCGTATTGCACTGATGGAAATTAATGTACATAATTTGCAGTTTGCAAGAGTTTCTATACTATTTAATATGATTCCATCAAAACATTCCGTCAAAAAATAAATGTGCTAATTGGTTTCGATGTATTAAGCATATACTTTCACTGTATTATATGTTACAGGTTTATACGGATTTAAATACCGACTACAGACTGATATAAATGATAGAATTATCATGAATTGCTGACACTGTTTCTTGCACATTAGTTTGCATGAATTAAAGAGTGTTAAATTAATTATTAATCACTTGAATGATGTACTTGATTCAACGCCCTAAAATAGACAATAGTCTTCCTTTAATATAGACTTGGTCGAAGTCGAGTTGAATTTTGAAGATTACTTCTGTCGTGAAGGATATTTCTTCAATACATTTGTTTGCAAGACAATGGAATATCATTAGTGATGATTGCATCAACACATTCTGACAAGATATACAAATTTTGTTTGATTTCGCCGACACCGGCGTATAGTAGCATGTGGCTTCGTGGATATAATGGCACATGTTTCATATGCATGTAAATACTAACTGCAGTGGTATGGATATTGTTTTTTCCTGCCACTTGTCTGAGTGTATTTACACAGCACATCGCATAGTTGTCGAAGAAATCTTGTTATATTTCAAGAGGTCTGGTTGAATATTTAAGGTTTTTATGGTTAATGATAATTGTAGACTAAATATCATTCTCGAAGAGTTTGGAAGTACATGTATTACGTTCTATCCATAATGTTGTTTGCACTTTTAGTTATTTGCAGAAAACTACAAAACATTCCTTGATATGAAAAATCAATGTATGTATTCGTTTTTGATTCTCTTGCATAATGAAATTTACTGTATGTATTATCATGATTAAAGATACAGTTCTCTTGAAGAAATTTGAAGTTGGTACGTAAATGCTCACAATGATAACGCCTATATAGTTATGTTCGTAAATGTGTGTTTTTACAAAACTATTTGTGTACAGTGGATGTCAAGATATTAAAATATTTGAAAGATGGTTTAAATGTCTCTTGCGTCGATGCTTTTATCGACATTAGAATATTGTGCTTGTTTTGACTTTTTCATGTGTGTGTTTTTACAGTACCAGGACATACCATGACTTCAAAGATATGTAGTATATTCATTATTTGTTCTCTCTTATACTGATTATTATGTATATAACATGGCGCATTTGTTGATCTTGTGTATATTTCTTCACGCTGATAAAATGTACAGAACATCCTGTATTATTCGATGTATTTGGAAGAACGTTTTGATTCCCTCGTGTTTATATTTACATGTGTGTGTGTATATATATATATCATCACGAGCCATTAGGTAAATAATTTGGTAAATAATTAGGTAAATAATTTGAATTCACGCAATTTTCTTCCCGCCTCATTCCTAATTATATGTCATTTTAATTTATCTTGACTGTGATTGTATGATGACCATGATTGTTGATGCTTAATTGATGTAATACGATATATGATATATGACATAGTATGTCATATATGATCGCTACGATGTATTGGTTTTTGTTTTTGTTTTATGACTTATCTTCAGATCCTGAAGAAGGCCTAAATAGCCGAAAGCTCGATTAAAACGTGTATGTATACCAGCTACGTCTTTGTACAGTTCCTAGACTTTTCTTCTTTTTACGCATATATATATATATATATATATATATATATAGTATGCTTAAATTCGTATATGTAAATATTCCGTGAATACTGAAGAAATATAAAGTAATGTATCCTCTGTTTATTTTGTTTGCATGGCTCCTAATTATGATGAAGAGAGCATACTGTGTTCTTAAAGATATTTTAGAAATAAGGAAGATTTCCTTCACGTTTTTGCTCTGACAAAACATTCCACAATCATTGGTGTGTTTTTTAACTTAAAATATATATATCAAAACTAATGTACATAAAGCTAGACCGTGGTATAGTTTGATATATTCTGAGTTTAAATTCAAATATGACACAGTATTATTTGATATTTTCTTAGAGTGATTGCCAAAATTTATAACCTCAAAACATGTTTCGTTTATAACAATCGATGCATTCCATTTATCTGAATTTTTTGTAAAACCTACACGTACTGCTTAACCATTTAGTAACATATTGTGACAGTTTATATACTTGAAAGATTCGTTCATCACTGTTATGTAGATGATTTTACGAACAATATATTGCAACCTACATTTCCTTTTTAAATAAAGAACACATACCATTCTTTGAAGAGATCTGGCAAATTCGCTGTTTTATATGAATATGTATACATTTACACTGGTTATTATGTATGTATTATAAGAGTGACTATTAAGGAATGTGGAAGAAACGTTAGTTTCACTTGCATGTATGATGCGATATACACGATATAGGTCTCTACAGAAAATACTTAAGTCTACGAAAATATTAATGTTTTGCTTTGAATAGAATGTATATTCTGTGACATTCCGCAGATTCGTTTGTTTTCATTTCTGTGTGCGCACAGTAATGTACAGGACACTGTTCTTGAAGAAATTAGAACATGCACTTTCTACCGTGTGTATTCGTTTACATTATTATCTTTTCCATGTTTTACAGAATACCTTATATCTTCAAGTGGTTTGGAAGATTATTATTTTCATACATATATATATACATATATATATATATATACATGTATTGGTATGCTGAATGTGCATATGAACAAGTACGGAAATTGCGAAATGTAAAGCGACATTGTGGAAACGCAATTTTTGTCTGGTTTTTACCCGATTTTGTACAAAAGATGTGACGGTTGTGAACAGAAATCATGCATGTATGGTATTTTAGAAATTTCAAAGATTTTTGTTTGTGCTCATGCGGATAAAAGAATATCATGTTGTGTAATATAATACACTTGTCTCAATTTAATAATTTCACAATATCTATCGTGTAGTATAGAACTTAACTATGATCTTTAAAGCTTGTAAAGAATGCGTTTGATTTATTGTATATAAATTATATTATATCATGATACTACTTATATGCAGAAGTAGGAATTTGCTGAGAATCTTTATTTAAAACATAAAGATATCAGGATATTCGAAGAAATTGTGAAGATCCTTTGTTTCTCACTATTATATGTATAGAAAGGAAAGATTGTAATCTTCAAGATATCGTGAATATTATGAAAGTCTTTTGTTTCTCTTGTGTGTTTGCCTTCACTAATTATTATGTAGAGAACATAATTATACTGTAATACTTTATTGATTTCCGTATAGTTTGTTACTCTTGCAAATACATTGTATACCTGTATATATTTCAGAATTTTCACACAGGGCATAATTTACACGACATTGTCATTCCTTTGTTTATCTTACGGAAGTACTCGATGGTGAAACAAACATTTTAACTTCAAGAAACAGAGCATAGCATTTCAATTAATGTATAGTTTGGGTTTTTTTTTACATAAGATAACACTGCAGTCATGTTGTCATATATTGCCAGAATTGTAAAGATGATATGCGAGCTGAGACTTCATCTATACTTCACCCACAGTCGATGTCAAATGTGATTCTCTTGTTCTTGTAATATGTTTTGTATGAAAAGTGTGAATACAGAATATAAATATTATATATAGAATATTTATAGGCAATTGAACTTGATGTATAAATGACGAGTTTTCTCATTTTTGGTTTCAAATTACTGTAATGAAAAAATGAAGACAAAACTTGTATGTGTGTGTGTTTTATATATATTATATATATATATATAAAGTGAAAGAAATGCGAGAATAACGTTGCGTAGCTCAATCAAAGTTCCCCAGAGCTGTCCTCCCCTTTTGAAATATATATATATACAACCAATGGATTGAGTAACCCTATATTTTGATGAGGAATTTTATTATACAGTTTGTTTTTGATGTGATAAACCTCAAAAAAAGTGTGTTATTCGTGGAAGCCTTTAAATCTAGTTGTATATATACACATATTCGTCTTCTGTACAATTTTATCAACAGTTGAATTTCCACACACGTGTTTCATTTATGTATAATTAATTATGTAAGCACTGAATCTAGTCGATTCTGCAAATGTATTACATAAACAACTGGATGATGACATGATGCTTTCGATTAACATTTTCAGATGAGATGAAATGTTTTATCAAGTTGTGTAACTCTAATGATGCATTGCACTTTGGATATTTGAAATTAAGGAATGTTATTTTGCCATTCTGCAAAAACGCGAAAGAATTACGAAATACACTCATTACGTTACATACAGTACGGGAGTTACTTTAAAAGATTATGTATTGATGTTTTATTTTTTCATCACTCTTTAATAATAAAAGCACTCCCATGATTTCTAAGAGTGTTATTCACATTGAGTTACTAGTGCTTTCATTGGAAATCATTACTTCCAGACCTGCAGCAGTAATAGGTCACAATAAAGTGTCCTTTTGAATCTTTCATCAATGAAATACATGTAAAACAATCTAAATGAATAAATTTTGTTGTAATGAATCGCTGCTAGTTGAATGTACTATATTTTAGTTACTAGTTATAGAAGAATATTTTGGTCGGTATATACATACACATATTATATATATATATATATATATATCTCATACACATATTATATATATTTATATATATATATATATATATATATATATATATATCATTAGCTAAGAAAGAGAGAGAGAAAAGAGGGATGGAGAAAGAGAGAGAAATAGGGGGAGGGTGAGCGGCGGAGAAAAGAGACAGAGAGATGAATATGAATGAAAGTGAAACTTATAGTGATGATAGTTTTGACGGTTAATATAATTTTGATTATAATTTTATTTGTTATTGTAAGAGTTGGTGATGAATACTGTGGTGATAATACTGTATAGGGACTATGATGAAGACAAATTAATAGTGATAATGCCTCCATTAAAACTGATATACCTAAAAGAAACTGTTGGTGACAATTGGTTATAATGGAAGGTGATCTATTTTTAATGAAACTGACAGTGGTAATGATTTTGAGAATAGAGATTGAATAAGTCCAGCTTAGAATATGAGGGAGTGGTTGGACCGCAAAGCAAATAGAATGTAATTCTAGATTAACACGTAATTTAGCCCATTTTCATAATTCTTAACCCGCATTCACTCCCCCCCCCCCTCTCTCTCTCTCTCTCCATCTCTCTCTCTGTCCACCACTACACCATTCTACCACCATTTATACATTTCTCTCTATTCTATATTCTATAGATCATGCATAATCACACCTGATCCCCTCTTTCTATATCTTTCTAGAGCTTTAATGCTACCCAACTTTCTCTCTCTCGGTCCCTCTCTCTTTTATTTCTCCCCTTTCACCCTCTATCTCTCCTTTTCTCTTCATGTAGTATATTTGTATCCCTCTCTCTTTCTCTTTCTGCATCACATTCTATCTTTATCTTCCCCCTCTCCCTTTCTCTTACACATACACACACACTCACACATCTCAAACCACATTGATTTGTGGGGAACTGTATTGTTTTCTCCTATTGTATTTTGTACCACACAAGCAATATTTTGTACCCCACAAGCATGACCGAATAAACGCCATCATTGTGCTATTTTGTTCTCTGTACCCCACAAGTCCATGTTTGTAAGAACGCACGCACACACACACACACACACACACCCTCACCCACATTGATTTGTGGGGAACTGTATTGTTTTCTCCTATTGTATTTTGTACCCCACAAGCACTTCTATTGTATTTTGTACCCCACAAGCATGACGGAATAAAGGCCATCATTGTGCTCTTTTGTTCTCTGTACCCCACAAATGAATATATGTAAGCCCACGAACACTTACACAACACACACTTTCTCTCTTTCTCCATCCCATCTTCCCTCTTTCTCCATCCCATCTTCCCTCTGCATGTCTCCTCATTTCTTTCTCTCTGACTCGATCCTCTTTCTTATCTCATTTTTTTTCTCTCCGTTCATCTATCTATGACCTCTCACGATTTATTTCTTCACCTCATTTGATACAAATGATCACATGGAAATTTGATTGTTTTTCCCCATTGGCATAATTTATATTAATATAATAAGGCACTCCAATATTTACAAATCTATTACATTTTGTATATATAATACAAAAAAAAAGTTTCAGTATCGTAGTATCGTCTGTATTGCGTAAACACATTCACCTCAACAATTTAATACAAATATTGACAACAAAATGCGCATGTAGAATATATTACATGACATTTCTCGTATATTTTTTTTTCAGAAATAAGTTCATTAAAGACTCATAAAACACGGGTCATGCTGCAGTCAAAGGTGAACACAATTACACATGGTTTGTTGAAACTGTTTGAAGCAAACTTGTCCGCTTTGTACAGATAAATTCATTCAACAAATAACGATCCTTTTTAAAAGAATCATAATTTCATCGAGGCACTCATTCCCCGAAAAATATTTAACAAAATACAAGGCAGTATATCTATATAATTCCATATATAGCAAAGGAAGTTTTGTGCTATTTGGATGATTATGAAAATGCCCCAAAAGTCCCCAATATCAATAATCAACATATAAAAAATAATGCTATCCTGTGCGCTTATTGAAACGTGATTGTAACTGGCAAGCCTGCAAGCCTGTCATATAATAGTGCAAAATCTATTCGATCCGACGATAAAGTTGGGGACGAATTCGGGAAAGGTGTAAGTGGCAAAAGATTTTAGCATGTCATTTCATCGCATAACTGGAGGAAAATATTATTCATATTGGCCTTAAGTTTAAATGGATTTGGCGCCTTATATATCACATGTATTATTATTAATATTATTATACATTCACATATGGGTATTTCCATAAATAAGGGTCTCAATTTGTGACATTCTTGGTGTCCCGCTTACAAAAAGGACCACACAGGTTTTTTGTGGCTCTGAGTGTAAGATGCCAATCGTGGAGTAAGACTGTGAAGTGATTCTGAGCATAACATATTGCATCTTCACTGTTAGAATATAGTACTCAATCTTATACTCCACTATCTGTCTCTACCCAGAGCCACATAAAACAGTTCCATTATGTAAAATATTTAACAAAATACAAGGCAGTATATCTATATTATTCCATATATAGCAAAGGAAGTTTTGTGCTATTTGGATGATTATGAAGATGCCCCAAAAGTCCCCAATATCAATAATCAATATATAAAAAATAATGCTATCCTGTGCGCTTATGGAAACATGATTGTAACTGGCAAGCTTGCAAGCCTGTCATATAATAGTGCAAAATCTATTCGATCCGACGATAAAGTTGGGGACGAATTCGGGAAAGGTGTAAGTGGCAAAAGATTTTAGCATGTCATTATATCGCATAACTGTCATAAATGTCATATTGGCCTTGACATGCCAATTGGAGGTGGTAATAATCTGAGCTAATTATACATAAATAATTGTCTTTATCGTTTTCAGCCTTTCCACAGGTGTTAGCTGATGATCGCTTTATTGTTGTATTATCTTATTATTTGTCATCATTATGGTCTTCATTGTGTTCCTGAAAATAAAATAAAATGAAATAATGATCATGAGGATAGACATTTACCACGATCTCAAACAGAAGACTTTCCTAATATCCCCCCAAACTTGTATGAGGCGATATATTTTTTCTTTCGAGTGGGGTCTTTAATATTGATGCTGCAAATGCCTGGTCCCGTAAGTTCTATGATCGTTAAGATATATAAGCAAAGTGGCTTAGATTATTTTTTTCTGCCATCTTCCTTTAATTAAGGCATATTATGTGCACAAGAGAACCACCTGCTTTAGACAATACCATCACACAACCTTATTTTAAAGGCAATGCCGAGGAATGCCTGAAAAGCAACGGCTATACATATGGTATAGATTGTGAGGTTGTTTTTTTTTTAAAGCTGTGGTCATGGTGGTGCTCTTGTTACAATAAATGCCGAGTTATAGGAAGGTGACACAAAAATTGGTCAATTTGCTTATTGTTCTTGCTTAAGCCCTCGCACGTAGTGCATTATGTGGACTATGGGGCCAGGACTGGAATGGAATTGCAGTAGATCAAAATCATTTTGTTGTAAACGGAATCAAATGAAGGCGGAATATAGAGGTCTATCGGGCAGATCAGTCGAAAATGCTTGTAGCTGCTTTAGAAGGTGTAGTAATCCAAGTTGCTAGCGTTGCTCACTGCCCAGAAGATAAAGGCAAATGCGGTACCTCCAGCAAACATGGCAGCCACAGTCACGAAAGAGAGGATGGAAAGAACTCCCATACCTGAGAGTCCGTGTCCGCTGTTGCAAAGAGAGGAGAAAATGTTTCCAGCGTTAGTTCAAACTGTAAGTATCGCAATTTTTCTCTTCCTTTAAAGTATCATATCCTCGATCGTATCTTTCATTTGCAAATTATTATTATTCTTATATCAACAGTGAAAATCCATTTTTTATCTGTTTCTGTCTTTAGCAAGTATAATCACTGGCGCCTTGCACATTGTGTGAGTGGCGCCTAATATTACATGATGATCGTGGTAAAGTGGTTTATTTAATTGACTGCCAATAAGGGTTCGAATCTTGGTCATGTGAGTGTGTCTTTAGACAAGGAAACTTCTCTCCGATGGTCTCTCTCAACCCAAGTTTTAAAAGGGTACCTGGCAGGATGTTCCTTGAATATAATCAACCAAACACCTTCCTCAGTAATACCGAATAATAAAACAAAATTTTGATATATGTACCTTGTACAACCCCCTGCAAGCCTGGCACCGAAAATGAGCAGCAATCCGCCAAGAAAAGACGACACCAGACTAACACCGGGCGTGCTGCCTAGGCTACCCGAAGCTGCCGCGGAGATAGTAGCACCAGCAATTGCCCCAGTCACATAAAACACCTGCAAAAGAAACAAGGATAATTGAAACGATCTTACCAAAAAAAAGCAATTGCTTAGGGATGAACACATATTTTTCCTTTTCAAGTAAGCATTTACTGACCAGGAAACATCTTTATGCAAGAACGAAACCTGTCCTTTTGATTTTGAGTAAAAATCTCAATAGAAAGGAAGATGCAAGCTATTGCTAGTCTTTGGGAAGCAATTGCTAGCAAGAAAACAAGTTTTTGCTTCTTGCAGAATATTCGTAGAATATTCGAAGGTGAAAATAGAAGGTTAGAAAAGGCAATTGCTTGGCTTTCTCTAGCTTTGAAGATACAGCCCGTTGTTTTAAAGCTTTATTAAAACTGCACACTCTCTCTCTCTCTTACGTAATTATGGTATTAATTACTTGTAATTGCACTGTGCACTTACAACGACCGCATTAACTCAATCTAAGGTAATAATTTCAGAACCACTTTGGAAAGTATAAGATATATGCACTTTGCCGAAAAATAATATTGTATGGCAATACAAATAAAATCATGTAGGCGCAGCGGCGTGGTTTTGAATTTGTAAAATTCATTTATTAATTGGGGGGGGGGGGGGGGTAAACCAGCCACTGACCTCTTTCAAAACCCTATTGGCATACAGTTAGTACACCCCCACCCCCCACCCCCCAATAAAAAAAATGTATCCCTTTCAAATTTTAGATCCGAAATATCTCGAAAAATGTGTACTTTTGTTTGCTTGTCAGATATTTTAGGAAGTGTATCTATATCCACCTAATTTTTTGTCCCATTTTTCTTTTTTTCACAAAATCCTGGACTGCCCCTCACTGATTGCATGAACCACTTAATGAACCAGCACTCCCGCTGTGGACTAGGGTGGGGGCGGGGGGTAAACTGGCCCTTGCTCCATCCCTTATTAAAACCAATTTGCATACCTTAAGTTAAGAACAAAAAAAGTTCCCTGATTTTTTTCGGAATTGTGCCCACTGGATCCCCCCCTGCACCACGCACCTTCTTTCCTCATAGTCCAGAATCGGGCCGATTTTAGATTACGAAAAGCAATCTCTCCGCGATCTCTGCGGTCATAGGTAATTCAGAAATTGGCCGATTTTATTTTAAGACCAATATCTCCGTGATCTTCCCTACCTGCTACAAGCCGAAGATGGCGTGATCTCCGAATTCGTACCAGAGCCATCCATACACAGAGTTCTGCTAACTCATTTTCATCACAACATTCTTTTTTACATGTTTGCCTAACATCCATATATTCCATAACATCAATAGATAATGGCTTATGTTCTCCCATAACACACCATTTTCATTACGCAAAATACAATATGCACACACACACACACCCTCACACACACACTCCTGCGCAGTAATGCGCATATTTCTTTTCTCTTCTCTTGTTTTTTTTTGTTCGTTTTTTATAGTAAGATGTTACCTCCATGTTATTTCTTTGAGGCTGTCAACCTCGTCAAGCTTTGCTTATGATGGCAGTCTCCTACATTTTTTCAATTTGCTGTATTGCATAATACTTACAAATTACTAGTATACATTACTTATATTTGTATTTTTATATAATACGTTCAACTCTATATGTATATTATGTAATTCATTTGCTTATATGTTTATATGTATGTATTATTTTGTATTATGCAGTATCTGTTCATATGTTATCTCTTGCCTTTGTTATATACATGGAAAAATGTAGAAATAAAATCAAATCAAATCAAATCAATTAACGCAGCATATGACATATTGTTACCTTCTGGAGCCGATTTGGCCAAACTCTGTGTATAGATGACTCCGATTCGTACGCCTCATCGATCCCTACCTCATTCTACGCCCGGCGAAACGAATTCGGGGATCAAGCCATCATCTGCTTGCAGCAGGTAGGGAAGATCACGGAGATATTGGTCTTAAAATAAAATCGGCAAATTTCTGAATTACCTATGACCGCGCTTGCATGAGCGTGTCAAAACTCTCTCTCTCACTCACTCACTCTCTCTCTCTCACTCACTCAATCTCTCTCTCTCACTCACTCTCTCTCTCTTAATACGCGATGTTCTCAATGCTCACCTGCCACCAGTTGTCAGCACCCCTCTTGAATTTCGCCAGGTACGGGGACCACGATTCCATCCGTTTGGTGACGAGGACCTGTGCCCCTAACGTACAGAAGCTACTGCTACCCCCTATCGTATCGCTCACCACTAGGACCAATGGGATCTGGAGACAACCAATCATGATACCTGCGATGAAACGAAGGGGGAAGGGGGGGGGTCAAGAGATGGGAGTGAATATAATGGAAATTGATATATCAGCTATTTCAATATTCCCAAGTTTTAAGTCCCACTGCATTTTGTACCATTTCACTACGATCCGATTTTGGGAGAATTTGACGTAGCATTTGAAACTAACATTCTAACATGTAAAACATAAAGATCGAGATTCTTAACAGTCATATGAATAATAAAATAAAAATTTCAAGGGATTGCAAGCTTCGTTATCAAAAAAAAAGAAAGAAGAAAAGCAAGGCGGCTCCGAATCGTAGTAATGTCAGACCAGGAGTGTCATTGTCTAAAATGTGAAGCCGATTTGGCCTTTACTCCGACTAGAAGGTTTGAAATGCACAATTCTGATTGCTAGTAAGATATCTTTATTCAGAACCTCAATCAAGAAGATGATAACTGTTTAAATTTCCCAATCTATTGTAATTTCGCGTATTAGGCTTAAATTCCCTTGCCATTCTGACGCGAATAACCTATAACAAAACTCTCACGTTATAGGAAACTTAAATAGATTTCATCAGAGCTATTAACGTTTTGAACGTAATTTTACAGAAAGATTGAAAACCCATCTTTGACAAAACATGAAAAGGACTTTCAAGAAATCCACTCAATACCCCGTGGTATATTCCATAGAAATCATGATGTCTGGATTACGTAATAATATTATGTCATTGTGACGTTCGAACATTCCAATGGGTGAAGAACAAGGTTTTTCTAATTGGCTTACTAGGCTGATTTACCGAAAGTCCTTGCGATCGTATTTATAATTTTCAATATAATTTTACAATCAAAAGACAGATTTGTAGTTCTTCAATTGAAAGTGTCTTCATTATCAAAGGGCCTTGCAGCTATTTTATATACCTGTACTGCACCAAATTTCTGACTGGCACGTAACACGGAAATGTAATCCTTTCGATTATATTAAATGGCATTTCTTACCTGATACATACGGGGGCCAGGCCAGCGTCCGGAAAAACCAAGCACCCTCTACGTTTGGATTCTGTCAGGAAGAAAATATCATTTAGTAATTAGTATTATACTGCATAGTGTATATTGAGCTCATATCCATCTTGCACAAAATAGTTACGATTAACTACAGTTACGAACAATCGTAGCTTCCAAATATTTATCCAGTTTAGGGTCCATCCTTTGAATGGAATATCACACGCTTTGAAATAGTCCTAAAGAAATAATCCATACACCCCACACTCTTTCCTCAATGAGTGAGGCTAGAAAGGCTTGTATGAAATGAGAAGAATGTTATAAGAGAAATGCTAACTCTTTAGATCCGCCCTGCAATGTGCATTTCAATAAGAAAGTACAAAGCCTTTGTATCCTTTGTTGTATTCGTAAGATCAATGAAATGGTCTTACTTTCTTTTAATTACAGCTATGAGTTTCGAAATTTTCAGATTCAGAATTTTTAAGAAAAATAGGACACTTTTGGAATAAAAAAACAAATCAAGTATAATTAGTATATGCCTTTTTAAATGATTATTTAGACTGCCATATCCAGTTCTCCTTGCCCCCCAAAACAAAATAGGTAACCAACAGATGACAAATGTTTATTTAATATCCACTTACTACAAGGTCAGTTGTCCAGGGCACCAACAACTCGATGGTGACGACTACCAGACCCATTAAGATCCCGGCGGCAAGAGCGACAGCGAAAAACGGCACCTTCCACTTATCGGTGTAACTGTCGGCTCTGTATGAATATGAGATGAAAGAAGTGCGATGTCATAACGACGAAAGGATTTATCAATATTATTATAGAACACAAGTTTTAAAAAGTTGACGTGACCAGCGGCGGACTGGCCATGTGGAGTTTTCCCCCCACGGGTGCTCGACATTTTGGCTTGAGGGCCGGTTGAGTGGGCCGTTCACATCTAATTCCCCAACCGAATTTCAGTTCCAGTCTACCCCTGGATGTAACTATTGGTAGTCTTAGTCCTACCAATCAATAGTATGGATTAAGAAAAAATATTGAGAGAAAAGTGTACTTACAAGTATTTCTCATACGGCTTCGTGGGTGACATCATTCGCGTTGTCCAGGGTTCAACGAAGGCGTACACGAATACTCCAACCATACACCCCAAGAAAGTCATCGCTGCGACAAGTTCAAGAAAACAAAAGAAATGAAGAAAAACATCAGAAATACTGTTAAATTCAATAAAAAAAGATCACTTCTTTCCTTTCCCATCATATAATACAATTGCAACGACAAGGCAGTGTGCAAGAGATTAGGGTGGGGTACCATTAGCAATTATCAGGGTGGATCGGGGTTCTTTCATAGAGGGGGCAACCGCTTCCTGCGCCATCCAAAGTCATCTATTCACAGAGTAGAGTTTTGCCAACTCGGTTTCATTACACAATATGGCGCATATTGTTTTGTTATATGCTTGCACAACAAAGCATTAGGCGCCATGTTGTTACCTAGAGGAGCGGAGTTGGCCAAACTCTGTGTATAGATGGCTCTGGCGCCATCCGCACCACTGGACTGCCACTGAACTGCTGAACTATCAATTAAAAGCATCAAAGTTCTCTTGTTGGCCTCGCAGAAGAAAGAGGCAAATTGCAAATATAAGAACAAAATCCACTTCAAATGACTGAAAAATCTGAATCCGAATGTCTACAAGCATTATAGTTGTTTTACAAAAAAAGAGAGGAAAATACAGACAACCTTAAATGTCAAGCGGGTAGTTACTGGGGATTAACGAGCCCCGATTGCCTTCCCCCGCAATCGAATATTTCTTTATTGAAAAGGAATTTGAAACAGACGCAAGTATCATGATGTTAGAGAGAAGATATAATCTGAGTTATCATTTATCTCTAAGTAATGACGTACCAGTACCGGGTTGTATACAGGTATAATCAATGACAATCATGGCTAATTAGCTCATTCAAAATACATGGAATACAGTTCGATTAGTTTGAATACTTAGTTCAATCTACATGAATAATGAGCCCCAAATCAGAACATCGTTATGAGTCATCATGATTAGTGATGGCATAATAAACAATATTCACCCTCCTTAAGTAGCCAAAAATGTTATTGATAGTCTTGCAGAGTCCTGCAAATAGTTTGTTTTGTTTTATAAAGGAATTTTCAACTCACCTCCTCCCCCATTTGACAGCCACGCTCCGATCTGAACCAACACCATTCCAGGGCACTTTAAAGTGATAGGAAAAAAAATAATTAATAATTAATAATAAATAATTAATAATAATTAATAATAATTTAATAATAATTAATAATAATTAATAATAATTATTAATAATTAATAATAATTAATAATAATTAATAATAATTAATAATAATTAATAATAATAATTATAATAATTATAATAATTATAATAATTATAATAATTATAATAATAATAATAATAATAATAATAATAATAATAATAATAATAATAATAAAGCTTCATAAGCATCAATGCTTTTCTTTCTGATGGTCCTGCAATAGACCGCTTCTGTAATGTATACAAATGTAATCCACATATATTCTCTTAGCACCTAATACATTACTTGTTGCTATGTCCGGCAAGCTTTCAGGTTGTCAAGAACAACCTTTGTTTGAAAGGTATGTATAAAATTTGCATACATTACCGAAAAGGTCTATTATTACCCCAGCAATTACCAGCAGGTACCCATTTACATCTGGTCGAGAGGGATTTAATGATGGTAAAACATCTTGTCCCTAAGCACTCAGCGAGGATCGAACCCAGAGCCTCTCTTGTGAGAGGCCTTCACCAATATACCACAGTGCTCCAAAATTAAAACCCAGCTTTTGATGCAAATTTTAGTAGAATACGGGCCCTAGTGTTTACATCATTGGCAAAAACTAATGAGATATTAATATTTTTACCGAGCCTGAGAGGACCATGGAGGCCCCGAGAATGGCCCCGCCGATGGTGACGGAGATGATGCCCTTCTGCGTGAGGCCGGCGACGTAGGCCGTCCTCGACGACTCGAATACGTTCTTGGTGGCGGGTATGACCGAGAGAAGAGCAAGGCAGAAGCAGCTGGCGGCCGCCGCCGATAGGAACATCTTCATCATTATCCATCGCTGGTAGATGAACTGGCCCCGGATGGTGGCCGTTTCGAAAACTGTGTGGAAGAGATGATGATAATGTTACTGTTTATATTATATTTCAAAGAGAACTTTGTTTATGAGAAAGAGAAGAATGTTTTTTTCACACATGAATTATCACTATGACTGGAGTGTGTTTGATTGTCTGTTTGATTATTTTTACTTCAGTAATCAGCAACATACAATGAATGATACATGATGTAAGTTTAGATACAAAATATGGTTGGGGTCCATTTTAGTTGTTCTTAAGTGGGGTCCTTTTATTAAATCGTAATAAGCTGTGGATAAATTTGAGTTGGAAGCATTAAGATTCGGTTTATCAACTATATTTTTAACGTCAAATTAAAGAGATTGAAAGGTGCAATGGATATTATTTTACTTTCTTGGAAATTTAAAGAACAAGTGACAACGGCAAACTCTTCTATGTCGACTGCATCATTTGATTTATTGAATAATAAACCCATTTTCTTCAAGTTTTGACAAATATCCGCATCCCCCACCCCGACCTTTAGGTATGTACGATTTACTGAATTTAGAATATTGCTTACTCATCGTATCATAACCACAGACACGAAAGAGTGCATAAAGTTCACGATGTAGTTCTGGGGAGCGTTTCATCAAGTGTTTTGTCTGTGATTTTTACCGACAATTGTTATAAGCTACTGAAATCCTTGCATCTGATTGGCTGAGAGCAAATCTGTCAGTAAAAATCACTGACAAAACGCTTGATGAAACGCTCCCCAGAAGTGTAGTTCGAATAACACTCGGAACCGAGAGAGAGATATATTGAACCAGGAACTCTTCTATTTGACATGCATGTTTTTAAAAGGGGGACACCATGCGTGGCTAATCCTCCTCCGCTTCGAGCCCAAAGAATTTACGATTGTTTCAGTTCGGAGGAAACAAAATAGGATGCCATCAGCCAAGTGTGAAAACCTAATTCATTGTTTTCCTTCCTTCATCCCTGCCAATATGGGTGTCGATCATGGGGAGGATGGGGGTTATATATCCCCCCCAAAAAAAAAAAAAAAAAAAAACCAATGAGGTGGGGGATGACAATTTTTTCTCTTGAACACTGTAGTGTAAGTATACCATTAATGTATTTTATTAATGTCTATATTATTATTATTATTATCATTATATTAACTTAAAATTAATAAATATCCAGTCATTATGTTTGATCTTGAAATACCATCACATTTTTTAATGATTATAGAAGTAGGGAAATAAGAAATGCCATAAATTCAATGCGTAAATATCAAAGAAAATTTGTTCACTCGCATTGTTATTCTCAATTAAGGGGTTCCGTCCATTGGTGTAGATCCGTGCATTCCTTCTGTTCATTAAAAACGATTTTTGGATGCTCTAAAATGTAAGTTTTGTAGACAGAGTTTTGTAGACACTTCGCTCAGTGGCGTAACTGGGGAGGGGGGGGCACGTGCTTCGGGTTGCACTTAGAGGGGGCGCAAAAAACGAGGGGGGAAAGAAAAAAGGGGAAATTAAGAAATATCACAGTCCTTACGGATTATGTGCCCCAAAATCCGCAGGGTAAATGCACTAGAAATCTAGTTTTTGAAGGTTTGAAATGCTGAAATTTTCCAAAACTCGGTCGCTTTGGGCCCTTGCATAATTATTTTCTTTCAGGATCTCGTATATAGTTCGTAAAAAGCCTAAAGGTTTCAAAATATGAAAAAATAAAGATGTAATTGCTTTAATCGCTATATCGTGTAAGGTTCATATGACCCCTGATAAATAATTTTTGCGTCCGCAATATAGGATAGAGTGTATAAAACATCATTTGCAAACGTTTAACTTTTGAAAGAAATCTCAACTTCAGGTAGCCTTGCTGAATTTCTTGACTCTTTCTCAAGCCTTTAGGGTTTTATTCAGTTTTGCTCCCGATTGTAGAAGTAAGTGAATAGAAAACCGTTTATCATTGTATAAAATTCGAGCATCTCTACCGCTCAATTGTGGTGATCAATTGCAAAATTTCCTGGGTAAAATGCACAAGAAATTGCATTTTTAGGGTTAAAAACTGAGACAAAAATTTCGCTCGGTCGCTTTGCTCCCTCGCTTGTACAATAACGTAGAAAAGTTTGGGCACTCTGCGGGGGGTGGGGGAGTGGAGAGACTTATCAAACCATTGTACGACGTAGCCCTGCGCTCCTTGCTTCTTTTCCTACGTGCAACCCTAGACCCGACACTGTATTCCAGCCCCAAAGCCCGGCTCACACGAGTCGATACGTCATTTGGTGACGTAAGGACCGCGTCGGTGAGTGGTACGGTCTTTTGTGCGTCATGAAAGAATGATATCGTTTAAAATGTGATTGCAAAATGAGTAGTGTAAACAATACTTTTAATAACTTGGTTTATGGGTGAACTGCCTTCACATGTTTGATTAGCGCAGGTACTGACGCAATCGAAATTACGCCCAGTGTGAACAGGGCTTAACATCAACCTTACCCGACAGCCCACAGAAAACCCTCTCTATATTTGACCAAATAAAGCGAACATATCTCACTTTTTCGATTCAACCATCATTGATACTCCGACGAGGCATGGACATGATGAGTGTCATAATATTACTTTGAGTTTAATAATGCCGGAAAGTTGAAACATGGGCTGTAGCTGTATGGTCCTCTAGTTCTGCATGAACGCACACTGACGTTTATGGTCGATAGCTTAAAGGGAAGTCCGCCCAGATATCAAGCTGGTTTTAAAAGATGAAAACTTAAAGAAACAGGTCATTGAAAGTTTGAGGAAAATCCGATAAGAAATAAGAAAGTTGTGAATTTTTGAAGTTGGATCAATCAAACACAAATTGGCAACTCCGTGACGGATCTTGCGAGCTCCTCTCCCATTCGCCCTGTACTTGAAATCATAAATTCCCATCTTTTTCTAAAGAAAATATCGAATCATATATGCACCCAAGATAAAATCATCGCAGATATGTTTTTACACAAAACATGTATGAAACGAATGTATTCCTTCATCAACAACTAAGAAAATGAAAATTTTATTTATTTATATTTCTGTAAAGAGCAAACGGGAGAGGAGCTCGCAAGATACGACACGGAGTTGCCAATTTGTATTTGATTGATGACAACTTCAAAAATTCATAACTTTCTTATTTCTTATCGGATTTTGCTCAAACTTTCATTGATCTGTTTCTTTATTTTTTATGCTTCTTTAGAAATCAACTTAATATCAGGGTGGACTTTCCCTTTAAGAGCAATTAATATGCATCCAAAATGATCAATCCTTAACAATTATTAACGAGCTACACATTCCTTGAGCTGCATATGCATTTGTTTGCATATACATTACACCCCCTTTTTTTCTCCCCGTGTACGGCGTCTGCTGAGAACTATAAGGGCGCTAACTCTATGTAAAACTAAACGCATATGAGTTAAGGCCCTGCTGGCTCTCAACGGGAAAAAATGTATCACTTTCAAGGTTTTATCAGTAGGCTTATAATAGACGCATTTACAATTAGACGGACCAAACCAAGCATCGCGACTTGACTATCAAACATTACAATATTTGGACGCTTCTACGACACATGATCCGGCGGCAATTGCCCCGCGGTCAATTTTCGGCACTTTTTGAACTCCAAAATTCAACCCCCGTTCAGACACTAACCCCCAATCGTAAGCCTAACCCTATAACCCTATCCTTGGCAAAATAAGGCCCGGAGCAAATGTCGTATCACTGTTTGGATCGTAGGGTGCAAATAGAACTTCATAGAAAGAAAAAAAATTGCAAATAATTTTATACGCTCCACATCATATATCCTTTCCCCGTGATGACGTAGTGTAGGATGTTACGATCTCTTAGCAGTTTAAGGCTTTAGGTGTTTCATAACGGATATCCGAATGACCAAAGCCTGACCATGCCAATGAGATAATCCATGGGCGGATCCAGTCATATATTTATTTTTAAAATGGGGTGGGGGCATAATTTTCAAAAAATTCAGAAAAGATAAGAAAATTATCGGATTTTTTTTCTTGTGCCTTTTGAGTCGAAAATTAGAAATTAAATAATGAAGGGGCATAATTTTCCTTCGTGTACAGAAGGTATGCCACATTTGTTTTAAAGGGGAGCACGGGCTGCACGTGCCCCCAATAAATCTGCAACTGCGATAACATTACTATATTTAGAGTAGAAAAGAAAGAAAGAAAAACAGCATACAAACTGAAATGGTTGAAAAAACAGCAGCTAGAATAGCCTATACCCTTGTGGCTATTTACTATTTTAGCAACGATCATCCTCTTTAAAGGGAAATCCAACCTTAATGGCAAGTTGCTTTGAAAGAAAGAGGAAAAAATCAGAGAAGCAGATTGATAAATGTTTGAATGAAATCCGACAAGCAATAAGAAAGTTATGAATTTTTGAAAGTTGTAATCACTATACATATGGGATCTTTTTCTTTCATGAGGACCTATAAAAATATGCTATGTCCAATATATTTTGAGCCCTGCCCTGAGGGTAAAAGCGCCTGGAAGAAAACCGCAAATTAATGATATTTTTGTGCACGACAAACGGGAGAGTTGTCCACAAACATGTCACAATCAACTCACCAAATTGCCAATTTGAGATTCGCATAGATGTAGTGATCTCATTTTTCAAACATCCATAACTTTCTTAGTCCTTGTCCGATTTCTTTCAAACTTTCACCATCCTGTTTTTCTTATTTTTCTGCTTTCACACAAATCAACTTATTACCAAGGTTGGATTGCCCTTTAACGATTGTTCGATACATATACATGCTCGGCGACTATCGCTTCGCATGCAACTTCTTACACTAGACGAATAAGCCACTTCGGAGATGCAATCTGAGCATGAGCAGATAAAGGTCATCTGTACCAAATTCTAAAACCCACTGACACTAATATTCGATATGTGCTCATGAATGTCATGTAATCATTATTCAATTATGCACTAATGGTGCATTCCATGATATCCAGGTGGAAGTATTCTTTTTAAAGGGGGAAACAAAAGCTATTCATGAGGCACCTCTATCACTCCCAGAGTTATTTTTCGGAAGTGCACATAAAGGGACCCTCCATGTCTAAAATATCTGTGGATATTTGGGGTCATTTGTACCATGCGCTAACCCCGAACTGGCTTATTCCAAGATCCAACCCTATACTAACAATAACCCTAGGCCTGACATAAAACCCAATTGCATCCCTAAGCGTAACCCTACTAGAAAATAAAGCCCAAAGCAACTGACGACGAAGCAAATGTCTCATCAATTCATTATTATTCGGCCTAAACGCAATACAGAGGTGAGGTTCCCTCTAAAGTTTGTCATACAATGAACAGATTAACATCCGACTATGCAATTCCATTCATTAGACACGGTGCAAAAAAAGTGCCTCATGTATTACTGAAAGAAAAACAACAACAACAAAACCACCACTACCTACAATAAAAAGAAAAGCCAGATGTATGGGTCTATGGGTAAGGATTTAAAAATCACCACATACTTGCAAAATTAAAATCTTTAGAATAATCACATTTTAGTGTAGAATTTCGTTTTCGTTAGTCAACTAACCAAACTCCAACTTATTTCATTCAATTCACAAATTTATCCCTCCAATTAACCCTGCTCGATTGGAGATAGTGAATAGAATAGGATTAAGGTCACAGGAAGTAGAAATATCTTCTGATGCGAAGATACAAAACAATCATTGAAGAATACTGTAAATCCCTGCCGGAAAGAACACAGTGTCTCACAGTGTGAAATCATCTTCACACTGTTAAATTCGAGCGTTTTAACATTGTGAATCAAATCTCCACAGATTCGACTATGTGAACACACTGTGAACACACTGTTGGACAATGTGTTCTTTCCGGCAGGGGCAGTCACACCACAGCCTTACTTTAAGACCAAAACAAGCAAAAAAAACAAAACAAACAAGTACAAAATAATTAACATATTATCAAACATGCAGGGCTAACAAAGACCGAACAATACAACGTTGTAAATACAACAATCAAATATCACAAGAAAATTACAATAGTGACCCATATGTATTAAAAGTATATGTCGTCAGTGGCGTATGCAGAATTAGTAAACGGGGGGGGGTGGAATTAACTTTAGGAGCAGGAAAATGTATTTGCGCAGCCCTGTGTGGTGTGTAGACCCACTGGGACTGCAATTTTTTTCAAGGGGCCTCCAACGGAGGGGGGGGGGGCTTCACCTGATATTGGACACGTGACCGGCAATACGCCACACACTCAAAACGGAACGATTCTTCATCATCATATTACATTTTTGACAGCACAGTGTGTACCGGTTTTTGTTAATAATTTGGGGACAGAGATTGAGTACATCACAATGTCAGGGCATTAAATGCGGGCACCTTTAGAATGATAATACTAAACAAGAAAACAATTTTTGTTTCAGATATACATCACAGTCATGAAGTCTAAAAGACGAAAGAGGAAGGTATAACAAAATAAAACCCGACATTATGTCCATAATATTTGTGGTATTTTTTTTTCTCGTGTTTTTAATAACCTTGAGATATTTAGGCGTGGATGCCAATCAGTAAAACATAAAATGCTTTGTCATTTCCACATCATGTCAATTCCTCTCTTCCTCAATATCCTTTTTTCTGTTGTTTTTCCAGTTATGAGTATATTTCTTTTTGAGACACAAGGTTTGATTCTAAATAGACACTTATTGCATGGTTGATGTTCAGGATTGGATGCTCGCACGTTCTCTGAAACTGAATTCAGATAAATGTGAATTCCTTATATTTGGTTCTAAAGTGCAGCTTAGTAAAATTGATATTAATTCCATCTCATTTTCCGGGACACAATTTATTTGTCACAAACTTGGTATTATTTTTGACTCATATATGACAATGTCTAATCAAATTTAAAATATCTGCGGATCAGTTACTAGGTAACAATTACGTATAACATCGGTTTTATTCGGAAATATTTGTCCAAGTCTGCTACTGAAATTTTACCCCAAAATATGTTGTTCATGCTGCAGAAGCTTCAAAATGCAGCGACTCGCATTGTTACTCTGTCCACCAAGCGTACTCATATCTCCCCTGTTTTGCAGTCGTTACACTGGCTCCCTGTCAAACATTGCATTATTTTCAAAATTTTGTTGCTCACTTTTCAATGCGTTCATGGTTCTGCTCCCCAATACAATTATACCTCTTTAATTCAAAATTACACCCCGCGAGATCTTTGCGCTCATCCACTTCCAGTTCTCTTGTGATCCCTATAGTCTCAAAATCTTGGGGAAAAGAAAGATCATTTGCCCAGGCGTGTCCTAAATTATGGAATAGCCTTCCTGAAGACATCAAAAAGTGCATAACATCTGATTCTTTTAAAAATCATGTAAAAACATTTCTGTTCAATTCTTAACTAATTTCTACATGCGCCCTGAGCACTCCACAGAGTGGATTTGGCGCTATATAAGTTACATTTATTATTATCTGTCATCATTCTAATATGTTCATTATATTCATACGGTATTCTTCGCATAGTTTCAAGTATTTCATATATTTCATGTACAGTATTTCATATTAATGGTAATATGTGCACTATAATAACAATAACAGTAATAATGATCAGTTTCTTATATAGGCTTGGCGCATAATACTTATAAAAGTCCCAATATGCGCTTAACACAGTATAGCTGTATATAAAGCAATAATACTGAATATACCCACCTTTTATTTTTGATAAAATTAAAATAAATAAAAATGTGGCTAAATAAATAAACCTTCAAACCTTGACGTGCATGAATTACCATAAATCGATGAATTTTACATCTTTAAACTCTGATTTTTTTTTAAAATGAATAAATGGAAATTGATAGGCCTATAACTGATTCTTTTTTCCCAAACATACAAGATATAGAATATGTAAGACGATTTCAAACTGAATCGCAACATGTAGAGATAAATCCAAGAGAAATTATACAGAAATAATTTCAAACGATTATGATGCTTGACTGGGGGAGAGTCAAATAATTGATATTTTGTAATATGTTGATTTGTTTGTTGTTGTTTTCTTATAATCAAAAATAATATAGCAATAAGGTAATAAGAACGATCATTTTTGTTAAAACTGCTAAAACTTTCGTTAAAAATGAAGAATGGTCAGATATGTTTTAGTTTTTGTACTACATGTACTATAAAATTACGAGTCTGAATTATTTCCGGTTTTACCAAAGTATATCCTCAAAAGGGTTTGGTTCAAGGACCTTTACTACGCGACCTACCTTTCAACAAAAAAACTTTTCAGACGCTTTCATGATGATAATAATAAACTTCATGTCGATACCTTCACTTAATTCTAACAACATTAAGAACAAGTGATACATTGTTTCCAGGGCGTCGCTGGAACATTTTGAATGGGGGGTGTGACACACAAATTTGCCGACAAAAATAATGTACCCTAATCCTCCTCCCCCCACCCCACAAATGACGATAAAAGAAAATTGCAGATGTAGGGATCTTGATAATACGGGCCCATTTTCGTAGGGAGGGGGCTGACGCCTTTTGCCCAAATATCAACTTTTCAATTTCTAAATGTTTGCGAACGAGCGAAGCCAGCGAGCAAAATTTATTTTTTAACTTTTCATAGTGAAAATGTACAGAAGTTACAGACACAAGTTACATAATTATCTGGGAACCTCGCTGCCCAAATATGTGGATATTCTGGCACCACACTGCCCGAATATGAAGTGGTGGTTGCCCGACTATCGGAACTTTGAAAATCCTCGGGGGAGGGGGGGGGCTGCATCCCATTGCCCTAGGGGACGCATTTTGCCTGTATATCAACTTTTAGATTTATAAATGTTTGCGAGCGAGCGAAGCGAGCGGGAATTTTTTTTTTAAATTTCGTAGTGAAAATGTACAGAAGTTACATATACAAGTTACATAATATTAACCTTGCAATGCTTCACAAATATTGGATATTCCAGCACCTCGCTGCCCGAATATGAATATCGGAACTTTGAAAATCGTCGGGGGGGGGGGGGGGGGCTGCATCCCATCGCCGAAGGGGGACTCCTTTTGTCTAAATATCAATTTTTAAATTTCTAAATGTTTCCAAGCGAGCGAAGCGAACGGGAATTTTTTTTTTTTTATTTCGTAGTGAAAGTGTACAGAAGTTACATATACAAGTTACATAATATTAACCTTGCAATGCTTCACAAATATTGGATATTCCAGCACCTCGCTGCCCGAATATGAATATCGGAACTTTGAAAATCGTCGGGGGGGGGGGGGGGGGGCTGCATCCCATCGCCGAAGGGGGACTCCTTTTGTCTAAATATCAATTTTTAAATTTCTAAATGTTTGCGAGCGAGCGAAGCGAGCGGGAATTTTTTTTTTATTTCGTAGTGAAAGTGTACAGAAGTTACATATACAAGTTACATAATATTAACCTTGCAATGCTTCACAAATATTGGATATTCCAGCACCTCGCTGCCCGAATATGAATATCGGAACTTTGAAAATCGTCGGGGGGGGGGGGGGCTGCATCCCATCGCCGAAGGGGGACTCCTTTTGTCTAAATATCAATTTTTAAATTTCTAAATTTTTGCGAGCGAGCGAAGCGATCAAGCAAAATTTGTTTAACTTTTCGTCATGAAAATGTACAGAAATAACATACACAAGTTACATATTATATCTGGGAACCTTCCTTCCCAAATATCTGGATATTCTAGCAATTTGCTGCCTTAATATGAATATCGGAACTTTGAAAATCCGCTGGGAAGGGGGCTGCAGCCCAAGGCCGAAGGAGGACGCCTTTAGCCCGAATATCAAAATTCTAGTGTTCTTGCAAGGGAGCGAAGCGAGTAAGGAAAAAAATGGTCAGTTTTTCTTCTTTCTTTCCTTCTTTTCTTTCTGTTTTTTTTTCTTTCCTTTCCCTTTTCTTTTCTGTTTTCCTTCTCCTTTCTCTTTTTTTCTTTTCCTTTTCTCTCCCATTGTCCCTCTCCCTTTTTCATCTCCTTTTCTTCCGACAGAGGTGGCGCAATTGCCGACAAAATTTTTTAGTGGGGGTGTGACACCCCCACCCCCCCCCCCCCCTCTGGCGACGCCCCTGATTGTTTCCTTTTAACATACTAAGTGATATCTCTTTTAATACATCATTTCATTTTGTTTTAAAGCATCTCAATGTATATATTTATGCTTGCTTTAACTATACTTTATTTTTTCCTTTACAGACACTGAATACGATCAAAATGAGAAAATGTCTTGACGTATTACACCGGTGGGTACTGCTTTCGTCTAGCGACGCCCCTGATTGTTTCCTTTTAACATACTAAGTGATATCTCTTTTAATGCATCATTTTCGTTTCTAAGACATAACTTGATATTATTTGAAAATATTAGGCTACTTTTTTTTAGTTTCTAACCATATAACGATAACACTCGAATTAAAATTCATTTTTTTATAAAGCTCTTTAAACATACATTCAGTTTATACGTTCAGTATTGCATATCTCTCTTTGCTTTTATTAGATATATTTATTTCATTATTGTAATCTTCATCATCATTTCAAAAATTTACTTTCAATGTGCATTTGACTAATATCTTTAAGCCTGTCTCCATCAATGTCCCATTTTGAGGGAAAACCTTTGTGCTAAATCAGCATAAAGACACAAAGTTTTCATTGAAAATTCGTGAGCGTTTTAACCATTTCCTTTAACACGGCATCACGCCGGGCTCGGGAAATATCAATATCATCATTCTTCGTCAGCCGTGGAGGATAGGAAACTAATATGTCGACGGAGGAAATTACGTTATGTTCCAATATTCTCGGTTGTTATGTGTACGTCGCGTGATTTACATTGAACTTGTATCGCTAACATCTGGAGAGTAGACCCACACAGCCGTGGCGGAAAAAGGAAATAAACGTTGGAATTGTAGAAACATGGCCAAGTTAATTTCCAAGATATGATAAACATAAGCACATTAGCGTAGCTCCAAAGGGCATGGGTGGGGGACGAGGGCTACTCTCTCCAATTTCGCTTCATCTGTATGGCCTTTGTTGTTAAGTTTGTCAGTTTGTCAGTAGGCCTACAGATCGACAAAAGTGAAAGAAAATTCAACGGTAGATCCCTGTCATCGTAATTTATGATAATTGTCACAATAGTCTGAGATTTCATAATTACTACACATCATCATTATTCATGGCGTATCCAGGATTATGTTTCCCGAAGGCACAAGAATGTGCCCCACATGGACCCCTCTCCCCCCCCCCCCCCTTTTGATCGACCGTTGATTATAATTATCTAATCTAGGCTTTATATGCCTACCATAATCACGGGCAGGGTACAGGCAAAGAAATTTCATATTTCATTTTTGTGTTTTTGTTATTGTTTTTGTCTCATCTTTATGAACACCCCCCTCCCACATATCCTTCCACAGATGGAAAACCTGGCTACATGTAGGTAACAGGAAACATGTAATTTGGTAAATCATGTTCCAGTCAAGAATGTTCTCTTTTTAATAGTATTTCCTAAAGTGTTTCCCAAAGTGTTTCCCAAAGTTTTTAATCGTGTTTGCCTGCAATGTGAAAATGATAATGACAGGTCGCATGAATTAGGATCTCGACTGCCATCTCTTAAAAAAGAAGCAATTCCATAACACTTGCATATTCATCGCAAAATTCCTTTAAAAAATACTAAAAGCCTGTGATTCGAAGAAAGATAGTCAAAGTCTAATTTCATACAATTCCAAACCTTAAATGGTAATGACATTGCAGCTGAAACATTAGCTACATAACTTCATTTTCATTTCTAACGAAGGGCATTAGAACTTTTAAGAATGGCTAAACTATAGCAACACTTTACGACAAAGCATCCTGCTCCAATACTGATATGTCCTTGGTTTACTTCACTAAATGTAGTTATTGGTATCTAGACCTATGGTCAGAAAAAAAAAGAAAAGGAACATACTTCGGCATGCAATGCTTTGATAATTAAATCTCTGAGATGTATTAGTAGGAAAAGAAGCCTTTTTTAACGATAATACGATTTTGTCTGAAGATAAGTGTTCCAGATGGAAACGCCGTTGGGGTTTGAGTCTACGGAAGTTGAGTAAGAATCGAGGAGATTTCCTGCAAACTCTTTTTTTTTATAACAACGCCACCCCCCTCCCCTCACTATTCTCTAGAAAATTATACTATAAATGATTTATGATCATATTTAGAATCCCCTCCTCTTCGCCAAAGAAAATAAAATCGTTTTCAATCATGCATTTCAAAACGGAGTACATTTCACATTTCGGATATAAAGCGGTGGTGGGGGGGGGGGGGGGGGGTCAGCGTTAACTACGTTTAGACATGATTGCCTACACTCCAAGCGACTAAAGTCTCTTTTGTTAAGTTCCTTTCTGTATATATCTACTATAATCCGTTTATAAAAGTTACTTGGTCCAGCCACATTAGCGCAATTTTCAAAACTCTTTAAGGGCATTCGTTGAGGCTTCCTGCGCTTCTTTTGGTTCCATTGTAGACCCCCAGCAAACAGTTTCGAGGGCAAAATAAACACGTGACGAATTTCCGGAGGGGTCTAAATTTCTAAAGTTCTCTAACTCTCCATTCCAAAATCTTCAGAAGACCGGACTTTACGTTTTAATTCGAGTTTCGCCTCAAGTATACATACGGTTGGTCTGACAGCTACCCCGGAGGAGTCCAGATTGTCACTATTCTCCTAATTTTCCATTCGAAACTCCTCAAAAGGCCGGATTATACACTATAAAATGAGTTGGGAAAAAGTTTACCCACTACGTAAAAATGGGAAACATGCATGTTTGTTTTTTTACCCAACATTGGTAAAAATTTACAGATTTTTTTTCAGAGCGTACCCTTTATCACATTTTTGTCTCAAGTATACCTCCGGACTATTGATAAACTGACAGCAGATCCAGAGGGGTAAAGATTTTAAGAATGTTTCCCAACTTTCCATTCAAAGCTCCTCAAAAGAACGGATGTTATCAAAGGAGTTTTGTTTCAAGTATACCTCCATGTTGGACTTTTGATATGCTGATAGCCAATCACAATGCGCTGAACAATACAGGGCGTATCATATTCCTCTGAATAAGATCCATTCTATTTTTTTTAAATGAATAACGAATCTCTGATCTATATCTGTTAATTTATCTATCGTTTTAGTGTGGTAAATTAGATTTAATAAACTGCATTCCACAATTTGCTGTGGAAAACTAAGAGGAATTAGGAAAATAATGCGGCAACTCTATTTGCAGGAAGAAATCTATTCCTGTATATTCACCTATAGTCACTTTGCAATGATTGGAAAGAGTTATCTTTTTCTTTTCTTGAAGAGGTACTTTCTTGTTTAGACGACTGGTTTTTGGATTACACTTTTCATAATAACAAATGATCATCAGTCAACATTATGAAATTTTGATATTTTTTGAACGATAATATCGTGAGAAAAAAAGCGACTATTGTCCAAAAAGGCATGGCTTTTCATAGAGCACGTAAGTTCATGACCGGTCATCCTCATGATTTCATATTCCAGAGGTTTCTAATCTAATGTTGGGATTTTTAAATGATATTGTTCGACATCTACAGATCAATAACACCCCGCATCGCACATGCCACACAACAAACAGTGCGGAACATAGAGAGAAGATTTATTTGTGGAAAAGATGAAAAATAATTGTGAACTTTCTCATTCTTTTTAGTAGAAATGTACCCTAAAAAGCATTGATTGCTCTTCGAATGCCCTCATATTCAAAATATTTCGAGATATCGATGAAAAGCTTGGACTGAACTTTTGTGCCACATGTGTGTGTAGTCCCATTATCCCATATAACATAATTTAATCAATATATTTTCATTTTGATTATATACCAAAATCCCACGTCAATATACATCAATTCTTTACTACGTCATCAATCTTTCTCATTTGCTTTAAATTGTCTCTTTCAAAATGTAATCGCATGACCACGATGACCAGTACTCCAAATCTTTACAATCGTATCTCCAAAACGACCTTGCCATTGCAATTAAGTCCCGTACTTGTGCGATAGCTCGTCTGTGAACAACAAACAAATGAGGATGACATTGCAGTTATTTTTTCTTTCATGTATTTATCATTTCAATAGATATTGAAGTTCAGAGTTTAATTTGAATAAAGTTCAAACCCCGAATCGACATTCTCATTACACCTATGGTGTGGTCTTGATTTGTTTCTGTTCAATGATAGTGCATTGTTCTTTGCAATGAGCAAGTCATCATGTTTCCCCTTTTTCCTTGACAGATATTTTTGGAAGTTGTGCCTCCCCGTTGGGGAAGGATCCGCTATTGACAGCACAGGTTTGAATCTTTGGAGCATATAACCCAGTGACGTAATCCAGAAATTCACAAAGAGGCACAGGCGTAAGGGGGCGGGGATGGTGCTAGGAGTGGCAGCCACCCAGGAAAATTTTTAAAACATCAATATTCGGAAAACCGTCACCACATATTCGGGCAAGCTTCATTTCATGAAAACAACGGAAATAATCATTTGAATACAGTGGCGTATCTAGAGGGGCAGAGGGGACACATGCCCCGGGTGGCACTTGAAGGGGGCACAAAAAAAAACGCAAAAAGAGAAAGAAAAGGGGAGAAATACAAGTAAAATTATGGTCTGGGTTATTTGCGCCTCAGTCAGGGACAAAATGCGTAAGAAATGGTGTTTTATAAGGTTTGAAATGCGAAAATTTTCTAAAGCTCGATCGCTTTGCTCCCTCATGTATTTATGTTCAGAATCTAGCTATTTAGTGCCCCTAATGGCGTTTTTAAAGTGCTAACCATTAATTGACTCTAGTTGCTCCACCCCCCCCCCCCCCTCCGCATAATGCAGGAGCTTGTTAAGTTTTGCGCCCCCAGATGCATAAAAAGCACTTTCAATGTAGATCATTCGATAGAAAACATAATAGAATAGAAAACAATTGCTTAGCTAAATTTCTCAAATATATTTCTTCAGGTTTTCATTCTTTCTGCGTCCCCAAAACAGGAATTTTTCAAAATTAAACCAAAAAAGAAACCTATTGCTAGGTCGTTGTATTCCCTTGGATTTTTTTTGAGGGTAAAATACATAAGAAATTTCAATTTGAGGGGTGAAAAGGAATATGCACTGCCGCTCGGTCGCCTTGCTCCTTCGCTTATACAATAACTCATCAATTTTGGGCGAACAACACTGGGTTATGTGCATCAAAACTCACTTTCACTTACGATCATTTCTAAATTAAAAACGGGCAGATTTGAAAGTTTGCCCCGGGCGCCGGAATACCTAGATACGCCACTGTTTGAATACCTCATGGGGCCCATGTATATAAATAAAAGCTTTTTAAAAAATAAAATTGAACATATTTAATTTCATTCAAATTTATAGCTAAGAGACTAGTCCGTTAGCGCCCATGTAAAACTGCATGCTGTAGATGCGCCATCATTGTGTAACATATCATAATAATTAGAATGAATTAAATTCAGTATTCCCTTTTGTTAATAATTTACGGAAGTTCCTGATTAAATATTTTTCATGTCTTGAACAGTTTTCGGGACATTTTATTTCTTTTGTCCATGCTTCAAAAGTGATGTTTGCTTTTGTTCCAGTAAAATAAGCATTATGCTCTTTTTGCCATGTTTGGCAAAGTCGCGTCCCTGAGATCTTCTCCTCTGTTAGGGCAGGGGAAAAACATAATTCGCTATTGTTCTGTTCGAAATGCAGTAAAGAAGAAATACAATACGTGGTTGTAACATTGATTTAACATTGATTTAACATACTAGCAATATGCGGCTGCTCTGTCTTGGAAATGCTTTCCGTTTATCCAGCTCTGATATTGATCGGGATGTACGCTGCTACAAAAATGAATCTGTCAGGAATATAATGCATTTCCCACGCAACCTATATGGTGGTGTCCCTATATTGTTGCTTAATTGAAACCTTAATTCGTGAAATGGGCTCTTTGATGAAAGAATATCAGTTAAGTTCCTACATGAGAGACAGGACGCTACTTTTGTGTTTATATGTTCGCCATTTTACATATTACCTTTCTTAATTACACAAAAACCCCGATAATATTGCACTAAGAAGCAGGACATGTAAAGGTGACCCTTTTCATTCATGATTTGCTGCAGAAGCAGAAAATAATATTTCACTGCTGGTGTCTAATAGACTCGATATTACACGTGAAACAAACAAGAGGGGTGGAATATGGTGGTCATGGTGGTGGTGGTGGGGCAGGGATGGTCTTTGTATGAATCCTCTTCTTAGGGGGGAATAATGTACCTTGGCAGCACATACCCAATTAACATCGTCAACACCAACTACACCCTACGCCGGAAACATCAATGGGAACGATATTAGTGAAGTGTGTCAACGCAGACTTACCACGCAGCACAAGCCAAGGCATTGTCTCGGAATGTATTTTCGTAAGTGCTGCAGTTGTTTTCATAGATTCTCGTCGTCCCACTGTTAGGATAATCATACAACCGTGTTTAACATGCTCTGTTGAACACGGTATCCATAACAATATTGTAATTATGAATGCTGTACAAATAAAATGCCTAGTACATGGGAACCTTTTGACCTTACTTTTGAAAAGCTAGTTCACTGTCAGACCCACATGCAGGGTTCCCGTTGTACCCGCTAAACCCCCATCCATGTAGCTTTAGCGGTAAGTTAGATTAGTATACATTGCAAACCCCCCCCCCCCGAAAAAACCTTCATCATTATCATCATCATCATCGTCGTCGTCGTCATCACTATCGTCACCACCATCATCACGAAATAAAAAAGCATCATGAGCTCTTAAGTATTTCAAAGTCCACTCGGGCCAAGATCTTGTTAGCGATTTTTTTTTTCGGGGGGGGGGGGGAGCAGGAATCTCAGGCTGGTGGGATTCAAAAGTCCGAACATTTTAAGACAAGCAGGAAATAAGAAAAAGAAAATAAAATTATCACATTTTGGGGTGCCTTTTCAGTTCTCTTACAAAAAAATGGAACACAGTATGATGAGCTAGAGAGAGAAAAAGGAGAATGAGAGTTCAAGTCATCTCTAGCAGTAGTACGAGTCATGAGTAATGAATGAACCAGTACGCAAGGCTAGACGAACTAATCAGGTGCTTTGCCGAAAATAGAAATTGGAATGCAATTACGAGAAGATAGAAAAAAATGGGAACAGGGAACAGAATTAGTAACTCAAATTTTACTTATTTACTATTTATTGTTCCAATGAGAGTGAAGTGGGCTTAATTGGATTTTTTTTTTAAAGGAACATGACCTACCGTATATATTTTCAGATTATATGACAGCGCTTTCTTCATTTATTTTCCCTTGGATTTTTTCTTTGCTTTTTCTTTCTTCTTATTCTCCTGGTTGATATGTACATTTACCACGGGCGTATAGACACGGATAATTATCCATTGTAATAACAATATTATTACATTGCCATAATTTGTTGTAACATTTTCTTCAAGGGCGGGGAATTGACGTCCTTCACCTATGAGTGTATCGTAATATATTTATCTGCTTGTGTAAAGTAACACAAGTGTGTTGTTTGTTTGACAAGAAAATTAAACAAGTACAAGTAAAGAACTCAAAGTTCGAGTGTCCTTGTTAATTTGCGGGCATGCAAGAGGGCATGCATGTATATTCCCCTCTCTCTAAGGGCTGCATTTGCATCATTTACTATTTACTCTTTACTCAATATATATCGACCGATGCAGGTCAACTGCTGTTTATCTGACCTTATGAGTGTTTGCATTTCCCGTTACATTCTGACCTTCATGAGTTCGTTATCCATCACAATTGATTTTGTAAAAGTCAAAACTAAACCGAGAGGTGTTATCAGCAATATTACGTGTTTTGCGTGACGTGACCAACAGCACAGCAATTACGATTATGCGAGTACATCAATTCTGAGCAATGATGATCACTAAAATAATTTAGATGTTCAGTTATACGACCTTTTCACGGACAGTATTCAAGAGACTCCCTGTGGTTTGCAGATGGCTAATAATTATGTTGCGAAATCTATGACAGAGCTTGTGTGTCATAATGTGGTTATCCGCCTCTTTCTTAATAGTGTAATACAAATCACATTATTAAAAAAAAGATATTACCAAATATTTTCGAATCCTTATACATTCTATTCTCGATGCAAGGAAAATGAGTATTCAACATCAATATTTAGAAAGACTAAATTTTGAACCCAAAATAAGCTAAGGGGGCATCTGTATTGATTATCAAAGTGTATGATACGCAAATGTATTTTTTGAGATTATCTTCAAAGACAGTTTTACTTCGAGCAACCCGTTAGAAGTTCCAGCTCTTGATTACAAGCTTATATAATAAACTATACAGGAATACCATTGGGCTCTGAAATAAGACCAACTGGGCAACGATAGATAAGATGCAAATGGTATTTGTTAGCGTATCCTCAAACGTAGGAGTTGAACCTTCCTTTATGCAAAGCTTCTACAGATCCAAATAATAGTTAGCAAATAAATGAATTTACACGGATGTGGGGACGAACTTGCATTCTTGTGCACATGTTAACATATTAGGTATCACCGTTTTGCCCCTAAGTACATTGGCCATAAAGTAGTGAAGTATATTTTTTGTCGTCCTGAATTTATTGCAACAGCGTGTACGACCCTTTAAAGTTTATAGATGTTGCTCGCCGGCTAAAACTATTTTCGTGTGGCTCATGACTATGACAATATTTCTGTTTTCTATAGACTTCTAGCTATGTTCCGTGCCTGTTGGACAAAGGGTCTTTGAATAGGCTTTGATCTCTTCTTTCGTCGTACTTGAACCAATATATTCTCCAAGACCTCAAACGACCAACTTCACCCTCTATTCCACATTGCCGTATTACTTCGATAAGGGGAGCTTCTGAAATCGTAACTCAGCCAAAAATATTATTCCTAGTGTTAATGGAGAAGAATGTCAATTATTAACGTTTTTATGTGTATCTGTGCTACTGTAGAGAGATTGCGATGGCAGCACTTGAATCCAAATTGCCTCGATTCTTTTTTTTTCCTCACCGACAATCTTCCTGAGACATTTATCTTTGCTGATATAATTATACTGTATAAATAGGTTAACAATTTCTTCTTTTAACACGTGGTGAACCGTGAATCCTTTTTAAGGAAACAGGAAAAGGAGAAATGTTAGCATTTTTGCAAAATGTCAATGCTATAGGATACAATCACTGATTTACATCTGTTCATCCTTCTTCCCAGTATTTTCCTTCACATTTTCAGTTAGTATTATTCGAATGGAATTATGACAAATGTTCAACATGGTTCACAATCTCACCTCTTCCCTTTTCTGCTGCGATTCCAAAGACTATACCGCAGAGAAAACACGCAGTCAGCTTTACTATGATCCGTGCGACATTATTCGAGGGCGTGCGCTTTCTTGTCTTCGAATCCTTGCCATTGTCGTCTGCCAATATCGGCTTTTCATCACAGTTCGATTTTATATCAACTCTTATTCCATTTTCCCCACTGTTGTGGAATGACTCGGATCCTGTTTCCGATGGAATTCTCGTCTTCGTTCCCGCCGTGGCCGTCCGCTGCATGTTCGCGTTTTTATCGGTCCCGCTGCTATTTTCCGACGAAGCTTGAGTGTGTGGCGAGATTTCTGCCGTCTGTTCCCGCGGCGAACTGTGCTCCTCCGTGTTTATTTCGTTCATGATGACAAGGCATCGCTCGTCAGTGCTCTCCGTGCGCGGCATAGCGGATTCGTTGTACGCGCCCACTGAAGAGTGTCGTCTGCTACTGTTGGGTAAGAGCTGGTAAGTATCGTCTGTTGTTGAGAGACGCGGTGAGTCGCCACCATCCGCCTCCCCTGGTAGGAATACCTGATGCACTGTAGTCATTCTGACCCGTGACAGTTCCTTTTATAGACCAGATATCATCCCGTTCCGGACTTTGGATTTTATATATGAGTGGGTGAAATCAGTAGATAGCGCGTGTCAAGTATTTTTTTCTACACGCAATCAATTCTAGTATGATAAAGTGTGTTAATGCGACTTCAGGTAATTGATAATATTCCTGTTATGTCATAGAAACAACTTAGCTTTAAGAGTACCTTTTAATTTTAACAAGATGGCCCAAAGGAATCTAAATATACATATTCTTTGTTTCAAATAATCAAATATCTTTTGAAAAGAGTCGACTGCTTTTCTTTTTTTTCTTGGAACACAATCCCAACCATCAAAAAGAACACTTAGCCCAAGTTCTAATAAGCGACATGCCCGAAAGTGTACTGTTGTGAAACTTTCTTTATTCTTCCAACATTTTATTATAACCATTCGTTAATCACTAAATGTAGAACATTTGCCATTTGAAAGTGTAAATTAACGAGAGGAAATAGGCTCATTCGTGGTGTTATTCTTTATCATAATGGGGGATGGGGTGTCTTGTATTAATTCATTTGGTATTCTAAGAACTGAATTGTACTCAAATACAGATTTCCCCTTTATCTCTCTCTCTCTTTATTAGGCAGAAAAGTTTTCTTCCAAGGAGAATTTTCGTCACACACCATCGAAACGATGTCCCACTCTCTAGAAGTCGACTGCATTAAGATCTTCTTGTCAACCGCGGGACAATGGTCCTTTTTCTTCTTGACGAAATACGAGGGTAAGATGTTATTAGTGAATTGTTATAGTATACACCCATAGGCGTCTCCTCGTCATAATCTTTCGTTTGGTATGTTCCCTTTCCTAACCTTCTCCTTCGAAACACTGGTGGTAGACGCCCCATAGAGCTTACACTCTCGCGTTAGGGGACTGTCGCGTTAGGGAACGCAATGAGAACGCCGGGTTAATCAATTTTTAATAAACTTCTTCTTCCATAATATTCTTCCATATTCCGCAGCTTTTTATATTGCTGTTCGGCTCTGTAGATCTCAATTGAGTCTTTATTAAGCCAGATGCTAGGAAAGTTTGTCGAGTTTCAACTGAAACGGACTGAGGCCTTTCTGTTTGAAGAGTCGTTAGAAGCGATGATTGTCTCAAAAGCTATATTCCAATTTCACTGGGAATAATGTTTGCAACCGCAGATGCCTAAAATCCTTCAGAGGAATTGGATGTCTTGAATTCTTATACGGATGATCTGCCAATGAAAGAGGTTGAGAAGTAAGAAAGTTAATCTGCTATTTAATAATAATAGCACTGGAACAATAAATCATCAAGTTTTGACCACTAATCAAATTGTTGTTCGAATTAAGACTGGATCAGTCGTAATTAGGAGTTGTTTTATATATAAGTGTGATTCAGTTGGCGGGGGTAAATAAGGGAGAAATGGTGAGGTTCCTGGAGAAAGTAACGCATCACGTCAATGTCTGTGAACTTTTAAAAATACCAATAACTCTTTCCTGGGCTGATTCAGAGGGTGCCGAAATGGCCGCGATCCCTTGATGTGTAAATACGGACTAAAGCAATTGTGAGCAAAAAGAAAAATGTTTAGAAAAATGGACATAATATTGGAAGAGAGGGAAAGAGAGAGAGACAGAGAGACAGAGAAAAGAGAGAAATGGATCGAAGAGAAGCCCTCAAACATTATAGTCAGGAGACAGCGGCAAGGGAACATTAAAATGGGAAACTGGCCAAGGAGCAAGGCACATACATATGTACACCAGCCTTGCCCGTTGCATCTCACTGGACTAATCAGAACATAGTTACAAACCTTTCATAGCATCATATTGTAGTTATTTGAGTGTACTTAAGTATTTTGCCGATTCTTTTACAGATTTGTTTCCCGAGTTTTGTCATACTTGGTGATAACTCGCATCACTAACGTAGGTATAACTCACTGGGTTGCGAATAGTTGACGAAATCGACGAATACGCATTTTCAGACATTCGCCAGAATCATCAATTATACTTCATATGTTGTAAATATTATTCATTTGTTCGCCAATTTTACCAAACATTCACCGACCTTCTGCGGAAAATTTGAACGTGTTCGAAATTTCGGCCAAGAACATGACTTTTCGCAAAATGGTCTCTGTACTATGCGCCACGTTCATCAACTTTTCTTCAACTGGTCTGCACACGTCTATTTTCATCTTTAACTATTCTTCAGCTATTGTTGAGTAAACTAAATCATTATGGAGTGAGAGGAATAGCTCTAGAATGGTTTAGAAGCTATCTCACCAGAAGAAAGCAGTATGTTTCCTTAGGTGGATATGATTCAAGACCCTTAGATGTCTCTCATGGTGTACCCCAGGGTTTTCTACTTGGGCCACTTTTGTTTGTTATATACATTAATGACTTTCATTTGTCCTCAAATATGTTATCATTTATATTGTTTGCTGATGATTCCAGTGTTTTTTGTCACACGATAATCCTTTGACTCTCCTAGAGAGGATGAATAGTGCATTAGATAATGTAACGAGATGGATTCGCGCAAACAAGTTATCTTTGAATGTTCAAAAGACTCATGATATGCTGTTTAGTAGTTCTTTACATGATTTACCAGGTGATGTTATACTTACAGGTAGAGTGAGTTCCCTCAAATTTCGTGGATTGCATATTGACGATAAGTTAACATGGAAATTACATATTGATAGTATTGTAAAAGTGTTGTCTAGAAATGCAGGAGTGTTGCATAAATTAGGGTTTATTTTTCCCAGAGGTATATTGTGTATGCTCTATTCAAGTTTAATTCTGCCGTATTTTAATTATGGTGTTCTCGCATGGGGTAATTCATTACAGATGAATGTAACTAGATTATTTCTACTTCAGAAGCGGATAATTAGAATTATTCATAATATGCCATATTTAGCACATACTGACAAACTTTTTTATGAAAGTAAACTATTGAAAGTAGAGGATATATATAAGTTACATGTAGGAACAATAATGTATGAGTTGAATGCAGGATGTCTACCTAGAGTACTGACTTCAATGTTCGTGAAAAATCAGGATATACACAAATATTATACTAGACAAGCTTCAGGCTATCATTTACCATTTCTTAGAAGCAAATTTTCACAAAGGACTTTGATTTACGCTGGCCCCAAATATTGGAACTCGCTTGATAAAGGCCTTACCGGGGCAGCTAGTCTGCCTGTATTTAAGCGAAAATTGAAAGAGTCCCTTTTGGAACTTTACTGTGTTGGATTATAAAAAGTTTAATTCGTGTGCTACTCTCTACACCTACAATATGCTAGAATATGTACAACTCCAATTGTGAAAGCGTAACGATTTATCTCCCATGTGTTGTTAAATAGTCTTGTGATTTTTGTCTGTTATCTTGTTCTTGTTTTGTTCATGTATTCGTCTAGTCTCGTCCTGTCTTTCTCTTTCTGTGTTCTTCCTAGATTAGATTCCATGTTTCATTGTAAATATTGTCATATTATGTTTCTCACGTATCTATACCATATATCACAATGTATGAAGTTTGTGTTCTTATTGTCTAGTTTTGCTATTTTATGAGGAGCCTGATACAACAAGCCATGCTTCTACCAGGCTACCTCGTCTTTCTGAAGAATATTCTTGAATTATGATACCTCTATAATATTAATGAAGTGTGTTTGTATTGCTATTACCAATGTCACGAACGTTGTAAAAGCAGGAATTACTACAGAAAGACAAATAAATAGAATACAATACAATACAACAAAAAGAACGCTTGCAGACCAGTAGAACAATCTACGACGGCGGTGCATATTTACAGACAATTTTACGGAAAGCCATAATCACCACAGGATCTTGAAAATTTTGACCAAGTTCAAATTTTACTCGGAAGGTCTGCAAACGTTTGATGAAATTGACATTTGAATAATATTTTCAGAATTTTTAAAGGATGATTGACGATTTTGGCCAATGTCTGAAAATGGCCTATATATTCTCAGCTTTCACCAACTATTCGTAACCTAGTGAGATACACACCACTTAAGTCTTATAGTCTTGTGATTTTTGTCTGTTATCTTGTTCTTGTTTTGTTCATGTATTCGTCTAGTCTCGTCCTGTCTTTCTCTTTTTGTGTTCTTCCTAGATTAGATTCCATGTTTCATTGTAAATATTGTCATATTATGTTTCTCACGTATCTATACCATATATCACAATGTATGAAGTTTGTGTTCTTATTGTCTAGTTTTGCTATTTTATGAGGAGCCTGATACAACAAGCCATGCTTCTACCAGGCTACCTCGTCTTTCTGAAGAATATTCTTGAATTATGATACCTCTATAATATTAATGAAGTGTGTTTGTATTGCTATTACCAATGTCACGAACGTTGTAAAAGCAGGAATTACTACAGAAAGACAAATAAATAGAATACAATACAATACAACAAAAAGAACGCTTGCAGACCAGTAGAACAATCTACGACGGCGGTGCATATTTACAGACAATTTTACGGAAAGCCATAATCACCACAGGATCTTGAAAATTTTGACCAAGTTCAAATTTTACTCGGAAGGTCTGCAAACGTTTGATGAAATTTACATTTGAATAATATTTTCAGAATTTTTAAAGAATGATTGACGATTCTGGCGAATGTATGAAAATGGCCTATATATTCTCAGCTTTCACCAACTATTCGTAACCTAGTGAGATACACACCACTTAAGGGTCTTTCGCCTAATATTCATCAAAATATCGCTAATAATATTATGTCGCTAAGTATTCATAAAATATTTGCACTTGAACTCTTATGCACAGACTTGCAAATACTTGGCGAATAGTAGAGTCGCCAAAGATTCGTCAGAATCTTTGACTACATGAGAATAGCTTTGGTAATAATATTGTTTCGTAAATCATGAAAAACGACACAATTAACTCTTAGGTACATCATGTTCAAATATGGATACTTGCCGTCATTAAGCAAGTGATAAGAGTAAACGATCTAGTTAAGAGGTTGGCATTAGAGAAAAGCGTTGCTGAAAAAAAAATCGAGTGCGTATTCAGTATATAGCTTAACAAGTGAATCAATATACGCCCTTAGAGAGATGGGCCTCCTAATGAGTATGTCGGTTAGGAATATTGATGAAATTCTGTTGTTTCCGATTTCGAAGAAAGAGTTGGGATAAAGTTTACTTTTTACTCCTGAAATACATTAGTCTAGATCCCTGCATTTTAAAAGCAGCTCGCGAGACGCTTTGTGGTGGCCCATCAAATTACCAAGTAAACTGAAACAAACAATTTTTTTCTTGCTCTACAAGTGGATATATATATAATATACAATCACTTACTACTAATATGAAGAAAAACGTGGAAATCTTTGCTCATTCTCTTCACTCGATCACAGACTAACAGCTCATCTCTATTCTCTTAACCATACACCCCAAATATGATTGAACACATGTTATCATCACTTGAGACACAAACGAGGATGTAAATTATTCATGATATATTAAGCGAGGGGAGAGGGGTATCAGGCGCGGAACCAGAGGGGGCGCAAGGGGCGTGCGCCCCCCCCCCCGTTTTGTCTGACAAAGTATGCACCCGGACCCCCTAGATGGCCGTTTGGCTTCGTCAAACGGAGGTTTCCTCAGTGTGCTCCCCCCCCCCCCCCCCTCCCTTCTGAAAATCCTGTATCCGTCCCTGGGTTGTTTAAATTTGCTCCCAAGATGGGCATTGCTATTTATGTGCAATAATGCAATACTTATTGGCCCGCAACGTATTTTTTGAAATATTTATGGCGCACCAAACACATGCTTGATATATTAATTAAAAACCCCTGGTCTAGATCCATTTTTCCTCTTAAATAAGGTAATGGTGAAATCATTGACACTCGATCAAACAGTTTAGTTAAGATGTATTGTTTCTATAATTAGATCTACAAAAATAGATGCTCTGAATTGCGTAAGAGAAGGAAAATAATATTTAAAATAAGAAACAAAAACAACAAAAACCGAACAGCTAGAGTAAAGTGCTTAGAGATCCTATTCATTGGAGCTCTATGGTATAGTGCTCCGCTGCCCTCAGCGTCAGCATACTATATTATATGGGTGTGGTTTTTTTTCCTTCGCGTCACTCGACCCCTCGACGTTTCTTTTATAAGCCTATAATGTACTTCTTTGGAGTATCAACCCCGGATATATCGATTAATGTTGTAAAGTAGACAGTTATAAAAGCTTTGCAGGGGGTAATTATTTCATAAAACCGTTATGAAACATATGATATGAAATATATGAGTATGAATCGAACATTAGAGTATAGGACACTATTAATATTCCATATAGAGAATGCAGTCTACTATTCATGCCAGTATAAGTTAAAAGCAGCACCATAGCAACATATAAACATCATATGTTGATACAGAAATTGATATTATGTATAATTACATATTTCAGTGATAAGACGATGGTATATCATATATTTTATCTGATTAGCAAGCCTTTGTATTTTAGATAATTATGGTTTAAAAAATGCTCAAAAGGATATGTATAAAGGAGACAATCGGGGTATGGCAAGAAGCTTGCATTGTATTGTACCTACCCTAAGGCTATACATTTATTTATTTATTTATTAATGCTAATGAATGATTTAACCAGCATAACGGCACAATTCGAAGATTTCAGATGTATCTCATTCTGCTGGAACTACAAAGCAAAAATCAATCTCTGTGACTGGTTGAAAACCTATGAATAGAGCGAATAGATTATTCATTGAACTTTAGAATTGGAATAATTAATCAAACGAAATATTCCCTTCGTGCAACTGATTCGCTTATCTCCAGAAGAAAAATCATAAGCGCAAGGAATGATTCCATTTTATTAAGAGGGTTTTTCTATTTTGTCTGCTGAAACGGGAGTAAAATGTCATTTGTGTCTTTTTATGTCTATTATTAATCTCAACTCGTCTGTTCGTGTCAAAGTGGCACATTCTCGGTCGATTCACCAAGACGCGATAAAGAATCTAATGAACTTTCAATTTAAAGAAAAACAAATACTTCAAATGACATTTTTAATATTTTTTTTTTTTGTCAATGGAACGGTCGTTATTGATTTAACACTAATGAGTAGAAGCAGAATAAAAAGTAGACGTGGAAGGATAAAAAAGGGAAGAAAGTACAGGTAGAGACGAAAAGTTGTTGAATAAAATGATGACGGAGAAAGAACGAGAAGGAGAAGAAGATCGAGGTAGAGTGAAAGAGAGAAGATCAGTTTGATAGATAGAAAGAGGAGGGGGACTTGGGAAAAGAGCAGAAGAAGAGCTTGACGAAGGAAAAGAAGTTCATGAGAGTGAAAGAAAATACAACGGAGAAGAAAAACCCCAATAAACCATTTCTATCGCTGTTGGTGGAAACAAATAATTATTAAAAGCAAACTAAACAGCATCATCTTACCTCCGTACCATGAAGTTTCAGCAATTTTGATAACATTCCTTCAAAATATTGCGATATCAATCCTTATTAGGACTAAGAGCGAAATCGAGAGTGAAGTTCCACACCATTAACTAAGCAGAAAATGAGCATATCCTCGGTTACACACACCTTATATAATACTAAGTGTGGGACTGCGCAGGCTCGAGCCTCCTCTTACATGTTCAGATGAACGGTAACCTTAGGCAAATGTTCATGATTATTATTCTTTTGTTTTGTAATTGTATAGGAAGAGGATGTAGGCCAACGTTGAGCCATTTGCGATTAACGGTAAATCATAATGTCTCTCTTAGTAAGCAGTATGTAGGAAAACAGCTTATGAGAAAAGTAAGCGAGAGAGAATAATAATTATCAGAAGAAAAAAAAATCGGAAATGGAATCATCAATCAAATTTGGATCTTCCCGTAGTTAACTTTTTTCATTTTATCCAATTCGCAGTATTGATATACTGCATATTATAAGATGTCTCCTTTTATTCGGCTGTACATCAACGAAGTGGTATATTCACACACAAAATGTCTGTGCCACCAAATTGTAAATAAGATTAAATATATGACTATTATTCTATTGTCATGATCTTAAAATGCCAAAATAATAATTATTCTCGTACTTTTCAAAATGTATGAGGCAATCACTCGTGCCATGACAGAATGTATCATACCTGAACCAAAAGTTCTTTGGAAAAGGCAGTCGTTAATATTTAAAGGATGTAAATAAAGTTATACATTACTAAAGAATGGTCCCTTTTCTACTTTTCAAAATGATAAACTCATCAAAAAATATTTATGCTCATCATTTTTACTGGCCGCGGTTGATATCAAACGTAGTATCCGGCCAACTGAACACATCGACTTTCACAAGCTTTGTATTCAACTCGCGCAGGATCATAAATGTGTCCCTTGCTTCTTTTCAAAAATTGTGTGATCTCTTTGATCTTCTTTCATCTTCTATGTCAATTGACAACACCCCTTGAAAGAAATAAAACATTCTTTTTGATATTGATCGCCTGCCATAATCGATTATCCGAGCTTGCTGAAAATCCACCGCCTCCCGAAGTAAATGGGTATCGATTCTTTGTGCTTTTAGTGCCAGCGCTTCCCTTTCTTCCAGAGGAGATTTTTATAGGTGAGGGTGAGAATAAGCGATGATAGAATTGGTGATGATCATGTTGTGCTTGTTGTTTTTATAACTTGTAATTGTTGCTATGAGAGGCATATCCAGAGTTCCAGACATTGAAAACTGCAGGTGGAAATCTTGCCGGGATGAAGTGAGGGGGGGGGGGGGGGGGTCGAATGTCCTTGGCCTGCCCCTAGTGCCGTAAACCCACTGTATGTTGTAATAAATTTAATTTCTAATCCGACAAACAGGGAGGGGGCTTCGCCCAAAACGCGACTGGTTATTGGAGTAGCTGTATTTTTAAAATATGGTGGCGATATCGGTAAATATATATATATATATATATATATATATATAATGATATTTCATAACCGCGTGTTGGAAAAGCATGAAGAGAGAAACAATTAATGAATTCCAGAGAAGACATTGGTAATGCATTGAATTCCAACTTTTATATTTATTTTCACCAAATTTTCGATCCTCACGGATCTTCCTCAGGGTAATGAACAAAGTGAAATATGTATGTGAAGCTCTGCTCAGGTGGGCTATATTACAATAATATATCAGGTGCGTTGATCCATCATTGGGATATCAGGATTGGGGGGGGGGGTGTATAAATCACAAAATTCATTAGCTCCTTGCATGTCTTATAGGATACTCTTTATCCGATATTAGAGGGAACTACCCTCCCCCCCCCCCCCCCCCCCCCAATTCACGGAATTGACACCCCTAATGGATATACATTCTGTAAGATCCCATGTCATGTTGGTCTTTTTTTTATGATGTCTGTTTTACATTGGACTGCAAAGAAGCTAGCATTATACCTTAGGTAGGATACCGATGAAACTAGGGTTATAAAATCATATTCGATGGGCTTTAGCATAAAAACTTTGTTTTTGTTTCCAACGTAAGTCGTTTTGGGCCTATAACAACGGTGGCATTCAATAATTATGCCCTCTTAGAATACTTTTTGTATGAATGCATGTGTATTCAACCATGTTATCAATTTATTCCCTACTTCATCAAAATTTTGATCATTCCTAACTAAACATTGGTCATAATTTTTTACAGGTTTGGCAAGTTTGTCATAACAATGCCGGCTTCGATTTTTCCTAGGATATGTATGGGTACTTATACGTATCCAGGCCGACGATTAACTTGTATATTAGCTCTATTCTTTGCAATAGTATATTTTTGATATATGGACATTTTTATTTTGTGTCATGTCGTTTTGAATTAACAAAATACTTTTTGGTTTGGATATAAATCGACATCATTTCCTCTCACCCGTAACGTGTGAAGCATGGAAACTGCACTTTGCCCGTCACTGGGCAGATGTCTTCTGAGCCAGCAGAAATTGTGACTTTTGTCATCCGTTCTCATGACTGCAGCAAACTTTTTCACAAACAACTCGTGAATGTCTGTATTATCATCATTACTTGTGGTTTCATTGTGGACAATTATAAGATTATATGGAATGTTCTTAAGAGTATTAGTGTCGTTCAGTTGTCAAAAGAGAGGTGAGTAAGAGGAGGAATTTTTTTTTTCAAGATGAAGAAAGATGTTTGGTGCTCGTGTTTCGATAGATACGGCACGGGCTGGTAATTTAGAGATTATTTTCAACAAAATGGAAGAGAAGATGACTGTGCAAAAATATATTCCAGATGAGTTTGATAACTGAAACGAGCTGGTATTTCAGATATATGTTATATAATATTGTGGTAATGTATACGAGGAACACTTGTTTGTATTTTGTCTTGTCTGCTTTTTTCCCCCTTTGTATGTCAACCGGAAGACCACGAAAATATGAGAGCTCCCTCTTTCATCACACTACAGATTTTTTTTTAGAGTACTGTTGTAATGGGAGTAATTGTATGTTATTTAAATATACCACATGCAATATGGCACCTCTTTATGAAAATACTTTTGAGACTTTATATTTTGAAGAAATATTCCTCCACTTTGTAATTCAAATCATTGCTAGAGATTTTTTTTTCCAACTTTTTTTTCAACTTAACGCTCGCCCAAGAAGGTCCAGTGAAATCTGTCTTTATTTATTCAGAGGGGCAATACAAATTTTGCCGTTGTAGCTTTCACTTTTTAGCTTTAATTTTTTAGATATCATTATTTTATGGAATGTGCATGAATGTATTTCAAAAGCATGCGCGAATTAAGGAGGTCCTTGCGCATGGCTGTCCATTCCTTTCAGGGGACAACGAGGCCGTTGCATCCCCTTCGCCTCATCAAGGGCAGCACAAAAATATAATTTTCCCTGGAAAAAAAGGTCAGGTGACATTCTTCCACTCCCACTTAACACTGAGCGAGTCTGGGAGAGCTAGCGGTATCCCCCTCAAAAACAAGGCATCTTTTTCAGTATTTCGGCATCTTGTCTTTGTATATGATTTCTTTTTAAATTCTTGTATATAGATTCACTAGAATAATTAGGTGTGGTAACATTTTAAGAAAATGTTAATTCTTGTCAATATTTAACTTTTTCTGTTAATGCTTATTGTCGCTGCACGCAGAAAACTGCCACATATATGTATATTATATGGCACGATAATTATAAGTGTAATACTTCTCTCTGAATTTTCCTTTTTGAGAGAAATATTTCCATTCCGCAATTTAATCTCTAGGATATTGAGAGGAATGATATATTTGTCAGGTAAAATAAACATCAAAACTAAACACAATCTATGGCGAGATAGTGTATAATTTATAATTAAGTACGTATTTATGTGCTGATTCGGAAACTATTTTATTTAAAAAACTACTTAGTATGAAATACTAGAGGCATACTTATTTTTCACTTTATAATTACATCAACTTTTCGCGAATGATGACCTCTTTCGAGTACATCGCACCATTCTTGATTTGTCTTCCATTCTTGTAAACTAGGGGGGGAAGTCCATAAGGTGTCAATATCCATCTCCATCTCAACAGTAATAAGATTTCTCCTCAATCCCTTTGCAACATATTCCTGCAAAAAGCGCTCGAAACATGAGAGCCTGACATAAAAGAATCCTGAGCAAATGAACAAAAAAGTTGAGGGGATTTTCGTAGATTAAGGGCAGTACTTCAGAAAAAGAACACGTGATGCAGCCATACTCACAAAAAGTACTATGGTAAGAAGAAAAATAACAAAGGTTTTTTTTTTGAGACAGCAAATGTTATCTTAACTTATTACCTAGTAGGACCAAGGAGCTTTGAAGAGCTGTAGTCACAACTGGCAACAAATTAATTCAAGCAGCTGCCCCTTTCTAAGGATGCGCAAAGAAATCTACAAGTGCACTGTTGCCTTTGATGTCCGATGTTCGATGCCGCCGACTTCATGGGAAAGCTGACTAGTGATTTTTGTCACAAATTATTTATCGGGAATTTTTCAATTTTTTATTTCAATAAACAAAGTGAAAATTGAGCAGATGATAAAATATGAATACGAAAGCCTAATTGTGTCCAGAAATTTGGTTATATTGTATGATAGCAGTTGCAATATTTGACAAAGGGACAAATTTGACAATCCTAATATGCGCAATTTGACACTCTTCCGATTACTTCCGACAAACGAAAATAAAACATGTAATTGTTCAAGTACAGTTATTTATGATGCTATTTGTCAGAGTAGTGTCAAGACATGTCAAAGTCGAGTAACAGACCTGTTTACTAAGTGATTCAAATTTATGGATGTTTCTTTCCTGGGGACCTAGCTAGTAACGACGTATTCCATTAACCTGTTATTAATAAATGAACTAAAATACTTGGAATCCAGTTTGCATACATTACTTGTTGCTATGTCTGACAAGCCTCTGGCAAGCTTTCAGGTTGTCAAGAACAACCTTTGTTTCAAAAGTATGCATAAAATTTGAATAACTTAGTAAACAGGTCTATTTTGATTCTTATTTTAGGGAATTTTGCAACATTACTTTTCGCTTTTACTATAGCAACGGTGGAAATGTGTAAGTATTTTGTTAAACAAATCACCACCTGTCGTTTTACATTCGTCTCCTTTTTTGTATTTTCTGAGTGTGGTATATTTACGCTTCAGTTTCTCTTACTTCCTTACAGTTCGTTTGCTAATCTGCTGGACATAAAGTTCGCATCCTACCGGGGGAGCGTTTCATCAAGTGTTTTGTCAGTGATATTTACCGACAACTGTTATAAGCTACTGAAATCCTTGCATCTGATTGGCTGAGAGCAAATTTGTCGGTAAAAATCACTGACAAAACACTTGATGAAACGCTCCCCCGGGTGCGTGTTTTTTTACCGTAACACTAATGCGTCAAATTGCTCATAACACGGTTTATTCCGTCAAGACTAGTCGGCATGAATATGAAAATACGCTCCCCGGGTATCCATTTAAAGGGATACGCCACCAAGCTGCCGTGGGGAAAGTCAGGATTGCGTAAGCCCCATTCACTCGTACACAAATTTTGTGCGTCGAACGCGTCCGTCGGACTGCTGGGATTATATTTCGGACTGCACGAAGCCGACCGAATCTCGCATGAGAGCTCGAGCTCAGGCGGAGCGTGCATGTTGCGCGGCGACCAGTCTGTCCGAGGTTTGCTCCCCGCGGGGCAACGGCATGAATCAGGTAACGATCACGGTGCCCTCTCGCGGCATAAAAACGTCCACAATCTGCGGTTGAGTATCCCTTTAACACCTGGGTAGAGGGAATTAAATATAAATAAATTCCTTGCTTAAGGAATCTCGAAACTTTCTTTCCATCCCCAGTCACGTGATTGAATCACTCGACTTTACGATGCCTCTATAGGCTATGTCACACAGCCACTATGTACAATTTGCGCATATTAAACGTTTGAAATTTTGGTCATTCGTGATACATGCGCGATATACGTAATTCATAGGTGTTTCATGCGTTTTTTCATTCGTCGATGTGCGCAGATGTCCGTCGAGGGTTTCGGCAGACGGGTCTTTACGTGATTTCGGTTTTGAGCTGCTCAAAATTTTTGGTCGGTTGAGATTGACGCAGTTTATGCGTATTTTACGTAGTTAAAACGCAATTCTTACGTAAATCTTACGCAGTTGTGCGTGATTTTTGTGATATGCATAGGCAAATTTTGGGCTTTCTGCCACCTCAATATCAACAGAGTAAACTTAAACAAGCATAACAGTAAAAATTTCACTGAAATCGGATGTAAAATAAGAAAGTTATGGCATTTTGAAGTTTTGCATTATTTCATGAAACAGTGATATGCATAGCATGGGCGGTATGCAAATGAGTGAACCGATGATGTCACACACTCACTTTTCCTTATGCATTTTATTATATGAAATTTCAAATATTTCAATTTTTATAGATGTGATAATAAAGAATCCCTTCCTTGTATGAAAATAAGTTACAATAATGATGATTTTACATGTTCCATATGGAGTCAAACCGTGTTTTACATTATTGAAGGAAAACAAAATGAAATATATGATATTTCATATAATAAAATACATAAGGAAAAGTGAGTGCATGACATCATCATGACTCATTTGCATACCGCCCATGCTATGCATATCACTGTTTCGTGAAATAATGCAAAACTTCAAAATGCCATAACTTTCTTATTTTACATCTGATTTCGGTGAAATTTTTACTGTTATGCTTGTTTAATTTTACTCTGTTTATTCAAATCAACTTGATATTGAGGTGGACTTGGCCTTTAAGCGTAAATATAATACACGGCAAGCCCGGCCACCATGGGTTACTAAATCTTTGCTTAGGTGTATAAATCGGAAAACTTTACTACAGATGCTTCGCGTAAAAAATATGCCAAGTATAGAAATATTTTGACATCTTTGTTGCGAACTGCGGAGAATGATTATCATTGCTTTCAATTTGATTTGTCTAATAATAATACTAAAGCCACTTGGAAGGTTATTAATAGTGTGCTAAATAGGTGCAGTCCAAAGAAACAACCTACTAGAATCTTGTTAAACAATGATTGCATCGATGAAAGCAAGCTGATTGCTGATGCCTTTAATGATTTTTTTTATTGCAAACATAGCACCCACTCTTTCAAAAAAAGTACCTTCCACTGAAAAATTTTAATTTCTTTTTTGAAGGATCGTAATACTAAGTCCTCGTTTTTCACTCCGACTCATTCGATAGAAATAAAGCGTATAGTACAAAATCTGAAAAATAAACCCAGTACTGGCCATGATGGTATTAGCTATATTGTGCTAAAAAATATAGTGGATGAAATTTTGATTCCTTTGGAACATATCTTTAATCTTTCTTTGGTGAATGGTGTTGTTCCAGGAAAAATGAAAGTAGCAAAGGTTGTTCCAGTTTTTAAAAAAGGAGAAAAGCTTGAATTAAACAATTATCGACCAGTAATATATTTATTACCTTCAATATCTAAACTTCTTGAAAAACTTGTCTATACAAGAGTGGTCAAATTTTTAAACAACTGTGAGGTATTTTCAATATTCTAGTTCGGTTTTAGAGATAAACATTCTACAATCCATGCTATTTTGCATTTTATCCATAAGGTTTCAACTGCCATTGAAAATCGTGAACACACTATTAGACTTTTTCTGGACTGTTCAAAGGCTTTCGATATGGTTGACCATATTATTTTGCTAAATAAGTTATGCCATTATGGTATAAGAGGCAAAGCACTTGACTGATTCAGAAGTTATCTTCATAATAGGAAGCAATATGTAATTATCAATGGATGTGAATCAGTAACTAAAGAACTTCAATGTGGGGTACCTCAGCGATCTCTCCTTGGCCCGATGTTGTTTATTTTATATATAAATTACTTTCATAATGTTTCCAGTGTGTTATCATTCATATTATTTGCTGATGATCCGAATGTATTTCTTTCTAACAAAGATCCCAAGTTACTTCTGGAACGAACTAATAAGGAGCTCAGTGTTGGAGAATTTGGAGAAAAATCGTTGAATTTTATTTAGTAATTCGATCACATCATCTCTGGATGGTAATGTATTATTAGTACTTAAAAACACCACAATAAAAATGGTCGAGGAGTTAGAGTTTCTTGGTTTACTTAGTGATAATAAGTTATCTTGGAAACCACAGACTGTGTATCTAAATAAATTACTCTCGAGAAATGTTGGTATTATAAACAAATTGAAATATTTGTTTCCCTCACATGTATTATACTCTTGATGTATTCCACCTTGGTTCTACCCTATATAAGTTATGGTATTCTTGCTTGGGGCAACTCTACTAAGTCTCAGTTGGATAGACTCTCCGTTATAAATAAACGGGTGATGAGAATAATTTTGAAAAAGCCTAGACTAGCTCCGTCTAAAATATTATTCTTTGAAAAAAGCGTTGAGACTAAACGATTTGTTTTATTACCAGTTAGGCAGTTTAATGTATCAAGCACGAATTCATGAATTGCCTCAGGTTTTACAATCAATGTTTAAAAGGAATGATGGAATACATAGGCATTCTACACGACAATCATCTTTCTTCATTTACCACTTCTTCGTACTCACTTTGCCCCGAAAACATGAATCTACACTGGTCCCTTCTATTGGAATCATCTTGATTCAAATCTAAAGCAAGCTTCCTCTCTTAATTTTTTAGAAATCTTAAACATTATCAAATTAGCTCTAACAGTATAAGTTCATAACAATTGTACAGTATTTGCTTTTCTGCCTGTGTCTAGACAGAACATAAACAAAACCTTTCCTTCAAGACATCTTTTTAATCATACTTAATACACATAATGTATTATGTGTATCTGTTTTTGCTAGTACTATAAACAAAATAGGCTGACATTAAATACTAGTATACTAGTACTTGGTATGCTTTCTTTATTTTGACGTTTAGTGATGCTTGTGTCACTGTGTGTGTGTTTTCTTTTTCCTTTTACACACATGTCTTGCCTCGTCTCTTTACTGCTATATATGTATATGTATATGTATACATAATTACATAGTTGTATTTCGTAATTCTCTCTGTTATTGGGGAACCTAGTTTTAACAAGCTGTGCTTTTCCTTAGGTTCTCCCATGAAGGCATGATACTGCTTTTTTCTATTGACTAATGTAAATTATTCACTTTTGACTACATGTACATTGGAATTGTTATTGATTATGATATCTGTATTCGAAATTTTGAACGATGTATACTTTTCAATTGTAATGTTCGTTTCTGCAGTATTGTGAAATAAATTCATCCATCATTCATTCATTCAAGCCTTTAAGTTCGTGACTCTCATCTTTGCAGATAATAAATACAGCATTTGTAATGCGCCATCAATCTTGTACACTATTCTGAGGCGCAGATACCAACCAGAACTAATACAAACGAACATTTGTGAAATGTGGATTTTGCACCCTTTCGCAAAAGTGCCTTTTGCTCACTCAAGCGTAAAATATTGTTGGATGTTTTTGTGTCATTTGATAGAAGAGACCCTAATGTTTTCAAAAGGTATGAAAATTTCCTGAAAATATTACGCCCTCTATTGGTGACAAGTTCCTTATTTTATTACTTTTCTGGACGGTCGTGGCTAATTCTACATCAGTCCGGAACCTGAAGTTAGCCCAAGCGATCTTCGAGCCAATCTCGACACGTTGCCAATTTGAGTTGCCTATAAGTAATAATCGTGCGGTTGTGCCAGTCGTACACGTACGTAACTATGACTGACTGCGATACCTTTAATTCATCAAGAGTGTAGTGCCACCCCCCCCCCCCCCCCCAAAAAAAAAAAATCCACGCCAGAACAAAAGAAAAGAGGGCATCAAATTACCTAGCAGATACATAATTGCATTTTCATTTTAAAGAGGTCGATTTTTTGCTCGATCGCAAGCATTCATAAATTGGACCCTGTATGCCTCTGCTCAGCCTCCTCAATTTTTTTGGCTCATTACGCCACTGAATTACATAAATGGCACTAAGAAGGGCATAGGTAGGCTTCTTTTGTGGGGAGGGGTGGGGATGAAATACGCGTCCCGTGTGGATCGGGAATGAATAACATTTTAATCGAAACTAGGAGTTGGTTTTAAAGTTAATGATCAAAAGGGGCATAATTTATAATGGGTCCAGGCATGGAGAGTGCAATGACATTATGGGGGGGGGGGGGGGTTCTGGGGTTGAGGCAAACGTCCGAATTGGTGGATAAATGAACAATGTCATCAATTAGGTGGAGGGTGTGGGGTCCTATCATACCACGTACCCCCGTCTCTCTCTCTCTCTCTCTCTCTCTTGCTTTTCTGTTTTTCATGACTAGAGAGGGGCACCTTGTAGCTACGCCACTTGACAAAGTTCCAAAACAAATTATTCTAAGACGTATGGTCTGAATAAGACTTGAAAATGCAGTTTCGTAAGTGGAAAAGGGCAATTTGATATGAAAATACTCTATAACCCCAATGAATGTACTTGAACCTCTTCGGAAGTACATTTTGAAACAACTTTTCCCCCTTTTTTGTTGTCAAAAAGATATTTTTAAATTGTTTATAATAGAAATGTTGAGATATAGACCTACAGAAATGTGATTTGTTTTGCGACTGCCAATTAACGAAAAGTATGTGTCATATAAGCCGTATTAATGTAGGACTGAAGTCAATCTTAGCAATGTGAGGAGAATCAAACTTGTATAATGGAGAGTAAATAGAGGAACAATACTAACATTCATACTTAGAGCAAAAATTATGATAAACAGATATAATCAAAATGTTCATGTTGTATATCAATTGGGTATATAGTACATTAATTACCACGTGGAATATATCCCGATTTGGCCAATATTATCATCATTTTTGCAGTAAGTGACACAGATTAGAATTTCATACCTTCATTATTTCCATATAAATATATAAGTATATAAGCATAGTATAACCCATACCAGCTCGAATATATCCTGATTTGGCTATAATAATCAGACGAAAACCCCAATAAAATATATTTTCAACATTTTAAAAATGGATCTGAAAGTAATGACACAGGTTAGAATAATGTTACCTTCATTATTTTCATTAAAAAAAAAACCAAATGATTAAGATATACATCAGTTAGGTACATGCTGTACATTGGTCCAGTACAACGCACGGAACACATACCAGCTCTAATATAATATCCCGATTGTGATATTTCAATGAGAAGAATACCAATAGAATATCTCTTCAAAACTTTGAATAATGAATAATCATTTGAAATTAAATGACACAGGTACAATGTCATAACTTAATTATTTTCTCATGATAAACTGAAATGGTTAAGATGTACATCAGTCAGGTACATGTTGTACATCAGTCCAGTGCATTGCACAGTATAACACATACCAGATCCAATATATCCCCACTGGGGTATTCTAATCAGAGGAATACCAACAGAATATCTTGTCAACATTTTGAATAATCATTTGAAAGTAAATGACACTGGTTAGAAAGTCATAACTTCATTATATTCTATGATAAACAGAAATTATGAAGAAGTACATCAGTCAGGTACATGTTGTACATCAGTCCAGTACATAGCACGGTATAACAGATACCAGCTCAAATATATCCCGATTTGGGTATTCTAATCATAAGAATACCAACATAATAATATCTTGTCAACATTGTGAATAATCATTTGAAAGTAAATGACACGGGTTAGAATTTTATAACTTCATTATATTCTACGATACAGAAATTATTAAGATGTACATCAGTAAGGTACATGTTGTACATCAGTCCAGTACATAGCACGGTATAACACATACCAGCTCAAATTATATCCCGATGTTGGTATTCTAATCAGAAGAATACCAACATAATAATATTTTGTCAACATTTGGAATAATCATGTGAAAGTAAATGACACGGGTTAAAATATCATAACTTCATTATATTCTATGATAAACAGAAATTATTAAGATGTACATCAGTCAGGTACATGTTGTACATCAGTCCAGTACATAGCACGGTATAACACATACCAGCTCAAATATATCCCGATTTGGGTATTCTAATCAGAAGAATGCCAACAGAATATCTTGTCAAAATTTGGAATAATCATTTAAGTAAATGACACGGGTTAGAAACCCATAACTTCATTATATTCTATGATAAACAGAAATTATTAAGATGTACATCAGTCAGGTACATGTTGTACATCAGTCCAGTACATAGCACGGTATATAACAGATACCAGCTCAAATATATCCCGATTTGGGTATTCTAATCATAAGAATACCAACATAATAATATCTTGTCAACATTGTGAATAATCATTTGAAAGTAAATGACACGGGTTAGAATTTTATAACTTCATTATATTCTACGATACAGAAATTATTAAGATGTACATCAGTAAGGTACATGTTGTACATCAGTCCAGTACATAGCACGGTATAACACATACCAGCTCAAATTATATCCCGATGTTGGTATTCTAATCAGAAGAATACCAACATAATAATATTTTGTCAACATTTGGAATAATCATGTGAAAGTAAATGACACGGGTTAAAATGTCATAACTTCATTATATTCTATGATAAACAGAAATTATTAAGATGTACATCAGTCAGGTACATGTTGTACATCAGTCCAGTACATAGCACGGTATAACACATACCAGCTCAAATATATCCCGATTTGGGTACTCTAATCAGAAGAATGCCAACAGAATATCTTGTCAAAATTTGGAATAATCATTTAAGTAAATGACACGGGTTAGAAAGTCATAACTTCATTATATTCTATGATAAACAGAAATTATTAAGATGTACATCAGTCAGGTACATGTTGTACATCAGTCCAGTACATAGCACGGTATAACACATACCAGCTCAAATATATCCCGATTTGGGTATTCTAATCAATAGAATACCAACAGAATATATTGTCAACATTTGGAATAGTCATTTGAAAGCAAATGACACAGGTTAGAACGTCATAACTTCATTATATTCTATGATAAACAGAAATTATTAAGATGTACATCAGTCAGGTACATGTTGTACATCAGTCCAGTACATAGCACGGTATAACACATACCAGCTCAAATATATCCCGATTTGGGTATTCTAATCAGTAGAATACCAACATAATAATATTTTGTCAACATTTGGAATAATCATGTGAAAGTAAATGACACGGGTTAAAATGTCATAACTTCATTATATTCTATGATAAACAGAAATTATGAAGATGTACATCAGTCAGGTACATGTTGTACATCAGTCCAGTGCATTGCACAGTATAACACATACCAGATCCAATATATCCCCACTGGGGTATTCTAATCAGAGGAATACCAACAGAATATCTTGTCAACATTTTGAATAATCATTTGAAAGCAAATGACACGGGTTAGAACGTCATAACTTATATTCTACGATAAACAGAAAGATGTACACCAGTCAGGTACATGTTGTACATCAGTCCAGTACATATAGCACGGTATAACAGATACCAGCTCAAATATATCCCGATTTGGGTATTCTAATCAGTAGAATACCAACAGAATATCTTGTCAACATTTTGAATAATCATTTGAAAGTAAATGACACTGGTTAGAAAGTCATAACTTCATTATATTCTATGATAAACAGAAATTATGAAGAAGTACATCAGTCAGGTACATGTTGTACATCAGTCCAGTACATAGCACGGTATAACACATACCAGCTCAAATATATCCCGATTTGGGTATTCTAATCATAAGAATACCAACATAATAATATCTTGTCAACATTGTGAATAATCATTTGAAAGTAAATGACACGGGTTAGAATGTTATAACTTCATTATATTCTACGATACAGAAATTATTAAGATGTACATCAGTAAGGTACATGTCGTACATCAGTCCAGTACATAGCACGGTATAACACATACCAGCTCAAATTATATCCCGATGTTGGTATTCTAATCAGAAGAATACCAACATAATAATATTTTGTCAACATTTGGAATAATCATGTGAAAGTAAATGACACGGGTTAAATGTCATAACTTCATTATATTCTATGATAAACAGAAATTATTAAGATGTACATCAGTCAGGTACATGTTGTACATCAGTCCAGTACATAGCACGGTATAGCACATACCAGCTCAAATATATCCCTATTTGGGTATTCTAATCAATAGAATACCAACAGAATATATTGTCAACATTTGGAATAGTCATTTGAAAGTAAATGACACAGGTTAAAACGTCATAGCTTCATTATATTCTATGATAAACAGAAATTATTAAGATGTACATCAGTCAGGTACATGTTGTACATCAGTCCAGTACATAGCACGGTATAACACATACCAGCTCAAATATATCCCCACTGGGGTATTCTAATCAGAGGAATACCAACAGAATATCTTGTCAACATTTTGAATAATTATTTGAAAGCAAATGACACGGGTTAGAACGTCATAACTTATATTCTACGATAAACAGAAAGATGTACACCAGTCAGGTACATGTTGTACATCAGTCCAGTACATAGCACGGTATAACAGATACCAGCTCAAATATATCCCGATTTGGGTATTCTAATCAGTAGAATACCAACAGAATATCTTGTCAACATTTTGAATAATCATTTGAAAGTAAATGACACTGGTTAGAAAGTCATAACTTCATTATATTCTATGATAAACAGAAATTATGAAGAAGTACATCAGTCAGGTACATGTTGTACATCAGTCCAGTACATAGCACGGTATAACAGATACCAGCTCAAATATATCCCGATTTGGGTATTCTAATCAGTAGAATACCAACAGAATATCTTGTCAACATTTTGAATAATCATTTGAAAGTAAATGACACAGGTTAGAACGTCATAACTTCATTATATTCTATGATAAACAGAAAGATTAAGATGTACATCAGTCAGGTACATGTTGTACATCAGTCCAGTACATAGCACGGTATAACAGATACCAGCTCAAATATATCCCGATTTGGGTATTCTAATCAGTAGAATACCAACAGAATATCTTGTCAACATTTTGAATAATCATTTGAAAGTAAATGACACAGGTTAGAATGTCATAACTTCATTTTATTCTATGATAAACAGAAATTATTAAGACGTACATCAGTCAGGTACATGTTGTACATCAGTCCAGTACATAGCACAGAACAACAAATACCAGCTCCAATATATCCCGATTAGGGTATTCTAATCAGTAGAATGCCAACAGAATATCTTGTCAACATTTTGAATAATCATTTGAAAGTAAATGACACTGGTTAGAAAGTCATAACTTCATTATATTCTATGATAAACAGAAATTATGAAGAAGTACATCAGTCAGGTACATGTTGTACATCAGTCCAGTACATAGCACGGTATATAACAGATACCAGCTCAAATATATCCCGATTTGGGTATTCTAATCATAAGAATACCAACATAATAATATCTTGTCAACATTGTGAATAATCATTTGAAAGTAAATGACACGGGTTAGAATTTTATAACTTCATTATATTCTACGATACAGAAATTATTAAGATGTACATCAGTAAGGTACATGTTGTACATCAGTCCAGTACATAGCACGGTATAACACATACCAGCTCAAATTATATCCCGATGTTGGTATTCTAATCAGAAGAATACCAACATAATAATATTTTGTCAACATTTGGAATAATCATGTGGAAGTAAATGACACGGGTTAAAATGTCATAACTTCATTATATTCTATGATAAACAGAAATTATTAAGATGTACATCAGTCAGGTACATGTTGTACATCAGTCCAGTACATAGCACGGTATAACACATACCAGCTCAAATATATCCCGATTTGGGTACTCTAATCAGAAGAATGCCAACAGAATATCTTGTCAAAATTTGGAATAATCATTTAAGTAAATGACACGGGTTAGAAAGTCATAACTTCATTATATTCTATGATAAACAGAAATTATGAAGAAGTACATCAGTCAGGTACATGTTGTACATCAGTCCAGTGCATTGCACAGTATAACACATACCAGATCCAATATATCCCCACTGGGGTATTCTAATCAGAGGAATACCAACAGAATATCTTGTCAACATTTTGAATAATCATTTGAAAGCAAATGACACGGGTTAGAACGTCATAACTTATATTCTACGATTTTAAAACAGAAAGATGTACACCAGTCAGGTACATGTTGTACATCAGTCCAGTACATAGCACGGTATAACAGATACCAGCTCAAATATATCCCGATTTGGGTATTCTAATCAGTAGAATACCAACAGAATATCTTGTCAACATTTTGAATAATCATTTGAAAGTAAATGACACTGGTTAGAAAGTCATAACTTCATTATATTCTATGATAAACAGAAATTATGAAGAAGTACATCAGTCAGGTACATGTTGTACATCAGTCCAGTGCATTGCACAGTATAACACATACCAGATCCAATATATCCCCACTGGGGTATTCTAATCAGAGGAATACCAACAGAATATCTTGTCAACATTTTGAATAATCATTTGAAAGCAAATGACACGGGTTAGAACGTCATAACTTATATTCTACGATAAACAGAAAGATGTACACCAGTCAGGTACATGTTGTACATCAGTCCAGTACATAGCACGGTATAACAGATACCAGCTCAAATATATCCCGATTTGGGTATTCTAATCAGTAGAATACCAACAGAATATCTTGTCAACATTTTGAATAATCATTTGAAAGTAAATGACACTGGTTAGAAAGTCATAACTTCATTATATTCTATGATAAACAGAAATTATGAAGAAGTACATCAGTCAGGTACATGTTGTACATCAGTCCAGTACATAGCACGGTATAACATATACCAGCTCAAATATATCCCGATTTGGGTATTCTAATCATAAGAATACCAACATAATAATATCTTGTCAACATTGTGAATAATCATTTGAAAGTAAATGACACGGGTTAGAATTTTATAACTTCATTATATTCTACGATACAGAAATTATTAAGATGTACATCAGTAAGGTACATGTTGTACATCAGTCCAGTACATAGCACGGTATAACACATACCAGCTCAAATTATATCCCGATGTTGGTACATGTACATGTATTCTAATCAGAAGAATACCAACATAATAATATTTTGTCAAAATTTGGAATAATCATTTAAGTAAATGACACGGGTTAAAATGTCATAACTTTTTATTTTTCGTGAAAAACAGAATTATTAAGATGTACACCAGTCAGGTATATGTTGTACATCAGTCCAGTACATAGCATGCATGGGGAAACACATACCAGCTCAAAAAAATCCCGATTTGGGTATTCTAATCAATAGAATACCAACAGACTATCTTGTCAACATTTTGAATAATCATTTGAAAGTAAATGACACAGGTTAGAATGTCATAACTTCATTATATTCTATGATAAACAGAAAGATTAAGATGTACATCAGTCAGGTACATGTTGTATATCAGTCCAGTACATATAGCACGGTATAACAGATACCAGCTCCAATATATCCCGATTAGGCTTTTCTAAACAGACGAAAAGCAAATAGAACTTAGACACGTCATTATTTTGAATCCTCATATGGAAGTAAGTGATTTCAAAATGTAATAACGTCATTATTTGAAAGTTATTATCTGAAAGTAAATCAAGCAGTTTGGAATGTCATGACTTGATTAGATTTCATTGAAGAAAAACAAGAAGAAATTATTAAGATGTACATCACTAGTAAGGTATGTTGTACATAGTCAGGTACATCGCATGTACAACATACCTTTCTTTGCGTTTGTTTTATTTCTTCAAGGAGAATAATGGCTAAATTAATAATATCTTGCATGAGATGCAAAAGTAATAATTTTTCAAAGGTTTATTTGATCTCGTTTCGAATAATAAAGACTTCTTATCACTATGAACACGATGACAAAGAGAGCGGACAAAATATACAGCTCCTCATTGTACCCTCCACAATTGGTCTGGTAGACAAAAGAACATCCCTTCATTACTATTATGTGAAATAAGTAGAACAGCTGAATATGCATGTGACACCTGTTCTACATATTTTTAGATAATAGCAATGAAGGAATGTTCTTTTGTCTACCAGGGCAATTGTGGAAGGTACAATGAGGAGCTGTATATTTTGTCCGCTTCTTTGTTCGCCATGTTCATAGTGTATATCAGAGAACCCGCCCCTGGTAGCGAGAACATCACGGCACATCCTGGGCATCCAGCTGGTCAAATTGTGGAAGTATAGTTGTGGAGGAAGCCGGGGGAGGAAGCCGCTGGAAATGTCTCTTCGTGCCTTCTGAATTAATTCCAACAGATGAGGCTCACTTGTTGGGCATATTTCTCGGACCTTCCCGTAGAACTCTTCCGATATAGCATGATTTTCAGGACCCCTTTCTCTTCTGTTTTTAAAGATCACATTGCAAGAAAATCACAAATATGGCAATTAATGTATCACTAGAAACTGGGAAGCTTACAGATGGTAATCGTATAAGTTTTATGTCAACTGCGTATCTGATGATTATAAAAACAACATAAATAAAAGCTCTTCTAAGCATCTGGAATATCCGAGGATTCGCCAGAAATATAGCGATGTTTTGATGTCGTCACACTAGGGATCGATCCTGCTTAAGCAGACGACGTCCTATAATGAATGAACGTAATTGCAATGCAATTATTTATCAAATTATAAAGAGTTTGGTATATTTAACATGACCTTATTTCACACCATTCTAAAAGGGAAAGTGAAACTGATTCTGATAACTAAAACCGTTTGATTGTAAATACACAGGAGAAGGGTCAATGATCAACGAAATAAACCCCATTTTCAAATTGAAAAGCCCTCCGAATAATATCACAGATTGTATTCGTTCCCTCTTGAAACGCCGAACATGCCCCGGTGCAAGCAGCTGAAAATACAATGGCGTCTTATTTTGTTTACAAGTGACTGATTCCTTTATTTTTTTAACGCTGCATTTTTCATCAAAATAATACCATACACGAAGTTAAGAGTGAGGCAACAGACTAACATTAAGACTGACGCTAGTCAAGTAAGAGAAATAAGTGAAGAGGAGATGACAAAACAGGCACTGAAAAATGTGTAAGATGTTATGGGACATCGTCTGCTTAGACAGGACTGGTCCTTCGTGTGTCGTCACACATCTCAGCAGCGTTCAAGGAGCTCTTCAGCTGCTATATCGGGGGCTGTATTTTACCGTTTTATAATTGATAATAATCATTAATTCAAATGTTTTCAAGCGTTGAATTTGGATAACCTTGTATAATTTATGCCATCTATGCAATAATAAGTATTAAGCCAATATTTATTTTGATGGAATTTTCTTGCAATGTGATCTTTAAAGGTAGTTTTACATTGCCTTGAGGAATGTTTGGGGTCATTTTTCTGCAGGAAGACAAACTTGTGGAGGTAGTCACTGGAAATGTATTCCAATGCCTTCAGAAGATGAAGCTCACTTGTTGAGCATTTTTATCAGACCTTCCTGTCCAGCACTTCCCACAACAGCTCTATATATCGGGATGACAATCCATGATTTTCAGGACCCTTTTTCTTTTTTCTTTTTTCTCCAGGTAGTTTTAGTAAATGGGGTCATTGTCCTGATGAACGACAATACTGTTTCATCTCCAGAAGGCATAGAAAGTCATTTCCAGTGACTATCTCCATAATTACCTCCACAACTTGACCAGCCGGATGCCCAGGATATGCAGTGTTGTGATCGCTGCCAGGGGCATGTCCTTAGATGAGAAGTGTATATGGCCAGAAACATGATAAAATAAAACTGAAAATGAATAAATGTACATCTCATGACATACCATTCATTTAATCATAATGTTTCCTTTAAGGGTATACACAAATGCAAAGAATATCACTTTCAATGAAAAATGAAAAACCAAAAATTCAATTCAATTCAATTTCAATACATTTATTTCCAATAATCCAATATTAGTGTACAAAGTAATAAATGAGCAAAATGATGTACATGTATTTTTAACAAAAAATACGACAAAATACACATTCATGTGGTACATACATAAGTTGGAGGACACACCTCTAAAAGCAAAAGCTTGAGGAGAGGGTGTCTTAGTAACACAATACATAATATTACATAATAAATATATAAAAAAGAAAATAACTACCTACAAAAAAAAAGATAACATTCCTAGACCACTGGGCCTGATTGGAGGAAAAAAGAAAAAAGGAAAGTGAGAGAGAAAAAAAGAGGGGGAAAGAGGGGAAAAGGGGGAAGAATGGAGGTGCAACATAAAAGGAGTACGGAGAAGAGAAGTATGGTGGTGTTCCCAAAATGTTGATGTGTTTCTGAGATGAAAATACTATAGTTTTCTGCATGACTATACCAATGACCTTCTCATTTTGCTGGAAATTGTATTTTGGGGGATAGGTTGCCTTTTTAACGCATGACTGCCCCTTCACATATATGTTAAACTGGTGTCACCATGAAGGGTGATGTCTACTCCTCAGTTTGATACCAAATTGTTGCAATACAACACATCTGATGATAAATAAACTGTGGGTGATTGTGAGAAATAAGTTCTTATTACAGGTTTACTCGAACTTTTGGAGGACAGTGTATATATGAGGTAATTATTGCACTTTGATTTTTAAACATTAGTATAGCAATTTGGCAGGTATATGAATATCAAATATGTGAAATATGTTTAAAGTTTTTAGCTTGAAAAGTTGATTACCTTTCAAATATCACAATTCCGACATGTCTCATTAACAAATACCTTATTATACACCACTCAGAATACACTGTCACTTAACATGTTTTATATTGGTCTGGTAAACATGCTAAATACTTGTCAGAATAATGCCCCGTTATTTCTTGAGAGTCCGAACGATGTACGTTCATTTCTATATTTCGGGGGGTTTACTTCGAATTAAATGGAAAAAAGTTACATGTCATAACTTTCCAATACGATAAGAAACAAAAAATATGTGACTGCACATCACTCAGGTATATACAATTATCACGATTTTATACTCCAACACATGTTTGTCACAATCATGCCCAACACCGTGGCTTGTACACAGCAGGCTTTGAGGATCCTATACTGACTATATGTAATAGATAATCGTAGAATTTTTCTCTTAAAGTGTTCTCCATCGTTTCACTCATGGAAGTTATTTTAGAGGCCTGTTACCCCGTGAACGAGGCCTTTACTCAAATACACAACACTACAATAAACAAATCCTATGGAAATATTCTTGGATCTCAAAGCCTGAATCTATCTCATTTCTAAGGTTTGTGAGTGAGAAAAGCGAACGAGTGAAAAACGCACTTTATTATCTCCTAAATTTTATTTTCAAAATACCCCAGTGTTATCGGGGGCATCGTATTTTTTATTATAGTTTCCAAGAAGTCGGTGTTTTATATATAAAATACTATCACGGCACTCCGGTTAAAAAGACTGTGTTAGAGGACCATAATCAAATATTTAAGGGCCTGACTGACTAGACCAGGAGACAATATACTCCATGCAACTTGAGAGCGGGAAAATTCTCTATTTTGAAGTGAACAGACACATTAAATACACCCTCTCTTTTCAAGCATGTTTTTCTATATTTCTCCATTACAACAGATTTCATTTGAGCGTTTATCATGCTTATAACTGCTTATCGTCCCACATTATCTTTGTATGGCGTTTTTAAGCAATCTCCTTGAATTGTCAGCATTTCCTGTCCAATCTAACCCTTTTTAAAAATCAAAATGCACCATATAGAGCGCTTCAATTTCGTCCTATAGGCTGATAAGAATAAACAATGATCTTCCAAATGTCAAGATAGTTTAATAATTAAAATGTCATTCAAAAGGTAACATATCTCCATTCATTTTCGTCAGATGTCATTCAAATTCTGACCTGGCGATCCGCTGCAAAATGTTATCATCAAATCCATCTTTTCGAAGTTGATTTCAAGAAATTGTCATTGAAATTCTTCTCACAGACAAGACCTTACAACGAGCGGGCGACGATTTTGAATGACTCTTTGAACTCATTCAGTCTTTGACAGAAATTGATAGCAAAATGAAAAATAAATTCCGAAAATGAAGGGCCAAATACGTAAGTTGACTAGGCCTTATAAATGACTGTGCAATTTTATGAAGTTGCGGGACAAAGGCAAATTAAAATGTGTTCAAATTTGTTCGCCCTATGATTCTCTATAGGGGGGGGGGGGTTGATGTTCAAGCAGATTTCTGCTCGCCAGCTGAACCCGCTCCCGTTACAGGGCTGCCATGGACCTACAACAAATTATAATAATACTTTGAATAACGCTTTGACAAAATCGATTGAAACATGGCATAATGTACAAAATTCGAAAATGACTGGTGAAAGATGACATTGACTTATTACAGATTTGCCAGATTATGAAGTTACAGGACAAAATCGGAATAAAAAGTATTAAATTAGGCGGAAAGTTTTATCACATTATTTTCCCATTTCCTTCATCTCCCCCTCGCTTCACCTATTCTTTTAAAATGAATCTTCTTCTTGTTTTTCAAGCGGACCTCTTCTCGCCAGCGCGGGGGGGGGGGTCGTTCGACCCCCGAACACCCCCCCCCCCCTTTAGTTACGGGCCTGCCTGACTGATGTACAATTTAATCATATCTGTTTTTAATTAAACCTTATGAAGATATGATATTCTATTCAGCTGGAGACAGGAACACGCATCACCCCTGCTTGGACAACTTCATTGGCTACCAGTTGAAAAAAGAATAATGTACAAAAGTGCACTATTGTTTATAAATGTACACATAATGTTGCCCCTGAATATCTTTTGTCATCATTGCTACAATCTTCCGGTCACTCCACTTACAAAAAAATCGCTCAACTACGGACACAACAGCTTTCTACGTGCCTAGAATAAATTCCAAAATTCATTACAGTGTTCCAGTTGCATAGAATAAGCTACCATGTGAATTACGCTGTATAGCATTGAGTCGAATTCTTTAAGAAGCATCTTAAAACATATACATATTTACACTGTAATTAACTGCATTACATTTGCGTCATATTTCTTTGTTGACTTTTAATTAGTTGATTAATTTATTTTGATCATTTATGAAGATTGGATATTGCGCTATAAAAGAAACTATTTATTATTATTATTATCATTTACTTTCAAATGACTATTGCAAATAATACCAATTATTATGTTGGTATTCTGATGATTAGAATACCCAAATCGGGATATATTTGAGCTGGTATCTGTTATACCGTGCTATGTACTGGACTGATGTACATCATGTACCTGACTGATGTACATCTTAATCATTTCTGTTTTTCACGAAAAATAAAAAAAGTTATGACATTCTAACCTGTGTCATTTACTTTCAAATGATTATTCAAAGTAATAATTTTCTTTTTTTCTGAATTTTTCCGAATTAGTATAGCCAAATCGAGATATATTCGAACTAGTATGTGTTATACCATGCTATGTGCTGGACTGATGTACAACATGTACCTGACTGATGTACATCTTAATCATTTCTGTTTTTCACGAAAAATAAAAAAGTTATGACATTCTAACCTGCGTCATTTATTTTCAAATGATTATTCAAAGTAATAATTGTCTTTTTTCTGCATTTTTTCCGAATTAGTATAGCCAAATCGAGATATATTCGAACTAGTATGTGTTATACTATGCTATGTGCTGGACTGATGTACAACATGTACCTGACTGATGTACATCTTAATCATTTCTGTTTTTCACGAAAAATAAAAAAGTTATGACATTCTAACCTGTGGCATTTACTTTCAAATGATTATTCAAAGTAATAATTGTCTTTTTTTCTGCATTTTTCCGAATTAGTATAGCCAAATCGAGATATATTCGAACTAGTATGTGTTATACCATGCTATGTGCTGGACTGATGTACATCTTAATCATTTCTGTTTTTCACGAAAAATAAAAAAGTTATGACATTCTAACCTGTGGCATTTACTTTCAAATGATTATTCAAAGTAATAATTGTCCTTTTTTCTGCATTTTTCCGAATTAGTATAGCCAAATCGAGATATATTCGAACTAGTATGTGTTATACCATGCTATGTGCTGGACTGATGTACAACATGTACCTGACTGATGTACATCTTAATCATTTCTGTTTTTCACGAAAAATAAAAAAGTTATGACATTCTAACCTGTGGCATTTACTTTCAAATGATTATTCAAAGTAATAATTGTCTTTTTTTCTGCATTTTTCCGAATTAGTATAGCCAAATCGAGATATATTCGAACTAGTATGTGTTATACCATGCTATGTGCTGGACTGATGTACAACATGTACCTGACTGATGTACATCTTAATCATTTCTGTTTTTCACAAAAAATAAAAAAGTTATGACATTCTAACCTGTGGCATTTACTTTCAAATGATTATTCAAAGTAATAATTGTCCTTTTTTCTGCATTTTTCCGAATTAGTATAGCCAAATCGAGATATATTCGAACTAGTATGTGTTATACCATGCTATGTGCTGGACTGATGTACAACATGTACCTGACTGATGTACATCTTAATCATTTCTGTTTTTCACGAAAAATAAAAAAGTTATGACATTCTAACCTGTGGCATTTACTTTCAAATGATTATTCAAAGTAATAATTGTCTTTTTTCTGCATTTTTCCGAATTAGTATAGCCAAATCGAGATATATTCGAACTAGTATGTGTTATACCATGCTATGTGCTGGACTGATGTACAACATGTACCTGACTGATGTACATCTTAATCATTTCTGTTTTTCACGAAAAATAAAAAAGTTATGACATTCTAACCTGTGGCATTTACTTTCAAATGATTATTCAAAGTAATAATTGTCCTTTTTTCTGCATTTTTCCGAATTAGTATAGCCAAATCGAGATATATTCGAACTAGTATGTGTTATACCATGCTATGTGCTGGACTGATGTACATCATGTACCTGACTGATGTACAACTTAATCATTTCTGTTTTTCATGAAAAATAATCAAGTTGAATGAATGAATGAATGAATGAATGAATGAATGAATGAGTTCATTACTAAATCACAATGATACATACATCTTGGTAAAAATCACAATAACGTCTTGGTAAAGGGAGCTAACAAATAGCATGTGCTAATCGAGGTTAGCCCCGTGAAATTGATTACATAAATCAATAGTTAGCAAATTAATTGAAGTATACATCTCTTTTTTTCTTTTTTTTTAATAACATATATCCATTATTTACAGTCAACACGATAAAAACAACTTTCGAAAAATAAACTCAAGGGCAATTTCAAGGCCTACTGCAGTGCCCATAAAATGACGTTCGGATTATTTAATACGCGATTGTAATGTTCGCACATTTCTTAAAGGTGACAGACAGGGCTATTGAAATTGTCTTGAGTTTATTTTTTGAAAGTAGTTTTTATCGTGTTAATCAATAAAGGTAGTAATAACAGTACAACAACAACAACAACAATAACAACAATTTATGACATTCTTACCTGTGCCATTTACTGTCTAATGATCATTGAAAATGATATACTGATACGGCTTACATATACTTTTCATTTGGCAGTCGCAAAACAATTAAACCACACTGCTGTAGGCCTATATTTCAACATTTCTGTAATAAACAATTAAAAGAAAAATCTTTTACAAAAGCAAGGGGGAAAGTTGTTTCAAAATGACCTTCCGAAGAAGTTCAAGTACATTCTTTCGGGTTATACAGTATTGTCATATCAAATTGCCCTCTGCTTCCACTTACGAAACTCAGTGCATTTTCTCGTCTTATTCAGACTGTATATACCTCTTAGAATAATTTGAGGGGGCTGTCAGAGGGACACAGGGTCCAATATACCTTTTTAAAATGAAAATGCAATTTCGTAATATATTTGGTAGTTAATTTGATTCCCTTTTTTCTTTTGTTCTTTCTTGGGGGGGGGGGGGGTGCTGCAGCGCCCCAAGCCCCCCCCCCCCCCCCCCCAACCAGTACGCCAGTGATGTAATTCATGTTACACGACACTCTTGAATGAATTAAGGTAGCGCTGTCATAGTTACGTACGTGTACGACTGGCATAACCGCACTATTATTAGTTCTAGGCTAGGCTCCTTCAAATTGGCAACGTTTCTAGATTGACTCTAGGATCGCTTGGGCTAACTTCAGGTTCCGGACTGAATTGGGCTACTTTTAGCGACCAATAAGACTTCCGGTCTGCGACCAATAAGACTTCCGGTGTCTGCTAGCGCGGAAAACAATAGGATTTGGCGGTATGGTGTCTTCAAAAGTTCCAATCAAAAACCAAAGTGTAACATGGGTGATAGAGATGATAAAATTGACATAAAAAATATTACTCGACACTTTGATGTGAAGGTAAGCTAAGTCATATTATAGCAGAAAACATTTCCTATAATATGATATAATTTCAGAGCTGAAAACTTTCGATTTCAATTTTTAAGTTGAGATTGTTTTTTTTTGGATTGATACATCCCAAATGGACGCAAATTGTTTTAACTTTGAAGCCTTTAAAAAACTGTCGTTTGACATTTTAACTAACTAATGAATTATATGAGATGAAAGCTGAATATCTGCTCTTTACTCTCATATAGGTCACATGCCGAAACTTTTTGTCTGGGTCTTACTGTTTTAAATTGAAATTAGGGCTCGAAACCTCATACCGGAGGTCTTATCCGCACAATAGAGCGGAAATGTACAGAATTCGTTTTTAACTTTAAAGCCTTTTAAAACTATCGTATGACATTTTAACTAAATAATGACCTATATGAGATGAAAGCTGAATAGTCGCTCTTTACTCTCATATAGGTCACATGCCGAAACTTTTTTTCTGGGTCTTACTGTTTTAAATTGAAATTAGGGCTCGAAACGTCATACCGGAGGTCTTATCCGCATAATATAGCGGAAATGTACAGAATTCGTTTTTAAATTTCAGGGCTTTTAAAACTATCGTATGACATTTTAACTAAATAATGACCTACATGAGATCAAAGCTGAATAGTTGATCTTTAATCTCATATAGGTCACATGCCGAAACTTTTTGTCTGGGTCTTACTGTTTTAAATTGAAATTAGGGCTCGAAACCTCATACCGGAGGTCTTATCCGCAGAGTACACGCGGAAATGGACGAAATGCGTTTTTATTTTTTAATGCTTTTAAAACTATCGTATGACATTTTAACTAAATAATGACTTATATGATATTAAAGCTGAATAGTTGCTCTTTACTCTCATATAGGTCACATGCCGAAACTTTTTGTCTGGGTCTTACTGTTTTAAATTGAAATTAGGGCTCGAAACGTCATACCGGAGGTCTTATCCGCACAATAGAGCGGAAATGTACAGAATTCGTTTTTAACTTTCAGGGCTTTTAAAGCTATCGTATGACATTTTAACTAAATAATGACTTATATGATATTAAAGCTGAATAGTTGCTCTTTACTCTCATATAGGTCACATGCCGAAACTTTTTGTCTGGGTCTTACTGTTTTAAATTGAAATTAGGGCTCGAAACGTCATACCGGAGGTCTTATCCGCACAATAGAGCGGAAATGTACAGAATTCGTTTTTAACTTTCAGGACTTTTAAAACTATCGTATGACATTTTAACTAAATAATGACCTACATGAGATCAAAGCTGAATAGTTGATCTTTACTCTCATATAGGTCACATGCCGAAACTTTTTGTCTGGGTCTTACTGTTTTAAATTGAAATTAGGGCTCGAAACGTCATACCGGAGGTCTTATCCGCATAATATAGCGGAAATGTACAGAATTCGTTTTTAAATTTCAGGGCTTTTAAAACTATCGTATGACATTTTAACTAAATAATGACCTACATGAGATCAAAGCTGAATAGTTGATCTTTAATCTCATATAGGTCACATGCCGAAACTTTTTGTCTGGGTCTTACTGTTTTAAAGTGAAGTTAGGGCTGAAAACAGTATACCGGAGGTCTTATCTGCACAATAGAGCGGAAATGTACAGAATTCGTTTTTAATTTTAAAGCCTTTTAAAACTATCGTATGACATTTTGACTAAATAATGACAATGACCAATGTGAGATTAAAGCTCAATAGTTGCTTAAAACACAGTAAAACTTGCCTAACCTCCGAGTCATGAAGAGTTTCGATATAATCTTCTTCAAGAAGTAAAATCTTAGAAGATTTTAAAATCATCATAAAGAAATTTTGTTCTTGAACATGATCATAAATTAATGGTAGAAAATTAGAAACGCTTCATGAACCTAATCAGACTTACCTTCTAATCTGTGGTAACTATATGAATTCTGCCTATAATGACCGCCCAACGGAAACAGATAACGGGGCAGTTAGAGACAGGGAACCTTTCTAGAAAGGTATTTGTAGAGAGGTAACTTAGATAAGTTTAACTGCACTACATGTATATTAAAGTGGTAGCAATTTACGTTCAATAAATTCTCTCAGCATCAGGTTTCTAATTTGTTGCAAAGATTCAGAGGATGAAGCGAATTCTAAGAGTTTGCCTTCCATTACAGACCGGGCATACATGCAGATGAAGACCCCGCAATTATTCCCATCAATTTGTTTCGGTAACCCAGTAGGAAACACAATTTTCCATTTGTTGATATTACTATTCATATCAAAACCATCAACAAGTACCTCGCATGCATTGAGAGCACGCATGTATTCACATAATTGAATAGCCCTTTTTGCAGTCCTTACTGTGGCATGAGATGCATTTCCAAGAGGATCCATGACAGTAATAATATGAGACATTGGTTGCATTACAAACAAAACCCAGTGATTACTGTAAGATAATGGCATGAACACAAAGTCGTGATTAGCCCAATTCCTGTTCCGATTTAGATGTTTCGCTTCATTCACGTACCAATTTAAAGAACGGTTTTGACTAAGCCTGCTTCCCGTCCAACACGCATCCATCAACAGTATTTTATTGGTTTTGTGTTCGTTTCGTGGTATGCTTTCTTTTACGAGAAAACAAATAGGCAGTTATTATTGCATCATTAAACCAATTATCATTAGTTAGAAGTGCGAGATCACGCTTTCCTAAAGAAAACTTGCGTACTGCGTGCTTGTCCGGTAATATATTTGTAGGAATAGGGGTAACTGAATCCAAAAGAATCTCATTTAATCCCTTCGGAAGGCCGACTATTGGTCCAATTGAACCAGATCTATCAATTGTTACTTCCATTTTGTCAAGATTATTGTCCACTGATCTCTTGCATAGGTATATCAAAAATAAATCGTTTTCCTTAGTCTGATCACTTAATTCTGATAAACTCGATTCATGCCCTGTTCTTTTTTTCCCTTTCACGAGTTGAAATTGATCACCCTCGCGCTTGTATGTCTTAACAGAATCCCCATTTACCATAAGCACGTGATGGAGCAAATAACATTGACCGTTTTCAAAGCCTTTGGAACATCTTGGCAATGAGTCTGCTATTGCAATGTTCTCGTGTTTGCTTACCATTTGTATCAATACGTTAGCTGTTGTAACAACTTTGTAAATTCTGTCAACTTCTGTGTCAGAACACTTGCAATCCAAATGTCCCGCAATATTTCTGGGGGATGATTTATCACTGCTTCTTCTATGTTGGATGAAATGTTAAAAAGGGGAATAAGAGTATCATAATCCAATGTTTGATGCATTTATCAATGCATAGAATATGGATCAAATCATTAACAGCGTTCTTTTTCTGCAGCTCCTCAAGCTTTGTTTTGAATTTGTTTTTTAAGTCTTCTAACCTGGTTACATTACCAGTCGAACAATCTGTGTCTGCAGCAGATGGAATAAAATCATTCACATTATCAGAATCCGAAACGGGCGATGATGGTGTCATATATTCTAGTGTCTTATGATAAATAGCTATGTACGCAGACGTGTCTGATTCTACTCTGTTCCTTTCACATTCTATATAGTCCGTAACTTTATCGTCATCAATGATGATTTGCAAAACTCCCGTGATGTCTAACTACTGCAACTAATTGATACTTTGATACAGTTTTCCCTATATACGTTGACTGAGATGGAATCTTGAACGCGTACCCTTGTGTTTATTTTGATCATATTTCCACTTTCACTCAGGTAACCAGTCGCCCTTTGCAGTTGTAATAAAAGGAGATCTGGAGTTTTGATTACCTCTCTCTGTAGATGGGCATATTGATTCCGACATTTCTCACAGTTTGAAGAAACTTTTTCAATTAGACGTGACTGATTATTGATAATATCTTGGATATATACTACATTTCTAACTTTCGGAACCATAATAGTCCAAATCTTTTGAGTCTCTACAGAAATACTTGTATTACTACACGTATTACAAGTTCGTTGTATCTTTACTGTCCCATGGCATGAAGTTTCCAACCCAATGGCTTGAAAAAATGGAATGATCAAATTTACTATGAATTCATGAGCATCTTGCTGTCTTCCTATTCGAAATTTACATGCGTTGCTTACTGCAATGAGGGCATTTTTGACACTGTTTTGGGGAATTGTTGACCCGTTGTTTACAGACAAAAGTTTCAAAATCTTAAATACTTCATCAAATGCTACTTTCGTGTTGTGGTCATTATGCTGTACCCGTGATTTCCTCATAATTTTCTATGAAATGCTGAACTTGGGGGATGCTGATTACTGACTGAATTACAGAGTTAAACCAACAATTATTTAGAAAATTTTTCATTCCGATCAAGTGCCTGAACCTTCCTTCTGTTTTCTCAACATGTCTCAATGGATTTCTCTTTGGCGCCCTTTGAAATACACCCACCTTCTTCTTCTCACTTTTTTTGTTCCATTCCTCCTTTATTGTAACGGTGGAGCTTGATTTGACAGACATACTTGCAGACGTATTACGTGTCTCGTATACCGGCTCACCCACACACTTTGGAGAATAAGGCGGACTTAGACTGGCATTGACAATTGTATTTGATTTATTTATTTTCTGTTTGCCTTTTTATTTCTACTAGAAAGCCTTGTCGACTGATCATTATGACTTCTTTCGCAAGAATACTTATGAATTCATCCACTCGATTTATTTTCTTTGTCCCTAGCTGAATATTTTTGACCACCCCCATTCTTTGTTCAGCATGACCTGTCGTCTTTGGTAATTTGGAAATCTCTATTTTGAAATCCTTGTAAGATTTTTCATCCTGGTTTGATATGTATCTTGTTAGATCGCCAAGTAATATACTTGACCACAAAATGCACGTTGGCAGGAGGTTTTTTACTAACTTCATGAACAGTTCTTCATTGTAATCTGGGTTGGATGTTAAATGCTTGTGCAACATGCATTTCTTGATCTGGTCATTGAAAAAGACTTTAAAGGGGGAAGGTATTACATCGAGATATTCGGCCTCTGTAGATATAAACGAGATGCAGTCATCTTCAGTGACTCCTTCTGGTGAACAATCTTCATGAATATTCTCTTCACCAACCCTCTGCCTGTAATCAAAGCTCTTATCATTAAGACTGTCTATTGCATCATGTAGTTGTCTGGCATGATCTATAAACAAGCTATGTTTAGATTTGGATAACAACACTACAGCCAAACTGTTAAAAATATGAACAAATTCCTCCCAATAAATTGCGTTCAACAGCAGACTTATTCCGTACATGGGCAAACGTACTCTATTACTATTTGCTTTACACATGCTGACAACATTCTTCATGAAATGACTGGTGCATGCATGTAGTATGGTGAGGTTTTTGAAATCACTCGAATCCCCTCTCCTATTAACTATTCTCCAAGCCCTATTCAAAAACCCAGACAGATTGTCGCAGTTAAAGATTTTGATCGTTCCCATGAGAAATACCCAGGCTCTGTCACTACAAATTAACTTTGGTGTACACAAATTTGAGTGACCAAATATCCTTTTCTCTGCAGCTCTAAATACATTAATCCAATCCACTACAATTTGTTCTGTATGCTCCTCACTAATCAATCATCCAAGCCAAAGGAAGAGTATGTCCCTTCCCACCCTTAGGACCGATGCATAGTTCATAGTATAACAAACGCTTCTTATTCAAGGATGAACGTACGCAACTACCAGTTGCATCCCAAAATAATACTTCGGTTTGTGATCTTTTGTGAAATGTACGAACACCTTCCTCTGTAAAACAAATTACATAGAAAGGTTTCGCGGATATTTTTTGAATAACGCCAGATACTCTACCGGGATTTTCTGCGGCAAGGCGAGCGTTTAAAGACTTTGAAGCTCTTCTCTATCTTCCCTTAAACATGTCCTACTCTCACTGGATATTTTTTGTAGGACGTGCAGATTACACCCAGTTAAATCCCTATTCCCTGAAAGGCACACCGTCTCATCCATTGTACTCAATTTATCAATATACAGTTTCATCGGCATACATCCTAAAGTAAATTGCTTTCTGAGTTCCCGTCTTTCCTTTCCCGTTATATTTCGACTGTTCATTTCGTTGTTTTTGTGATTGACACTGCCAGTAAATGTAGCTGTAGCTCGAAACGAATGCGACACGGAAACTGCCACCATCACATCACAGCCCTCAAATTTACATTTAGCATTAGTTCTGAATATCGTTTTTCGCCTTCGATGACAAGCGACTGACACGTTATGGTGATTGAAAATGAAAACACAATACGGATTACTCTTCCTTAATCCTTGCATGATAATGTGCTGCCATTCATTGCGTGCAAACTGACGACCTTTTTGAGTTGCACATAAATTATGCCATTCGTCTTCTGGAAAAATGAAAGATGTTTCTTTAGGTAATTGATATGAAAACGATACATCTTCGAAAGAGGCATCTGCCGAAGGCTCAGCGTTTGGAATTGCAATTTCAGGATGAGTGATATCATTGTAATCTATCTTAGAATAGCACTCAGAGGAAGTATCTACGACATGACCATCTGAGTTTGTAATTTCGATCGCATGGTTCATCGTATCGCTGTCATCGAAAGGAATGTTTAAACCTATGTGATGAGAATTTTCAGAAGTAAACATGCTTTCTGATTGAGGATCGGATTTATCGGAAGTAGGTCATTATTTAGTTAAAATGTCATACGATAGTTTTAAAAGGCTTTAAAGTTAAAAACGAATTCTGTACATTTCCGCTCTATTGTGCGGATAAGACCTCCGGTATGACGTTTTCAGCCCTAATTTCACTTTAAAACAGTAAGACCCAGACAAAGTTTCGGCATGTGACCTATATGAGATTAAAGATCAACTATTCAGCTTTGATCTCATGTAGGTCATTATTTAGTTAAAATGTCATACGATAGTTTTAAAAGGCTTTAAAGTTAAAAACGAATTCTGTACATTTCCGCTATATTATGCGGATAAGACCTCCGGTATGACGTTTCGAGCCCTAATTTCACTTTAAAACAGTAAGACCCAGACAAAAAGTTTCGGCATGTGACCTATATGAGATTAAAGATCAACTATTCAGCTTTGATCTCATGTAGGTCATTATTTAGTTAAAATGTCATACGATAGTTTTAAAAGCCCTGAAAGTTAAAAACGAATTCTGTACATTTCCGCTATATTGTGCGGATAAGACCTCCGGTATGACGTTTTCAGCCCTAATTTCACTTTAAAACAGTAAGACCCAGACAAAAAGTTTCGGCATGTGACCTATATGAGAGTAAAGAGCAACTATTCAGCTTTGATCTCATGTAGGTCATTATTTAGTTAAAATGTCATACGATAGTTTTAAAAGGCTTTAAAGTTAAAAACGAATTCTGTACATTTCCGCTATAATGTGCGGATAAGACCTCCGGTATGAGGTTTCGAGCCCTAATTTCACTTTAAAACAGTAAGACCCAGACAAAAAGTTTCGGCATGTGACCTATATGAGAGTAAAGATCAACTATTCAGCTTTCATCTCATGTAGGTCATTATTTAGTTAAAATGTCATACGATAGTTTTAAAAGGCTTTAAAGTTAAAAACGAATTCTGTACATTTCCGCTATAATGTGCGGATAAGACCTCCGGTATGAGGTTTCGAGCCCTAATTTCACTTTAAAACAGTAAGACCCAGACAAAAAGTTTCGGCATGTGACCTATATGAGAGTAAAGATCAACTATTCAGCTTTGATCTCATGTAGGTCATTATTTAGTTAAAATGTCATACGATAGTTTTAAAAGCCCTGAAAGTTAAAAACGAATTCTGTACATTTCCGCTATATTATGCGGATAAGACCTCCGGTATGACGTTTCGAGCCCTAATTTCACTTTAAAACAGTAAGACCCAGACAAAAAGTTTCGGCATGTGACCTATATGAGATTAAAGATCAACTATTCAGCTTTGATCTCATGTAGGTCATTATTTAGTTAAAATGTCATACGATAGTTTTAAAAGCCCTGAAAGTTAAAAACGAATTCTGTACATTTCCGCTATATTATGCGGATAAGACCTCCGGTATGACGTTTCGAGCCCTAATTTCAATTTAAAACAGTAAGACCCAGAAAAAAAGTTTCGGCATGTGACCTATATGAGAGTAAAGAGCAACTATTCAGCTTTCATCTCATATAGGTCATTATTTAGTTAAAATGTCATACGATAGTTTTAAAAGGCTTTAAAGTTAAAAACGAATTCTGGACATTTCCGCTCTATTGTGCGGATAAGACCTCCGGTATGACGTTTTGAGCCCTAACTTCACTTTAAAACAGTAAGACCCAGACAAAAAGTTTCGGCATGTGACCTATATGAGATTAAAGATCAACTATTCAGCTTTGATCTCATGTAGGTCATTATTTAGTTAAAATGTCATACGATAGTTTTAAAAGCATTAAAAAATAAAAACGCATTTCGTCCATTTCCGCGTGTACTCTGCGGATAAGACCTCCGGTATGAGGTTTCGAGCCCTAATTTCAATTTAAAACAGTAAGACCCAGACAAAAAGTTTCGGCATGTGACCTATATGAGATTAAAGATCAACTATTCAGCTTTGATCTCATGTAGGTCATTATTTAGTTAAAATGTCATACGATAGTTTTAAAAGCCCTGAAATTTAAAAACGAATTCTGTACATTTCCGCTATATTATGCGGATAAGACCTCCGGTATGACGTTTCGAGCCCTAATTTCAATTTAAAACAGTAAGACCCAGAAAAAAAGTTTCGGCATGTGACCTATATGAGAGTAAAGAGCAACTATTCAGCTTTCATCTCATATAGGTCATTATTTAGTTAAAATGTCATACGATAGTTTTAAAAGGCTTTAAAGTTAAAAACGAATTCTGGACATTTCCGCTCTATTGTGCGGATAAGACCTCCGGTATGACGTTTTGAGCCCTAACTTCACTTTAAAACAGTAAGACCCAGACAAAAAGTTTCGGCATGTGACCTATATGAGATTAAAGATCAACTATTCAGCTTTGATCTCATGTAGGTCATTATTTAGTTAAAATGTCATACGATAGTTTTAAAAGCATTAAAAAATAAAAACGCATTTCGTCCATTTCCGCGTGTACTGTGCGGATAAGACCTCCGGTATGAGGTTTCGAGCCCTAATTTCAATTTAAAACAGTAAGACCCAGACAAAAAGTTTCGGCATGTGACCTATATGAGATTAAAGATCAACTATTCAGCTTTGATCTCATGTAGGTCATTATTTAGTTAAAATGTCATACGATAGTTTTAAAAGCCCTGAAATTTAAAAACGAATTCTGTACATTTCCGCTATATTATGCGGATAAGACCTCCGGTATGACGTTTCGAGCCCTAATTTCAATTTAAAACAGTAAGACCCAGAAAAAAAGTTTCGGCATGTGACCTATATGAGAGTAAAGAGCGACTATTCAGCTTTCATCTCATATAGGTCATTATTTAGTTAAAATGTCATACGATAGTTTTAAAAGGCTTTAAAGTTAAAAACGAATTCTGGACATTTCCGCTCTATTGTGCGGATAAGACCTCCGGTATGACGTTTTCAGCCCTAACTTCACTTTAAAACAGTAAGACCCAGACAAAAAGTTTCGGCATGTGACCTATATGAGAGTAAAGAGCAACTATTCAGCTTTCATCTCATATAGGTCATTATTTAGTTAAAATGTCATACGATAGTTTTAAAAGGCTTTAAAGTTAAAAACGAATTCTGGACATTTCCGCTCTATTGTGCGGATAAGACCTCCGGTATGACGTTTTCAGCCCTAACTTCACTTTAAAACAGTAAGACCCAGACAAAGTTTCGGCATGTGACCTATATGAGATTAAAGATCAACTATTCAGCTTTGATCTCATGTAGGTCATTATTTAGTTAAAATGTCATACGATAGTTTTAAAAGGCTTTAAAGTTAAAAACGAATTCTGGACATTTCCGCTCTATTGTGCGGATAAGACCTCCGGTATGACGTTTTCAGCCCTAACTTCACTTTAAAACAGTAAGACCCAGACAAAAAGTTTCGGCATGTGACCTATATGAGATTAAAGATCAACTATTCAGCTTTGATCTCATGTAGGTCATTATTTAGTTAAAATGTCATACGATAGTTTTAAAAGCCCTGAAATTTAAAAACGAATTCTGTACATTTCCGCTATATTATGCGGATAAGACCTCCGGTATGACGTTTCGAGCCCTAATTTCAATTTAAAACAGTAAGACCCAGAAAAAAAGTTTCGGCATGTGACCTATATGAGAGTAAAGAGCAACTATTCAGCTTTCATCTCATATAGGTCATTATTTAGTTAAAATGTCATACGATAGTTTTAAAAGCCCTGAAAGTTAAAAACGAATTCTGTACATTTCCGCTATATTGTGCGGATAAGACCTCCGGTATGACGTTTTCAGCCCTAATTTCACTTTAAAACAGTAAGACCCAGACAAAAAGTTTCGGCATGTGACCTATATGAGAGTAAAGAGCAACTATCCAGCTTTCATCTCATATAAGTCATTGTTTAGTTAAAATGTCATACGATAGTTTAAAAAGCATTAAAAAATAAAAACGAATTCTGGACATTTCCGCTCTATTGTGCGGATAAGACCTCCGGTATGACGTTTCGAGCCCTAATTTCAATTTAAAACAGTAAGACCCAGACAAAAAGTTTCGGCATGTAACCTACATGAGAGTAAATAGCAACTATTCAGCTTTCATCTCATATAGGTCATTGTTTAATTAAAATGTTATACGATAGTTTTAAAAGCATTCCAATCTAGTCTTTCATTCCCATTGACGTTATCGCCAACCGAGATCCGCAAAATTTTCTTTTTCCTTTTTGATTTGAGATTTTGACGACACTATAAACTCTTTTATTGGTCCGCTGGCTTCCCTTATTGGTCGCTGGCTTATTGGTCGCCAGTTTCAAGGAGCGCCGGACTGATGTAGAATTAGCCACGACCTTTCTGGACGTGAAGTTCCCGAGTTTTTTTTGGTTTATGAGTTGACTATGAGCTGTGGTATTTAGCCAGCTAAGAAAACTTTTTCTACATTTCCTGACAGATTACATCTACACAACAAAATGTCTGAAGTTCCTGAAAATGCCCCAGAACGTGAGTTTGTGTGAATGACAAGTTCATGAGTCGTCATTTTCGTATTGTTGCCCCACACGTTCGTTTCAATGTATCGCAGTCATGGTCATTAATCGGATAGGATGGAGGGGGGGGGGGGGGGGGGGTTGCATTTCCGGACACTTAACAAAAATTAGCCTGTCAATTTTGCCGTCAGAGTTTACGAAAAACATGCATCAAGTAACACTAAAACCAGTGAATATTTGCAATTCACATGATTTTCAACCTATCCTTTGAAAGATTTGTGACAATTTGCATGAAAAGTTGTTGATTTTATAATTTAATTAGCTCCCTACTGTTTAAAAATGACCTGTCCGGATTAACAGTGTGTCCGGAATTACAACGTCTGGGTATACTAATACACGACACTAAAAAAAAACAAGTTACAAATCACAGTGGTCAATGCTATGATTTTCCATAAATCTTTTGGACGTGCATAGATAGAGACGTATAATTATAATAATGTTAAATGCAACTTCAAGAATGAATGAATGATCAGATGATGATTCTTATTATTAGATTATTATTATATTATCATCATCATCATCTCCATCCTCCTCCGCAGCAGCATCATCAACCTCCTCCACCTCCTCCTCCTCCTCCTCCCATTCCTCCTCCACATCCTCCGCATCATCAAAAATATTTTCCTGCTCCTGCCTCTCACTTTTCACTTTTCTGTAAATTATAATTCAAGATGTTTTCCTGTAGATCTACAGTCAGTTTTCTTTTTCTTCAATAAATGGATTTCACAGACGTGGAAGTGTAAGGAGAGATCTAGAGGCAAGACTCAAGAACATTCAAAAAAAGAAATGGGTAATTGTTTGTAAATACAATGTAACAACTTTGCATTTTTTTCTTTTTTGTTGCAGATTGTCCAGGTACAGGGAGTGAAGATGCAGGCAAAGCCTCAGCCTGCCAAGGATGTCCCAATCAGAACATCTGCAGCAGTGCTAAACCAACAATTGACCCAGGTGAGACAGCTCAAAATGTAATGACCAAATAGGCCTACCTAGGATTCCTGTGGACATAGATTACCTGGTTAAGTCATGGAAATTTCCATTTCCATTTTCCAGGCCTTCATAAGTCATGAACGAGAGGAAAATCACCCAAAGGCCAAAGTCATGGGAAGTCATGAAAAATTAATAGCAATCAAGGATATTGAATATTATAATAAAGAAACATTATTGCACACAATATTTCAGATTTATATGATGTAACTGAGAAAAAAAGTTCTTTTTTTATCATTAAGGAGTTCTGGAAAAGTGATGGGATTTATTTGTCTATGAATTGCAGGAACCCTGCTACATCTTTACTCTTTACCATAGATTTGATCAGAGAATTAATTCCATAGGAATACCACACCATCCCTTTAAATTTTCCTTTCAAGAAAATTTGGAATGATTTTTCTAAAGATATTGTCGGCCCGTATTCTCGAAGGGTGCCTAACTTTAAGCCCCACCTAAGTGTGTCGATTTAGGCCACTGAATTATGGAAAGCCAAATGTCACGCACTATTAATCCTAAAAAAATCATCATCGACTCCCTCTAGTTCCGCAACTAAATGCAAATACAAAAACCTCATGATAGAATTGATTTCTGATGTACATTCCATGCCAGAAAATGATTCTGTTTCTTTATGTTGTTACATCAATATAGTAATTTATATGGGACCTATGGGTTGACAAATGGCCTTGCATAAATCAGTGGCTTTAGTTAAGCCTGGCTTAAATTAGGTCACTTTCGAGAATATGAGCCATTAAAGGTAAATAATCCCTTTATAGTTGAAGTGAGATTGAGTGATTCATTTAAATGATTGAGAAACATATGATGCACCACGCGTTACCCCGGGGTATAGCGTTGTACCCCGGGGTACCATAGTGTCCCTGTATTAATTAAAGAGTTGCGACAACTGGGGATTTGAACATCATTTTGTTTCCACTATTACATAACATTTCTATTCAATTCCGATGAGCACCTGGGTGTTCTCAATAGAAAGAATTCGAACGGCATTTTGTTTCCAGAAAAGTGAGACGTCCATGTCGCAACTCTTTAATACAGGGACACTATGGTACCTCGGGTACAATGCTACCCCGGGGTAACGCGTGATGCATCATATGTGAAAGGATCAAGTAAAATAATTATCAACACCTTTAATGTACCTTTCATAATGTATCTGAACATGAATTAATTGGTTGTGATTTTTTTTTTCCTCTTACTTTCTTTCATTCTCCTCCCCCCTTTTTTTTCTTCTTCAAATTTATAGCTGTGGCTGAGATCAAGGAAAGGATGTCTACAGTTAAAAATAAATTGCTTGTTCTCTCTGGGAAAGGTGGTGTAGGTAAGAGCACATTCACCTCCCATCTGGCTCGAGGGATGGCAAGAAATGAAGACACACAGGTATTAAGACAGATTATACTGAATGAAACTTTGTTTTGCCTAACTATCTAGGTCGCTATCAGTCTATGATTTGGCCTACTGTTTGTCCTTTTTTGTTTGTTTGTTTGCGTATCATTATATTTATCTCCCTGAATATCCACATAGCACATATCCATCTATCCATCAGTGTTGATCTATGTGTACATATATGTGTGTAGTTACATGTAGAACATATATAATAATCTAAACCTCTTGGAAACTGTTCTTTTTCTAATGATGTATGATTTGCCTATGAATATGAAACTACAGTTGTATGAAATTCCAATCATGATTTATCATTGAATTAAAAAAATATTCTTCTGATTTCCTGAATTCAATCACTTTTATTTTTCTTTTTAGTTGTGGAAAAGATTATATCTGAATTTTCTCAATTTTCATCCGCTTTCCTTAATACAGGTTGCTGTGTTAGATATTGATATCTGTGGTCCTTCCATCCCAAGAATCATGGGATTGGCTAATGAACAGGTGCATCAGAGTGGTTCAGGGTGGTCCCCAGTGGTAAGTCTACCGTACAACATATGTATAACTAACATCAAGATTTGAGTCCAGTCTCTTTTAATGTACCAGAAGTAATGTTATATGTGTGGGAATTAGGAGTTAAAAGGTAGGCCAAGAACCGGGATGGTGTCTGAACTGAAAAGTGACTGACCTTATGACATAATGGAGAAGAAGATGGAGAAAGGAAACCAGATGACTCTGGAATGTGGAACTGCCGTTTGGCGCAACACCTAAGAAGAAGGGAGGCGGTGTGGCGCATTCGGATTGTCCTCAGGCTCTGAATATGACTTTTGTCCGACGCGTGGGTTCGAGTGCCACACCAAGCTGACAAAAAGATTGTCACCGCGTTGTTTGTAACCGTACCCCTCCCCTCTGTTCCCAAAGCAGGCTCGGGTTCAGGGGAAAACACTCCGTTCCTCGGACAGAACGTTAACTGGAGGCCCCGTGTGTAGGAGAGTCACACCTGATGCACGTTAATACGCCACACATCTCGCAAAGAGTAGGGTGTCAACCCGGTGTTTTCTGTCCCTGTAATACACAACGGGAAGTGGTACCATAGAAAAGACTGCAGTGATCTTTAAAATTGAGGGAGGCAGTTGTACACAAAGAAGGAAGGAAAGGAAAGGAAGGAGAAACAGCAATAGAACAAGGGTAATAGTTATAGGATATGATGTAATAATAGGAAACAATGATAGATGTTATCTTCGTAGTAGTAGTGTTGTGACAAAGTAAATAAAAGTGGAGTTGGTATTAGTTGATAGGAAATAAGTGAAATAGTAAATGTAGTAATAACAGATGATGCAAAGTTCAGGAGATGTAGCCAGTAGTAATGATATTGTGATGTCAACAGATGGTACTCCATAAATAGGTGGACTTAGTGAATCCAGGCTTAACTTGGTACGATTTATGATTTCGTGAGTATTAACCATTGCCTTCTGTTATTTTCTTCCGTTTAGTATGTAGATGACAACCTTGGAGTGATGTCTGTTGGTTTCTTGCTAAACAGCCCTAATGATGCAGTGATCTGGAGGGGACCAAAGAAGAATGGTAACAATTGTTATGTAATTACTTATTGAGATTATAAGTATTGATTGCTTGTTGTAAAATAACACTGATAGTGTCCCTTCACATCTGCATATGTTTTGAAAGTAGTGTTTCATTTATTTGATTGTATTCACCCAGGCATGATTGCTGTATTCCTTTTTTCATGGAATCTAGATATGAAGATGAACTTTCGGTCACTTGAAAAGATACAAATCAAGTGTAACTTACAGGCAAGTTTTTTTTACAGGCATATACTTAGCTTCATCATTAAAGTGTGTGTCAATCAAACTGGATCACTTCTGGCCTAACCCACTCAGCTATGTTAAAATCACCTAGACATAGTGAATCAGTCTGGTTTATGGATGTTTTTTTTGGGGGGTTTTTTTTGGGGGGGATAGGAATCAATCACTTCATTTCTCTATCCAAATGCATATTATTTGTTCAGAATATCCAGCAATGTGAATGGGAACTTCTCAAGTTTCATTATTTGAGTAAAGTAGTGTCATGAAGAAATAAAGTTTACTTATTCTGTATCTAAGATGACATCTTTTATTTGGTAGGGTTGATCAAGCAGTTCCTACGAGATGTAGACTGGGGTGAAGTAGACTACCTGGTGGTAGACACACCCCCTGGTACATCTGATGAGCATCTATCTATTGTCCAGTACTTGAAGGGAGCCGGAGTGGATGGAGCAGTCATTATCACCACACCCCAGGTTAGTTCATCTACTCCATCTTTCATTCATTCATTCATTGATACTCACTTTAATAGTGCATGGGTGCATGTTATTGTGGTGATGTGATAGGGTATCATCTACCGAGTATCAGAATATCCAGGGCCGGCAGAAGTTCAGGGCACAATTATTATTTACTGGTCAGGGTTTGATGGTTACTCACCTAAATTGTACAAGATTGTTTTGTATCTATTGTCTTGCTTTGAAAAAAATATAAAGAGCAATAAATGAGGAGAATCTTCTGGCAGAAATGAATAATTCTTTGAGGCAATCCACTGATCAATCCATTGATGGTTTCTCTTGTGCTGTGTTTTCACATGTTCAATTTTTTTTTTGTTAAAAAATTTGATAATGTCCTGTTTTATGTTCCTAGAAATTAAATAAATGTATAAAAAACATATTAATAAAATCATCACAGCCTGGTTAAATTGTGAGAGTGATGATGTGGGTAAATGAATAATTGTAGACCTGAATATGGATTCTGTGGGGGATATCTATCTACAAGATGCTTGCCCTTACAATAGATTTGCCTGACTAGGCATCATGATCAGACACACACTGACAAAGTTTGTTCCGGGCTTTACGTCTTCAAAGATATTTGGTTCGGATTGCGATTGGGGCTTTATGTTAAGAGATAGGGTTGGGTTATGTGTAGTGTTTGATCCCGGGTTGAAATTAGGAATTTGGTCAGCTTTAAAAATTGACAGTAGAGCAGTTATCACCAGAGATTTTGTTGTACCACCCAGGCCACTGGGCAAGCAATAATATAAAATACATCCCCATGGATGCGTTTCCCTAATTTCCTTCCATCTCGCCATTGATTGCAGGAAGTCTCGTTGATGGATGTGAGGAAAGAGATCAGTTTCTGTCGGAAAGTCCAGCTGCCTATTGTTGGAGTGGTGGAGAATATGAGTGGTTTTGTGTGCCCGAAGTGCAAGGTAAGCAGCCTCTGAAACTCTCACATGTTCCTCAAGTGTGTGACAAGATTTCTCTACCCAGCTAACAACTTGCTATGGGTGTACTTTTCGGGGGGTTTGTAAGAAAAATAATGTCGCCTGGTAAAAGTATCCAAGATATGACACTGTATATAATTAAGAAGGTAACACAAAAAAAAAGTTTTGAACTTGCCACAGATTAGTTGATAATGTCATGTAATATTGGGGGTTAGATTTTTATACCCTCTTCCTGTAGAAAAGTAGTCAGAAAACTCTGTTTTTAAGTTTTGATTCCTCTTTACAAGTATATTTCTTTTTCAATTTTGTTCTCAGAATGAATCTCAGATATTTCCTCCTACAACGGGAGGAGCTTCAAAGATGTGTGAGGATCTCAAGATACCTTTCCTTGGAAAGCTTCCTCTAGATCCAAGAATAGGTAAGTAGCGCTATGAACACGATGACAAAGAAAGCGGACAAAATATACAGCTCCTCATTGTACCCTACACAATTGTTCTGGTAGACAAAAGAACATCCTTCATTGCTATTATGTAAAATAAGTAGAACAGGTGAATATGCAGTGTGACACCTGTTTTACATATTTTTACATAATAGCAATGAAGGGATGTTCTATTGTCTACCAGAGTAAGTGTGGAAGGTACAATGAGGGGCTGTATATTTTGTCCGCTTCTTTGTTCGCCATGTTCATAGTGCAGTATTGTCTCTTCTTGTATCTTTATCTCATGAAGTACTAGAAAATGCAGCACATACAGTCAAACATTAAAGGGACTGGCAAGTCGTAATCCATGGGCCTGACCAGTTGGCCTGACTCGGGGAAATTCGGATACATTCAGGTCCAATCGTGCGCTACCGAAGGAATGTTATTGCCGAATTCCTCGCTTGATCGTTAACTCGAATCCCTACATACGTAACCGACCAATGAGATTCAAATACTGGAATAAAGAACGGGCGATCTTGTTTACTCAAATCTGGGTCAATGTGCGAACTTTTATTAGCTGCGCGCGATAAATTGAAGTCGCTTTGAACTTTGATCCAGAGAAAGGAGCAGCCAACAGTAAAACCGCCCATAGATTGCGACTTGTCGCTCCCTTTAAAGTGATGTCCATAGAAAATATCAAAGGCAACTCTGCTTATCAGTGTTGTAATTTATGTGTACTTGTTTGTTTATTGTTTCTTAATTTAGCGAAACTTTATTTTAGAAATAATAATTTTAAGAAAAGGAAAAGTTTAAAGATACATGTGCGTGTCCTAGAATCCCATGTAATATGTTCAAGATACATGTACATATCATGCACTATACAGATAACTCATGTTATTATTACTAACTGTAGGAAAATGCTGTGATGAGGGAAATTCGTTTTTTGATGAGGTACCGGATTCACCTGCCACTCAAGCCTATCTGGAGATAATCGAAAGTAAGTAAACCGCCTCTGGAAGTTACAAGTAGCATTTATTTGTATCCAATCTTCCCCATCATTCTCCAATTTGATGCCTCTATCAAAACAAAATTTGGAATGCTCATTCTTCATTTTTTTTTTTTTACAAATATTAAATCTTGACTTTTATGTACAACCCATTGACTATAATTATTTTCTCCATTAATTTTAAGCAATAATTAATTAATTTCGACAAAGTATTAAAATTTTCAGTAGCTATTGAATCTCCCCCCTTTAGAAAAGAAAAGAAAAGAATGCCCAACCTGTATCATAGATGTTTTAATGACCTATATGAATATATGCTGATGATTACTCAACTGTTTGACCATGTTGTGACACTTAAGTATTATTCAATTGACTGATATTGTTGCAACCCTTAAACAAAAAAAGTAATTTGTCTATTGTGAAGTACCTAGTTCACATTCTTATATGCATCGCATATGTTCATCAATTTAAACTGAGTTTCAATACTAACTCTTTAAGTTGCTGGGAACTGAATCTCTGCCAAATCCCTTTTGAGTATTTGTGTTCTATTTACACTACCGGTATATGTGTGACCCATGTCGACCACAGCAATTGGTTGCACATTAGGATAGGTGACCAAAGCTGAGGAGGCTCGATGGCTCTGTGGTAGAGCAGTGGTCTCTAACCATGCAGTCCCTGGTTCGAAACCAAATCGATGTGTTAGAGCCCTTTGCGAAGGCATTAATCCTCATTACCAATTCCCTCTGAGAGGACTTATGGCTGTAGGTCCCCTAGTTGCTTACTTACCAAGAGAGCATACAATGTTTTCTTAGCAGTCAGGTAAAATGAAATATCAACCATATATTATTAAACAAAGAAATTATTGCATCTTTCACTCAGGGATCAAGTCATACTGTAAAAAGGAGGAGGATACCATGGATTGTACGTGATGCAGAGAAGCAATCTGATTTCATGGACTGGACATTAACGAAAAGTCTTTTAATGGCCATGTAGAAAATCACTCCAATGGATTATGATATGTGAAGGCCGACAAAGGAAACCTTTTAAATTGCCTGATTTGACAGATGGACATCATTGGAATACTGGCATAGAATTTGATATTAGCCTACATCGTCCTGAAGAGTTTTGTTCACAGCGCATGGACATTCCCACACCTTCCCAGAAGTTCATTTGCAGACAGATCTTTTTTGTGTGTTTAATGACAAAAGAGTACATATTAAAAATGCAGGGGATACTAATTATTGAATATATCATCATAAAGAAAGTAAATGTGAGAAAATTACAATGCCCCGACCGGGATTCGAACCCAGGACCCTGGATTACATGACCAGTGCTCTGGTAATTATGCAACTAATGGTGATGAATCATGTTTTTTAAACAGTTTTAATATTAAAATAGTGATTTTTAAGTTGCAATACCCCTGTCAACATAATTTTTACTGTACCTGTACTAGACTATTCATGTACGACAGAAAATGATTTCTATCAGTACATTTGCATTCTTTTCAGTCTGTTACATGAATATTTGTACAGAATTAGTACAAGTTGTGGAGAGAACTACCATCAAGGATAAATTGACAATGAACTTGTACTTTCACCTTTAAAATTTGTAACTTATCAGCGGAGTTTTTTTGTTTGTTTTCTTTCAGTGCATGGTAGTGTGCCTCTTCTGTTCCATTTTTGTTCTATTTTTTTTTTCTGGGATTCCTCTCTCCCTCTCTCAACTCTTTTTGCCTCTTAATATACTGTTCACTCTTTTTTTTCATACCCATTCTGAATAAGTTCTGATAAATATTTCTCTTTGTATCTGTATCTCTAAACAACCCAGTTTTTTCTACCTAATCATGTAGTGAGGTACTTATGTGTCCTTTTAACCCCTTCCATGCCACCAGATTATTGAGAAATTGTCAAAAATGAACTTTCAAGAGTTAAATATTAACTTTCAATGATTTTTTTCCTGAGCAACTGGGCAAAGATTTATTGCATAGGAATAAACATTATATTGGAAGCACATGTTTCTGTATGAGGAAGAATTTTCATGTCATTCTGAGCCTAAACAAAATGTTCAACACTCAAATTTTTGGGTAGGTTTTGCCGCCCACGGAATGGTAGGGGTTAATGTTAGCTGAAAAACTTCCCTTCATAGTTCAGCATAATTGAGGGCTTATAGTACGTACGAGGGTTGAAACAAAATAGTAGCATGCCTACATGCATTAGTTGATAGATATCACCATGTTAGAGTCAGCAGCAAACAAGTTTTTATTTATAAGAGCCAAAAATAAATGATTTCTGACATGATTTGATATTTAATGATTTATTTAATGAAATCTATGCTATATCTGTGTCTGGCGAAAATATAGAATGGTTGTATAGAAAAAAAACCATTAAGTCTTCAAATTCAAGATAAAAAAAGGAATTGAAATGATATTTCTCGTGAATATTTAACTCTATGTGATCACTTAATAAAGAAATACATGTATTTTATATAAACTATTGAGTATTCTTTGTTAATTTTGCACACTATCTATATTTGATAAGCTGCACAACTAGGAGTGGTGATACCAAATTTTAACCCTTAAAAATGATTACATTTCAATTTCTTCTGAATCAATTAGTTATCTCCTAGTGGATGTTCTATCTCTAATAAGGTCTTTTAGGCTGGAAAATAGTGGGACAGAGTAATCAAGAAATTCTACGAAGTATATGATTTCATAAGTTAAATGCTTTATTCTGTTAAAATATATAGCATACATACCAAAGCAATATGAGAACAGGAATGATTGATTATTTACTGCTACTTACTGCACATTACAAATCAACATATCGTGAAGATTGCATTTCATGAATTTCCCCGAAGAATTCAAAACTGAAGAACAAATAATTGAAATAGAAAATACATGTATGAAACCTATAACAAACTGGTAATCATTATTTTTACATCTGCAGGTACATTACTACAGGACGTTTTTTTTTTTTATATTCATTGAAAAGTTTGTTTTCTTTAGGACGAATGTTGTTAAATCATTGCTGACTCTAGACTATGAATAAATCGTATGAACGAAAACCTTGCCCAGAAAGGTGCTGACAACCTGCATTATTATCCCTCAAATACACCCAAGTATATTAGATCAATTACAAAATAAAGGAACAATTACCTACTGTAATAGTTGTATGAAATGTAACATTAACAATTATCTGCTACTATAGCTCACATGTTGATATGTGTATCAATAAAGACCATGATAGAACTAATTTTATAATTAAACTTCAGTGTAAGCTACTTTACTTAAAAAGCAAAAGAAAAGTTCTCAATTGAATACCTTTTGGTGAGATTTTGTAGCACTACTTGTTTCTCTCTTCAAATACTCATTTAAATTGCTCTTACCATGGAATCAACCATTTAAATTTCAAACATTATACAACAAATAACATGGACATCCATATAATTATTGTCTAAACAGCAACAACAAAAATACAAGAACAAAAATTCCCCCCCCCCCCCCCCCCCCCCCAAATTAACAATAACCGTGGCACATTTTGGATAGAGTAATAGTTTCACCAAGGAGTTATCTGTGATAACTCCTTGGTTTGACTTGTGTCATAACTACATGGAGCAATGCACTGGTGGAAATACTTGTTTAAAAGTGAACCAACATAAGATATTCAAGTCTAATTTGGAATTTCAATCCATAAACACATTACAGTACATTTTTGCCATGATTTTCTCCAAATGCAAAAAGTGAATATTTTAACAATCAAATACAACTAACAATAACAATGAGTTTTATGTATACATGTACCTCGGTCACACTGCTGAACAATCTCCGAATCTACCAATAGTCAATAAAATCGAGGTAACAAAATGATGGGAAAAGGATACATGGAAGTATATACAGCTTTTTAGCTATAACATTTTGGTTAGCTATTATTAATAGCACATGAAACATCTCCAAAGATAGGGGGGGGGACATACATGTATACTGCTAATGGAGAGTTTCAAGCAAAATTAGTTACATTTTTTGTGTTTAAAAACTGAACTGTCGCTCTTTGTTGTTTCTTTGTTTGACAAAGAACAATGGCGCAATGTCAACAAAATTTATTTTATACAGCTAACTGATAGATATTAGTGTTTCTTGATTAATTTTCCGTTGATAAAACTTTGGATTGTGTGTGTTTATATAACCTGTAGTACCTTTAGTAAAACATAACACTCTCCACACTGGATAACATGATTGTAATATATGCATTAAATAATATGAACCCCCTCTAGCATTTTAAATGAGAAACCTTCAGATAATGTGCAAATTCTACTGCACAGCTGTTTAGGATTTGAAGTCTTTCAAAGCAAGTTCTAGTTATTAGTTAATCCTTTTGAGACAATTGACCACATTTTGTGGTTTGGCTGAATAACTTGATTCAGAGCTCAAAAAAAAAATATACCAGATGTATGAGTAGAAAGAGCAAAAATTTCTGCACACACTATGTCCATATGACCATAGTGCGTTTGATGCCAGGAATTTTAAAAATGAGAATAAGCTTTAAACTCCTTAAATTGGCACCACATTGAGACGTTAAAAATCATTGTTTTTTTATCAAAATTGGCAATTTTTTCAACTTTTCGGCAAAATTACTAACAATGTATATGTTTTCAAAGACATCACACCGTATCAGAACCATGTAGCACTAAAAGAAAAATATTATTGTTGCCAATTTGAAGAACAAAGTGTAATTAATTTAGCCCTTAAATAATTCCTGTCCTGAAAGGGTTAACATGAAGGTTTGATGAAGCTTCATATTTCTTAAAGTAGATATTCAAAGAAAATCACAAATATGGCAATTAATGTATCACTAGAACCTGGGAAGCTTACAGATGGCAATCGTATAAGTTTTATGTCAACTGCGTATCTGGTGATTATAAAAACAACACAAATGAAAGCTCTTCTCAGCATCTGGAATATCCGAGGATTCGCCAGAAATAAAAGCGATGTTTTGATGTCGTCACACTCGGGATCGATCCTGCTTAAGCAGACGACGTCCTATAATGAATGAACGTAACTGCAATGCAATTATTTATCAAATTATAAAGAGTTTGGTGTATTTAAACATAACCTTATTTCACACCATTATAAAGGGAAAGTGAAACTGATTCTGATAGCTAAAACCGTTTGATTGTAAATACAAAGGAGAAGGGTCAATGATCAATGAAATAAACCCCACTTTCAAATTGAAAAGCCCTCCGAATAATAGCAGGATGGTATTCGTTCCCTCTTGAAACGCCGAACATGCCCCGGTGCAAGCAGCTGAAAATACAATGGCGTCTTATTTTGTTTACAAGTGACTGATTCCTTTATTTTTTTAACGCTGCATTTTTCATCAAAATAATACCATACACGAAGTTAAGAGTGAGGCAATAGACTAACATTAAGACTGACGCTAGTGAAGGAAGAGAAATAAGTGAAGAGGAGATGACAAAATAGGCTCTGAAAAATGTGTAAGATGTTATGGGACATCGTCTGCTTAGACAGGACTGGTCCAGGGTGTGTCGTCACATATCTCAGCAGCGTTCGAGGAGCTCTTCAGCTGCTATATCGGGGGCTGTATTTTACCGTTTTATAATTGATAATAATCATTACTTCAAATGTTTCCAAGCGTTGAATTTGGATAACCTTGTTTAATTTATGCCATCTATGCAATAATAGGTATTAAGCCAATATTTAAAATCATTAACGTTCTTCTTTAAATCTTTATCTAGTAAATGTTTCATCAGGTTGTTTTGGTAAGCAGATTTTTTTCAAACATAGTCTCTACCTGAATTTAACTTAAAATTTAAACAATAAGCCAGTTCGTCATTAGTACATGGTAAAAATGACCCTAACTTGAAAGCACACGTGCATTTAATTTATTTGACGCTCTACTTGTCTAACATGTAAAATCATGTTGGTGCGCGCATCGTGGTGCGTGCACAATGTATGAAGGTCAATTGTGCTAGGTACAAATGACCTAAATCTGCACATGCATAAATTGTAATTACGAACTGGCTTGTTGAAATGAATGGATTTACTTCCTGTCTCACACAAATGATTGCTAATATAATTTTCGAACTTAATATCATATGTATATATGTATTCCCTGAAATACATTTCCAAATACAGAAAATTCATAAATATACACTGTGGCTACATAGCAAGGTTTTCCAAAGGCAACATATATATATTCCTACATAAAGTTATTCATGAAAAGTTGTTTATTTCATATCAAAAGAGAATCATTTATATAAAGTTCACATAGAAAGTTATCTCTACCAAAAAACCCAAAACAAAATGAAAAATACATAAAAGGCTAATTTCTCTTTCACATGGAAAATTGCCAGAATTTAAATGGTTTAGTCATAACTATTTTCAACTAGATATCCCAACACATGCTAAAAGTTAAATTAAGTTGTTGCTAGTTGAACCCAATTAACAAGCAGATATTTGGTCACATCACAATACAATACCATACAAAATGACAATTCATTACAAAATCACATCATATACATCAAATTTAATAGAGCAAATTACATCTATTTTCAAATAAATAACCTCTAGGTTAGAAACATGGAATCAAGAACGAAGACTCAAGATAAATACTTCTCCCTTTTACACATCCTCCCTTCAGTGATCATCTAGTACCTATGTTGTCTGCGGCCGTGTTGCTGATGATATTGCCTGTGTATATTAACAAGGAAAGGAGGGACAGAAATAGACCTTAGTAAGCATTTATTCGAATACGAGGTCTGTATGCTAAATGAAGAAAGTCACCCATTTGCAATGTATCTCCAAGTATGCATGTCTTAAAATGAAAAGACATGGATAATTATTTAACTTAACATATTCCACTGTAAATCAAAATATTTAAAAGCTTAATATGATATTCTAACCCCTACAATTTTCTGCCTTCTGTTGTAATTGGACAAACAACTACAAGATGAACATCACATTATGATCACTGGGGATGTATAGTCAGGAAAGGTATATTTCACATCATAATTTTCCAAATTTAGTCTGAAATATAAATTTTGTTGAACTATAAAATGTGGGATGACCACATTCCTTTTAAAATCATGTATAAGGTATGCTGTCTATGCATTTAAATTGGTTATGTTTGTTAGCAAGAATAACTGATTGCTTATGGCTTACTCCTGCTTTAAAAATAATGAAACAAACAAAAATATAACCCTCAAAAAAATAATGAATTAATCATGGTTTAAAGATACTAAAAAAGCATATTCCTAGCTCACCGATTTAAGCATCTGTTGACCAAGGAACTGAGTAGCCATCGATGATAACTCTTTCCGTGAGCCTATTTTGCAACGGACGTAGCCATACAGATTTGCTCCATTGAGAATAACGGCAACTGTTGTTATGATCTTATCAGTGCAAACATAAAACAGGTGCAAATAATTACTTTATGGAGTCATTAAGTGATAAAGTAATGATTCATTTTTATTAACATAAAATACAATTTGTTAGGTCATAGCTGAAATATGTTGTTTTTAATGTAATTACACATTTTATTTTTAAAATATAATACAATTTGTTAGTTCATAGCTGTAATGTGTTGTTAAAAGTCTTATTTTGAAATGAATATTTAGATTTGAAGCTTATTCTTTGATTAACCCTCACTGTGTCATGGCTTAAATTTTCACAGAACCTACACACAAACCCCATAGGAATGCATTTTGTCTTGTATAAAAGAGTGAAAACACTTAACATTTGATAGTATACTTTCTTTAATGGCATCAAGCTTCATGGTAGATAAACTTAAATGGAGAATTAACATTAGAATATAAATGTACTTATGTTCAAAGGTGTAATATATTCTTAATCATTGACCTGTATCACTTTAGAAATAAAATATCAGAAAAGGGTTTAAATCAAGACATTCTAGCACACGGTATCATCTGCTAACACTTCATGGGGGCTGCCATTTTCTTGATGACATGGAGTTGGACATGGAGTTGTACATGAACCATTGGAGACCGTTCCAGTCAGGAAGATATTTTTAATCCACAAGCTAAATTTTCTTCTATTCATTATAAAAAAGCCCCATATATGATGGAAAATACATAACAGGTGTATACATTTATTTTAAAATTTAAAATTTATAGATTTCTTTTTAAATTCTCCAGTTTTGCTAACTAGAAATCGATTTCTTGGTCTTGCCTGGCAGAGCAGAACATAATTTATACAACGCGCATTCTGTCTTTTGAAGTCCATTATCTCAAAGCAGGTGAATGCATAGTTTGTCACTATTGACGCTCGGGAAAGTCATCATCCATAAATTTGAATTAATTCGCTCCGTCACGTACGTCATAGTATCAAGAAAATAGATTGATATTTAGTAAAATCGTAATTTTCAAAGAAATATAAAACACATTTTCGTTTCTAGAATATATGTATATATCTGTTAAATATTTTAAATCTCAGATGGAATTTTGTATCAGGAAGAAAGACAATTTTGCATTCGGATTAAAAATGTCTTTATGTACACATCAAGAAAATGGCAGCCCCCTGGTATCGCTAGCAAAACTATGTAGGGCAACAAGAAGGAATAGATTATATCTTTAAATATGAGCACATTTATATTCTAATATTAATTCTCCTTTAAATAGACATCTATCTTGGCACATACGTGTAATTAGTCATAAATCTAATTGAAACCTAGTTTAGAAGTTGACTTGTGTTGCTGCAAGTGTCACGTGGATACATGTTAAGATTTGAAGATTCCTTTTTTTTTCATTAATCATTTAGCTCTGTGATAAATAGATGTTTCTTTATTGGCCTCAATTTTCATAGTAGATAAACTACATAACTAACAAACACCCTTGTTAGCCTATACTTAGCCACAAATGTTAATTTACTACCTGTAGTGCCAAATGTTTATATAGTATGACACATAAGGTGTTAAAGGCCAAGTCCACCCTAACAAAAAGTTGATTTGAATAAATAGAGAAAAATCCAACAAGCATAACACTGAAAATTTCATCAAAATAGGATGTAAAATAAGAAAGTTATGGTATTTTAAAGTTTCGCTTAATTTCGCAAAACAAGTATATGCACATCCTGCTCAGTATGCAAATTAGGGAACCAGTGACGTCACCCACTCACTATTTCTTTTGTAGTTTATTACATGAAATACGAAATATTTTAATTTTTCCTTGTTATAATGTGAAACAAGGTTTGATTCCTCGCTGAACATGTGTAATTGCCATTGTAATTGCCTATACACAATTCAATGAGAGCTTCCTAATTGTGAAATCTGCAGAAATTAAAATATTCTATATTTCACATAATAAAATACAGAAGAAATAGTGAGTGGGTGACGTCACTGGTTCCCTCATTTGCATACTGAGCAGGATGTGCATATAATTGTTTTGCGAAATTAAGCGAAACTTTAAAATACCATAACTTTCTTATTTTACATCCTATTTTGATGAAATTTTCAGTGTTATGCTTATTGGATTTTTCTCTATTTATTCAAATCAACTTTTTGTTAGGGTGGACTTGGCCTTTAAAATGAGGAAGGTAACAACACCGTGCATTTACCATTACCATCAACATACGAATATCTCTTCCTATTTGTCTCACTAAAATTGTTCAACTAATCAAATTTTGGACCAATTAAAATTAAATTTCCTTTGTGAATATACACTGTACAAGCATTATATGTTCAGCATACAAAATACTCACACTACAGTGTATGTGATGTTAACTTTTAAAAATGAGGGTAGAGTCTAAATAGACACACACAAGTTCATAGCACACAACGCAGGTACTTACCAGCCAATTTATTTTGAAACCAAATATATTTGTAAAGACGAAAACCACCCAGAAGATGGGGCACACCACCAGACCAAACCAGAAAATTCTTGATTCTAACCCCGACTCTTCGTTTTTCTTTGATCCCTGAAAAAAGAGAATGACATGAAATAATGTAAGCATGTATTCTCGATACAAACAATGCTACACATGTACTACGCTCATAATACAAAACTTTTACAAACACATAATATAAAACTTACTCAAAAGGGATTTGTTACAATATGTACAGTAAATGCAGAAATATTCGCGGTACATTAATTTTCGCGGATTTTGCGCTATTTTCGGCGGGCGCGAATTCTAGAAAAAAAAATTCTACAAAAATATTAGCCTGATTTCCTATGCGGGTTGAATTACGCGCTTCAGCACATTAATATGTGTGTGTGTCCAACTCATTTTTGAGCGCGTTTGTGTGTAGTTGCGCATGCCATATGCATTTGAATGGACTGCGTGTGTGTAAATTAATAAATGGAGTGGGTGTACATACGAGCGTGTAATTGTGCAGCGCGAATTTAAGAACCCGCGAATATGTTTTGGGGGTCGCTCAGCACAAAAATTTAATTGTGCGAAAATAACAGCGTTTACAGTAGTAGATGAACAAACCACTCTTCAAGAATTTAAATCATTAACACAAATCAATATGGCAGACACTTTCATAATTCAAGTTGATTCAGCATACCATGTTTCAACACATGGTTAACACATGGAAACTAAGAGGACTAATACAGTACTATCTGGATTGGTGACTGTTTTTCAGGACTGAGGTTCGGGGGGGGGGGGGGGGGAGAGAGGGGACACAGGGCGAGAGATTGAGAAAGAGAGAAAGAGAGAAGGAGAGATAGAGTGCAGGGAGGGAGAGAGAAAGAATAAAAATAGAGGGACGAATGTAAGGAGGAAGTATAGACAGAACTATTTAAAACAGAGGCAAAGAAAAAAAAATTCTGGGGAGACAGGCAGATCACCATTTTTGTTACCTTTCTCGCCTCAAACACCCAATGACTCGTCCCATCTTCGTCCACATGATTCCACCATCTCAGTCCCACCAGCAGACGCCCCGTCATGTTCTTCACCACCCAGAAATCTACTGCCAGGAGGAACACTGTCACCACAAAAATCTAGGATGAAACTACTGCTGAAGAGGTTGCAGAAGAGGTAGGCCAGGAGGGCACTAACTCTGAAGAATAGGTGAGCAACAGCTGCCATGGGGTACCTGCAGAAATAAGGTAACGGAAAGGTTCCCTCAGTTGGTTAGAATGCAGGGCTCCAAACTCTCACGCATTGAGCATGAGACTCGCCCAATTCTGACTGTCTCACTCTGATAAACAAATTCTCACGCTGAACCCCAAAAATAGAGACTAACAAAACAAAAATGTCTCCGAAATCTCTGATATTCCAAATGTTCGATATGCCCAAGCCCAAAGTTTCGAGATTTCAGTAACAATGTAACCTATTTATTACTTATTCAATTCAATTTAGTACATTAATGCTGCTTCTATGTATGTGTTGAAATCATGACTAAAGTATGCACCAGCTTGCACCATTTAAAATGTAAAATTATCAAAGCTCCCTACCGTGAAAGGGGGGACACACCCCTTCCACAACTTCCCCCCGTCGGTCACTTCGCTCCCTCGAGCTTGGTCGCTCCACTCCCTCGCAATGTCTCACTCTAAACTCTCGCTCATGGTTGGCAGCCCTGACATTGTGCATTACGTACATGTACTTCATGATGGACACAATGCAATACAAGTGTTCATATAGTATGTGTATTTTCATTACAAATGCTGTTGTGGTTGTTATTACTATTACTAGTCTTAGTATTATTTCATCATTATCATCATCATCACCATCAATGATATATATAGCAACAGATTGCAATGTAATTGTTGATTTATATTCTATAAATACATTTATTCCAAAACTTCCTTTTATTCAGGACAGAGCCAGTTTATGGACATTTTGCTGTGCATCCCAAACTTTCATGCCAGTCAAAGACACAAGATATCTTTGGCTGACTTTTTAGGATGCATTTAATCAGCCCAGAAAATCAGAAGTTTCACTGACACAGTTACATCAACACACTGTCAATACCTGGAGTTTATATAAAAAAGAGCGACATAGAAAATTTGTGCCGACGAAGACTCCAGACACAATAAACAGGTTTTATTGCTTATATACCTTAGAGTTTTGTGTCTCTTCCACTCATCTTCTGTGCCAAAATCCAGAGCCACATCCTCTGTATCGTCAAGACTCGCCTACAGAAATAAAAACAGACATTACAACGCATTGTATTATAATTAATATAAACATATAAATAATACTGCACATTTTCTGTAAGTTATAGGTTGCACCTTGCAAACTATTAATGAAATCATGTGAAATTGCATCAGTTCAGGTTGTGTTCAATGATGATAAAAGAATCTATCTGTGTAGACCACATCAGCAAGCAATGGTCATATTGACCATTAGGAAATATACATGTGTGTATACTGGGTATTGGGGATACAGATGTAATTTTGTTTCAAATGGAGGTTTTTGTGGGCAAACTGATACTTAGGTTTCAGTCTATATATATTAATTTATAAGTTCGTTAAGATACAAAATGTAGAAAGTTATAAAAACTTACATTTACAGCCTTCCTTTTCCAACTTGTCACAGAGACATCCATCCGTATGACGACTGCTCTCAATATGTTGCGCACTAGTGAGGCCGCTCTATATGGTTACGCACCATAGATACGTACACAGAATGTTACGCACACAAGCTATACGGACAAGGTCGATATTACAACGACGGGTGGCCGTTCTCTCCCAAAGACTTTTTCAATTATTGCTCCTCGCCGTTAAAGCACTTTGCTTAATATCCTTGCACCAGAAGGAATACAGCAGATTGTAGAGAATGCACGATGAGAAGCCTTATCGCTAGACTAAACTCATTAACAACCCCAAGCTGTCTTAACAACAGGTAAACAACGAGGTGGAGATCGATGAACCGATCGCGCCGGTACCACTACGAGCGCTGAGGGCTCCCTTCATCATAATCGTGAAAAATACAAAATGGATGCTCTGACCGGATCTCGATAGGAGATTTCGCAAAAAATCCCCAAAATTTCAGGAAACCCTCTTCAAAGGTCACAAAACAAACTGGTAAGTTTTAATCACTCATAGCTACATTCCTATACTTCGTGTGTAGAATGTAGGCAGTCATACACCTCAACTTTTTAAAACACCACTGCACAAAAGTCACCAACATTCACTCAAAATCGGCATTTAATTTACAAAAACCGACCCCAAAATATCCAAGAAATACAATAAATTCAACTCACCGATGTTGGAAAAGATATTTCCAAAAATGAAATCCGTAATTTACTGTTGATTCTCGCGAAACGAGCTATCAGAGTCATTGTGTACATTTCCTGGTCGCCGCGGGCGCTGACATCTCCCCAAAAGATTTTTGTCCTTAAAAATTCGGTCCCTATGGCGTACACGGAAAAGTCCCGATTTTCTGTGTGCGCGATCGTAAAGATCGATGTGCGCTTGCGATCCCGAGTTTCTTCGTGGACAAAAATTTTATTGGCCGATTTTAGTCTAAGACATCGGCAGTATGTAAACAACACGCGATCGCGAAACAAATCGGCGGGGATTTCTCCGGTTTTGGACAAGATTTTGACTTTGGATTTTGCTGAAAATATCAAAAGTTCTTCCTAACGGCCATTTGAGGTAGGAGTTAGATTTTAAGGGCTGAATGAAATGAATGAAAGCAAGTATTTAAAATATTTATCTTATATTTCCCCCCATACCTTTAGTACATGCGACAGAAAATACCAACTATTTTACAGTAATGTAGCCATGAGTGGTTGTAATCACATCAGCAAGCAATGGTCATATTGACCATTAGGAAATATACATGTGTGTATACTGGGTATTGGGGATACAGACGTAATTTTGTTTCAAATGGAGGTTTTTGTGGGCAAACTGATACTTAGGTTTCAGTCTATATATATTAATTTATAAGTTCGTTAAGATACAAAATGTAGAAAGTTATAAAAACTTACATTTACAGCCTTCCTTTTCCAACTTGTCACAGAGACATCCATCCGTATGACGACTGCTCTCAATATGTTGCGCACTAGTGAGGCCGCTCTATATGGTTACGCACCATAGATACGTACACAGAATGTTACGCACACAAGCTATACGGACAAGGTCGATATTACAACGACGGGTGGCCGTTCTCTCCCAAAGACTTTTTCAATTATTGCTCCTCGCCGTTAAAGCACTTTGCTTAATATCCTTGCACCAGAAGGAATACAGAATGTAGAGAATGCACGATGAGAAGCCTTATCGCTAGACTAAACTCATTAACAACCCCCAAGCTGTCTTAACAACAGGTAAACAACGAGGTGGAGATCGATGATCCGATCGCGCCGGTACCACTACGAGCGCTGAGGGCTCCCTTCATCATAATCGTGAAAAATACAAAATGGATGCTCTGACCGGATCTCGATAGGTGATTTCGCAAGAAATTCCCCAAAATTTCAGGAAACCCTCTTCAAAAGTGACAAAACAAACTGGTAAGTTTTAATCATCTATTATTCACCATAATTAGCGATCTTACAGTACATTTCAACCGAAGGTTTTCACTTAAATATAGCCAAAAATGCACAGTGATACATATTAGTACCGTACTGACTATTGCCTGCGTTCCTACACAGTCGGCAATGGCGTGTGCCTATGAGTGGTTTTAATCATCTATTATTCACCATAATTAGCTATCTTTCATTAGATTTCTATGTAAGGTTTTCACTTAAATATAGCCAAAAATGCACAGTGATGCATATTAGTACCGTACTGACTATTGCCTGCGTTCCTACACAGTCGGCAATGGCGTGTGCCTATGCGTGGTGCAGACCACATCAGCAAGCAATGGTCATATTGACCATTAGGATCATATACATGTGTGTATACTGGGTATTGGGGATACAGATGTAATTTTGTTTGAAATGGAGGTTTTTGTGGGCAAACTGATACTTAAGTATCATTCTTTAGATTTTAAGTTATCAGTTCGTTAAGATACAAAATGTAGAAAGTTATAAAAACTTACATTTACAGCCCTCTTTTTGGTACTTGTTACCCACACCTCCATACGGATGACGACTGCTCTCAATATGTTGCGCACTAGTGAGGCCGCTCTACATGGTTACGCACCGTAGATACGTACGCAGAATGTTACGCACACAAGCTATTCTACGAAGACCTGAAAGGGCCAAACTGACGACGTAAAAAAATAAAAAATATTACGTACGTACGTAGTAATTATTACGTACGTACGTAATATTTTTTATTTTTTTACGTCGTCAGTTTGGCCCTTTCAGGTCTTCGTAGGAGATCGACGAACCGATCGCGCCGGTACTACTACGAGCGCTGAGGGCTCCCTTCATCATAATCGTGAAAAATACAAACTGGATGCTGACGGGACAGTCTCGATAGCAGTTATCGACAAAAAGGACCCAAAATTTCAGGAAACCCTCTTCAAAGGTCACAAAACAACCTGGTAAGTTTTAATCATCTATTATTCAACATAAGTATTTGGATTTAAGTAAACTGCAATATATGAGTTTCAATTAAATATAGCCAAAAATGCACAGTGATGCAGTTTAGGTATGGGATGTGTGTTGGCTGCGTTACTACACAGTCGGCAATGGCGTGTACCTATGAGTGGCGCGATCGGTTCGTCGATCTCCTACGAAGACCTGGAAGGGCCAAACTGACGACGTAAAAAAATAAAAAATATTACGTACGTACGTAATAATTACTACGTACGTACGTAATATTTTTTATTTTTTTACGTCGTCAGTTTGGCCCTTTCAGGTCTTCGTAGAATAGCTTGTGTGCGTAACATTCTGCGTACGTATCTACGGTGCGTAACCATGTAGAGCGGCCTCACTAGTGCGCAACATATTGAGAGCAGTCGTCATCCGTATGGAGGTGTGGGTAACAAGTACGAAAAACAAGGCTGTAAATGTAAGTTTTTATAACTTTCTACATTTTGTATCTTAACGAACTTATAACGTAAACTCTAAAGAGTGATACTTAAGTATCAGTTTGCCCACAAAAACCACTCATAGCTACATTCCTATACTTCGTGTGTATAATGTAGGCAGTCATACACCTCAACTTTTTAAAACACCACTGCACAAAAGTCACCAACATTCACTCAAAATCGGCATTTAATTTACAAAAACCGACCCCAAAATATTCAAGAAATACAATAAATTCAACTCACCGATGTTGGAAAATATATTTCAAAAAATGAAATCCGTAATTTACTCTCGATTCTCGCGAAACGAGCTATCGGAGTCATTGTGTACATTTCCTTGTCGCCGCGGGCGCTGACATCTCCCCAAAAGAGTTTTGTCCTTAAAAATTCGGTCCCTATATGGCGTACACGGAAAAGTCCCGATTTTCTGTGTGCGCGATCGTAAAGATCGATGTGCGCTTGCGATCCCGAGTTTTTCGTGGACAAAAAATTTATTGGCCGATTTTAGTCTAAGACATCGGCAGTATGTAAACAATACGCGATCGCGAAACAAATCGGCGGGGATTTCTCCGGTTTTGGACAAGATTTTGACTTTGGATTTTGCTGAAAATATCAAAAGTTCTTCCTAACGGCCATTTGATGTAGGAGTGAGATTTTTAAGGGCTGAGTTTGAAAGCAAGGTATTTAAAATATTTATCTTATTTTTCCCCCATACCTTCAGTACATGCGACAGAAAATACCAACTATTTTACAGAAATGTACCCGTGAGTGACAAAAACCTCCATTTGAAACAAAATTACATCTGTATCCCCAATACCCAGTATACACACATGTATATGATCCTAATGGTCAATATGACCATTGCTTGCTGATGTGGTGCAGACTAGGAATTAATCGTATGAGGACGTGCAGGCACTCATAGGCCCTTGCCTATGTGGGACTGTGTCCAACATTCACTGTTGCAGCAGTCAAAAGCAGACAACAAAATTGCTCTAAACAAGATTTAATTTTCTTAAATTTGCTAGATTGCCTGATTCTCATGATTCTGGGACTCTTCAACTCTTACTTTGCCACAAATGTAGGGATTCAGACTTGAAAGTGAAATTTTAAATAATTATTTTCCTCTCCTGTCATGCCTGTATGAATGATCTAGCCTGGAAAAGGGCCTGCTGATACACACAAAAGCTATTGAAGCCTATTCACCCGTAAAAGCTAGTCTGGAGTACAAGGTTATCTTCAGATAAGCTTGTATTGTAGTTGTACATGTATACATGTAAGTGCGTACAAGTATGAAATGACTGTTAAATTAATAAATATGTATTGTAGGTGAATGTAGTGTTTTTAAAAATTCTTTCGGGGGAATGTCAGCGCTCGTGGCGAGCACTCACGGGTACATTCCTGTAAAATAGTTGGTATTTTCTGTCGCATGTACTAAAGGTATGGGGGGGAAATAAGATAAATATTTTAAATACCTTGCTTTCAAATTCAGCCCTTAAAAATCTCACTCCTACCTCAAATGGCCGTTAGGAAGAACTTTTGATATTTTCAGCAAAATCCAAAGTCAAAATCTTGTCCAAAACCGGAGAAATCCCTGCCGATTTGTTTCGCGATCGCGTGTTGTTTACATACTGCCGATGTCTTAGACTAAAATCGGCCAATAAAATGTTTGTCCACGAAGAAACTCGGGATCGCAAGCACACATCGATCTTTACGATCGCGCACACAGAAAATCGGGACTTTCCGTGTATGCCACATAGGGACCGAATTTTTAAGGACAAAACTCTTTTGGGGAGATGTCAGCGCCCGCGGCGACCAGGAAATGTACACAATGACTCCGATAGCTCGTTTCGCGAGAATCAACAGTAAATTACGGATTTGATTTTTGGAAATATCTTTTCCAACATCGGTGAGTTGAATTTATTGTATTTCTTGGATATTTTGTTGTCGGTTTTTGTAAACTAAATTTTGAGTGAATGTTTGTGACTTTTGTGCAGTGGTGTTTTAAAAAGTTGAGGTGTATGACTGCCTAAATTATACACACGAAGTATAGGAATGTAGCTATGAGTGGTGGCGACCAAGAAATGTACACAATCATGACAATGACTCCGATACCTCGTTTCGCGAGAATCGACATTAAATTAGTACGGATTTCATTGTTTGTTGGGTTGCATTTATTGTATTTCATGCCATGGATATTGTAATGTATAATTGTTGGGGTTGGTTTTTGTAAATTAAATGCCGATTTTGAGTGAATGTTGGTGACTTTTGCGCAGTCATGGCAGTGGTGTTTGAAAAAGTTGAGGTGTATGACTGCCTACATTCTACACACCCACATAGTCATATACTATAGGCCTAGCTAGTACACATCAGCAAGCAATGGTCATATTGACCATTAGGATCATATACATGTGTGTATACTGGGTATTGGGGATACAGATGTAATTTTTTTTGAAATGGAGGTTTTTGTGGGCAAACTGATACTTAAGTATCATTCTTTAGATTTTAAGTTATCAGTTCGTTAAGATACAAAATGTAGAAAGTTATAAAAACTTACATTTACAGCCCTCTTTTTGGTACTTGTTACCCACACCTCCATACGGATGACGACTGCTCTCAATATGTTGCGCACTAGTGAGGCCGCTCTACATGGTTACGCACCGTAGATACGTACGCAGAATGTTACGCACACAAGCTATTCTACGAAGACCTGGAAGGGCCAAACTGACGACGTAAAAAAATAAAAAATATTACGTACGTACGTAGTAATTATTACGTACGTACGTAATATTTTTTTTTTTTTTACGTCGTCAGTTTGGCCCTTCCAGGTCTTCGTAGGAGATCGACGAACCGATCGCGCCGGTACTACTACGAGCGCTGAGGGCTCCCTTCATCATAATCGTGAAAAATACAAACTGGATGCTGACGGGACAGTCTCGATAGCAGTTATCGACAAAAAGGACCCAAAATTTCAGGAAACCCTCTTCAAAGGTCACAAAACAACCTGGTAAGTTTTAATCATCTATTATTCAACATAATTAGTTATATTTAAGTAAACTCCAAGATATGGGTTTCACTTAAATATAGCCAAAAATGCACAGTGATACATATTAGTACCGTACTCACTATTGCCTGCGTTACTACACAGTCGGCAATGGCGTGTACCTATGAGTGAGTTAGTAATAGTATGAGTGGTGTGGAGTGAATGGCATTTTGCTGGTGTGAAGAAAGAAGTACACAGAAACCAACATATGGGACAACACAAATAAAGCGAACAAATTTCATATCCATGCAGGTAGCAGTATCATAACAATATAAGAAGAGGATCGATAATTCTGTATGAATTATACACATAGCTTACCATTTTCATTCATATACTGCGAGCCTGGACAAAACTGATAACCAAATATGCCTGAATTTCCACGTCGACATTAATGATAAACATCGGAGATTAGCTGCACACGCAATTTCGAAGTGCACCACTGTTCGTGGAATTTACGAACTCGACTCGCTCAGCTCTCACCAGCGTTAAAAATGGACTATATAGGTAGCAGCAAAAAATTCTGCTAAATCAATCAAAATTCTCCCAACTGTTTCAGACCTACTGAATCAGTGGCATACCCAGGATTTTGTAAAGGGGGGGGGGGTGTTCTTTACTCCAAAATTCTCTGACAAGCAAAAATAAAAAAAAAATTATGACAAAAACCCCCAGCATGTGAAATGTTAAAAAAAATGCGCTGTCCCTTTTTGTTTTTGTTTTGTTTTGGGTTTGTTTATTTTTTAGCTTGTCAGAGTATATATATAGGGTACTAAAAATGCACCCCAAAGATGCGATGAACTTTTTTTTCTTTTCAGAGAATATTATGCCGGCATTACTATCAAGCAGATACTAACATCATATAGACAAAAAAGTACAGATAGACTAAATAAGAATGACAGAACAATGTATTGTCTCTTTTAATATTCCTTTTTAATATCAACGCTATCACAATGTCATAAACAAAGAAAAAGGTACCCCCAAAACAAAACTAAAACTTATTGCCCCCTCCTATCTTCTTTTTAAACATCGATACTGATAGCGCCAGAGTTCATTAACGCTTTCACGTGAATGATTATTTGAAATCTTTTTATTTGAAGTCTTTTATATGCAGTATGCCTTAATATATTTTCAAGAGACAGAAATAGACTGGTGAATCATTGGTGCTCTGAGGAGGCGGGTTTCCTCCATCCATCCATGGAAAACAAACTAGTGACAACTGACAACATATCCCATAAGTTCAAACACTAATATGAAAAGTAATAGAGTTTCTAAAAGTAAAGTATAAACCAAATGTCACCAATTTTTCCAAAGCCCACTAAGCTACATAAGTAACACCATTGTACTAATTCGTTTTGCTTTTCTTTTCCAAATAATTATATTTCATTTATTAATCCATAACTAAAAAATGTGTTTTAAACAAAGACAGTGGCGTAGCGTTCCAGATATGGACACCGACATCATTTTTTTTGTTTTCATAAGTTTTCATTATTTTCTCTCATAAAGAAAATTGAACATAATTTGAAACATTTCATACAATATAACAAACAAATATTCACAAATAGAAATATACATTTCAAGAAGAATAAGATTCATATATTTAAGATACACATTTCATTACAAAAACATAAAAAAATAATTTAAGAAAAATGAAAATGACAATTGAAATTTATTTTCACATGAACAAATCGCAAATAAAGGTTTACATTTCGTATGAAATCGCTTTAATAGTCTTTTTTTAAATATCATTAGGTCTTATAATAAACTGGCAAATGAATTTCAAAAATTTTCAAGAAATCTTTTTTCAATTTCCTTCAGAGAAAAAAGAAGAAGAAGATATTACTCGCTGGATGAAATCCTAGAAAAATAGCGATGCTGTTTATTAGGGAGAGGGAGTGGGATAATTATGGCTCGCATCGGCTTCGTTTCACTTTCCCTCTCCTCCTCTCCCTCTCCCTCTCCATCTCTCTCTCAGTTTTCTGTTTTCCTTAAATCATTCTTTCGCTTTCCGATTGGGGGCACTTGCCCCCTGTGCTCCTTCTAGCTACGCCTCTGCAGGGAGATGAGCTTCACATTGGCTGTAGGGTGACCCAAATTGTTTGTGTGCTTCATGATGATTCAATGAGACGGTGGACTTTATCGTAGACTAGTTTCGCTGCAACAGCGTCCTCAATAGCCAAACCTATATGAGGTTGAGGTAAAAAATAATTACATAATTTTATGATTATGAATATTTGCCACATCAATCTACCCTCTTATCTCCTGTGAGGAGATTGCTTATAATTACGATCGAGGTACCAGCAGAAACACGGTGGTCATTTTTTTAAACACTTTTTCTGAACCCAAGCTTACTCCTGCGAAATGACCTTCATTTTGTGCCTCTTTTGTAGTTATGTTCCTCGTTATGGTCATCTCATAACCTCACTCCTTTGTCGAAAGATTTCGAGTCACCATGCAGGTCCCCGTGAATAAGATGGTGTGACGATAGGAGTAACAACACTTCAACTGCTTCTGTACAATATTGTCTCAATCCGATTTTATTAGTAAACATAATCATCTTGAACTTTATATTCTGTTGTCTTCATATCATCTGTCTGCTCTTCAAATTGTTAACACTCGAACCGCACTCGACCCTATAACCGCGCTACAAAATACCGTCATCAAATACATGCTTTTCTAAAGTGTTATAGTATCTTTTAGGAGGAAAGCCAACTCAGCCAAATGTATAGTATACAAAATGATATTGGGATCACTACCAAAAGAAATAATTGTAAACTTTTCGGTAGCATTTGCATCTCTAAGTGTTGAGTAGGTCCTAAATCATAAAAGAATTTTACTTTTACAAAGTCATTGTAGTTAGCATGATGAAATCATATGGTGCTCCTATTCTTGAGAATTTCCAACAAAATACCTTGAGATTTGAAGACAGTAATCTCATCTCTCTTGGCTGCTTTGGCCCCGTTGATGACCTCACCTATCTCTCCAAACACTTTCACCTGCAATCATTTGAGGAAGATAAAAAATTGTTATATATAGGCTTTCATTTTGAACCTTCTTACAAACATTTTCCTCAATCTTACATTGTGGAATCAATGTCGTGGAATTAATGTCTTAGGTTTCTCAGCTTTCACTCAGAGCAACCTGTTATTAAGATTGCGTTTTCTTAAGTACGAGTCATTTTGTCTATTAAAATTTAAAGACAGAACACGAGGAATACCAGGCCCCATTGGCGGATCCAGGGGAAGAAAATTATGCATTTTGACCACATACGATCCGCCATTTTCTCGATTGTGCCCCCCCCCCCCTTTCAGAATGAAGACCCTTTTTTTTTTGCTTGTCAGAGAATTATGGAGGGAAACTGGACCCCCACATCCCCCCCCCCCCCCCCCCCCCCCCCCCTGAGTGACTTTTCGAGAAGCTGACGAGACCAAAAAAATACGGGTCTACCTTTTCCAAAAGTTGACAAACCTTGATTTGTGTGCCCCCTCTTTTACGTAATCCTGGATCCCGGGCCCCTGCCAGGCCCCGTTGCATAAAACTTACCATTTGCGGGGGGCACTTTACAATATATAGGCCGCTGTCGAAAATCTAAACTCGAGACTATGAATGCGGGAGTGTTAGGGGCGGAAGATTATCCATGAACAGGGGGTATTCCCCTCTACCCTTCTGGGATTAAATTTTTGTTTCATTTTTGTTTATTTTCTGATGGGCAAAAGGGGTCGTACGACGGTTACGCCCTATGACGGATACTCCCCAGTTACCTTTGAATGTAGGATGTCCCCTGACTCCTTTGATGCCCCTGGGGTGTTGTCTGTGTAGACCACAGCTTTTCTCATGACCTCCGGACCAAGCTCCTGAGCCCACGGGACACAGGCCCCAACACCTGATATATTCAAAGGAAGTGGGGAAAAACGATTAAAAAAGAAAACACAAGTGGAACCCAAAGGTCGAATATATTATACAGTAGCCCCCCCCCCCCCCCCGTCATACTACCAGATCGACTCGAAACCGACCGATGACAGAAAAAAAATCTTGGCCATTTGGGATAACGTTTTTGTTCGGTCCGTTGTCGTGTGACTGGGGTTTAGGAACCTTATGAATTTTCATTTCAAACTTTGTGTATCACGGTATAAAAAAACATAAATATTTATATTAATATGTTGAGATTTTCCCAAGCGCGTAGAGACGCTATTTCATAATAATATGCGTCAACTTAAAACGAAATAATAGACTGAAACACTTGGATAGCGTTGTTGATAAAGGCCTGATATTTTCAAGGCAGTCTCCGAGGCGGATCCAGGATTTTCCGAAAAAGGGCAGCTTTAAGTTCTTCAGAAGCGCATTAACTTTGGAAAAATTCTGACAAGCAAATCCCCCCCCCCCAAAAAAAAAAAAAAATAATAATAATAATAATAATAATAAGCTTCTCACAGTTTTAAGAAGAGGAGGGGACATAGGCCTTTCTTACTTACAAAATGAATTTTATTTTATTTTTAAAAATTGATTTTATTTATTTTATTTTTTGGGGACAGCGGTGGCGCAGCTCTATATCTGCCACCCCTAGATCCGCCTATGAGCCTGAAAGCAAGGATTACACTGGGGTAACATGCAGTGTAGATTGCATGGATATACTCCTTCTTGTTGTACTAGAAATGAAAACAATATCAGGAGTAAAAGATATTACAATTGATATGAGCACCAGGTTTCAGCCAGCTAGACTCCAAAACAGGACTAGTCGAGGAAGTACAAGTTACAATTACATCTGCCCCTGTTACCGCCTCCTCGGCCTTCTCACAAGCATTTACACAAAACTTCTGGGCAAAAGTCCTGGCCTTTTCAAATGATCTCGTCCATAACCTTACCTATATCAAAGTGAATTAAAGCAAGGCATCATGAGTATGCTAATAATACAGTATATAGGAGAGTGTATTATGTACATATTACGTGGAGGTGGTTGTAGAAAGTAAGAAATAAACTAATCTACATACCAATTTATAAGGCCCAATATGAATAAAATAAAACAGGAGGATAAAAAGAGACCAGAAGAAACCACATCATTGAGCGAAATTATTACTTAATCAGTGGTCCGTTCTCTACTAAAATTCAAACCCGAAGCTTGGTCTAAATTCGAGTATAACAAAGAGAGTTAGACCGATATTTAAGTTTTTCATTAATTTTGTTCAACATGAGTTGAGCCCTCACTTCTGGTTTAAATGAAATAGTATATATTTTTTTGTTCCATTTGAAATTATGAATTATACCAGGTGATTTTCTTAAAGTTAAAGGAAAATATAAAAACAATTGAAGGAGTCTGTCATGGTATTCTGATATTTTGGCGAACACAAAGTAATATTTCAATTATATCGGGAATCTTCGTGGAAATCATCATAATTATCTTCAAAAAGTTCCAGAAGAGACGGCCGACTCTACATTTGATATGAAGTATACATATATACATTCATGAGGCAAACAAAATATACAATATGACGTCACGCTCTTAAAAAAAAAAATTGTTATATTGGTTCACATGTGAATTGGGTTATTGATTCATGACAAAATAATGACTTCTTCTCTCCCGGAACTTAGCCAATAATAAATAGAAATAATACTAACTTATTTGGCCACTATCATTTAAGAATAAAAGATCGGATTTTCTCATCCTCACTATGCTAACGCAACAGAAAGTTACTCTTGCCATATGCATTATTCAAGGTGCAAGGAAATTTGGGGAAAACAATTCCCTTTTACTAATGTAATCCCGCAAGCAAGCCGTCTCTCTTGCATTGACAATGGTAGTGACGGCCTTCTTGTGGGAAGGCGACAAATTATATTATTATTACGAAGTAATACTGAAGTCCCGTTTTTATTACATATAGTTTCAGTATTGCGGGGTTCCCGCAATTTGCTATTTTCCTCAGTCACACCGACAAGACCGACACGACCGACACGAGACGGAACAAAAAATGACATTACTTTGAATGGCCCGGTTATCGGTAGGTTTGACGGTGTGACTGGGGTATATTACCTCGCTGATGGCCGAAATATGTCTCAAGGCATGTAAATGAGACTCTGCCTGGGCACCTGCGCCGAGAATGGCCAAAGACTGCCATCCAACTTTAGCAAGGTACTAGAGACAAGGAGGATCAGAAATGAACAAAAACAACTGTTACAAAAACTAAAAACGCAGGTAATAACGCAATCGGAATGACGCCTTCGGGTGCAACGGACATACACTTTGATGACAGTGTCAACAGTTAAACTAAAATACAGGCCAACGTATTATTCCTCATGATTTAATATGTTACCAGAACCATCATGCCTGCATGACCACACCGATTCGACCTCTGTGGGTGGGCGGAAGAGGGATGGGTCCAGGATTCTTTTAGAAGGGGGTACAATCCCGAAAAAATTATTTTAAAAAGGTCTTATATTTGAAACGGGCACAAATAACATTAGGGGCATATTCTTTATTCTTTGTACTTAGGTCACGTTCGCAGGAACTGGGCGCTAGTGATATAAATCAATGATTAGTGTACGCATGCACGATCCATGATTGTCAAAATTGTACGATATGGATTTTTTTCCTGCAAATTATTATTTCCAAAACTCCCGCCAGCAACCACCCCCTTCACTCATTCAGGGGGTGGGGGGGGGGGGGGGTAGAGAATATATGGCTATTATCCAGGCCTGGTATATAAACATAGTTAATATTTTGAATAATGCATGGATGCATGGGTGGACAGCTTTCATCATTCACGGGCTGTATTTCGTTTTACAACGAAGTCAGAGTGAAAACAGAATCTATTCAAATCGCTTCCCCAGATAATAAATATAATTTTTAGACAGCCGAATCTTGTAAAAATACTTTTTTTTTCTTTGGAGCTCTTTTGGGATTCGCTGGAGTGAGATGTTTCTTTCAATCAATCTGTATGTATTTCTTTCTTCTCTCTTTTACCAGGGCACTTTTTGACATTTTCCAGGGTTCTTCTAGAGTTTGCAAGAGCTAAATCGTTCTCCGCTCCAGTTATTTATTCCCACTTTATCAATTCCATTTTACTTTTGCTACTTACCTTTGTGGCTACTGCGGACGCTGCTGCTGTTCTCATAGATGTGAGATGATCCCCATCCATTGCCTATTAACAAAAATCAATATCAATACATTCTATTCATATTGAACGCGATAAAAACTACTTTCGAAAAAATCAACTGAGGGCAATTTCAATAGCCCTGTCTATCACCTTTAGAAATGTGCGAACATTACAATGGTGTATTACATAATCCGAACCTGATTTCTATGGGCAGTAAAATAGGCCTTTGAAATTGCCCTTGAGTTTATTTTTCGAAAGTGGTTTTTATCGCGTTATTGGTATCTACATTCAAATGTTTGAAATATGGAATAAACGATCCTTGCCTGTAAATCGAATGTTGGCGATTTAGATCTACTACCTCATGCTATAAGTTTTTACTCGTTATTGTCTTTTTTATTCTGAAAATATACATGTACTTGCAAGGTCTTTCAGTGGTAATGGTTAAACACATGGGCAAGTCCAACCTATTTTGTCGCATACGTTACCGGCCACGGCTAAGATTTTAATATATCTGATAACTGTATGAAGCTGACAGCCGTACCGGAAAAGCATATGCTAATCCAATCACAATGACGTTTGCATCCTACCGGGTATAAAACACCTGGGTGGAGTGGAGCAATGTCGCTTAAATGCCTGTTCAAGGATTAAGAGCCGTGCCTTTGTTCGAATCCAAGACCTTTGCATTCCCAGTCAAGTGACTGAACCACTCGACTACGACACCTGTACGCTGGTGGCAGCGGTGGGATTCGAATCCGGCCATCGAAATTGACTGGTGCCTATCATGGGAGTACTTACCGCAATAGGTGCCCCTGTTCTGGCGTCATTTACAATGATTGTAGACATGTGGGGCGATAAGTTGTGTTTTTTACCATTCTGGGGGTAACGGGTTACAATCTTAGTTGTGACGATATTATCAGCAGAGCTGTATACTGGCATGACAAAAACGTTCCTGCGTGGATATACGAATGGTATAAAGGCAAGAGACGGTGAGTTAGAGGCACTGGCGGACTTAGGGGGCTGGGGCTCAACCCCTTTTAAAAATTTACGTGGCACTTCCTTATTTTAGTGCTTGTTTGCTTGTCAGAAAATCACATTTTCTAAGATAACGAATGCAAACTGCATTCTGACTACTGGAATACAATACCTTAAAGCAGGTGAATGCAATCCCCGCTCCCTTATACAAAACAGGAACCGCCCCTGGCATGCCTGGTGAGAGGTGTTTAGTTAGATATTTATTCTAATAATTTCTCTCAAACGATTCCCTAGTGCAACCATGGTATGTGGCAAATATACATCATCATGATCATATAGCTCGAAGTAAACCGAAACTGCATGTTTCATTCTCAATTCGTGTAATATTTGCCTGTGTTTTACAGACGGATTATCACTATCGTCATCTTTCCAGTTAGGTACACGGCTCCTCATGGGAACTAGTGTTCAATTTTTTTTCCAGCATGGATTCGTATGTAAAATTTAATGCTGAAAACGACGACATCGACTGATTCTTCATTTTAAAATAGTGCCCAAAGTGCCCCAATTTTATGTTTTAGTGGCCCTCCTATGTTTTAATGCATTTCAGAGCCAACCTTGGGGCTAGAAACCGATAAAGAGTACAATGAAATAATTTATGTTAATGGTCAAGACCCACCAAAGACCTCAGAGGTCCTGCATTTGTTCCAAAAGGGCCCAAAGGGGCCAGCTACTCACTAAAGTCGAAGAGAATGCTTTTGATGCTTTTCTCGAGGTAATAGAAGCTCAGTAAATGACTATTTTTGATTTAATAATAATAATGATAATATTAGTATTTATATAGCGCCTTTTCCAAAGGATACAAGGCGCAATACAAAGTATCACATTATTACCCCGGCTTTAGCCAAGCTGCCATGATAGGCGCTAAGGCATTCAAGGAATTTCTTCCTACCGGGTACCCATTTACTTCACCTGGGTGGAGAGTGGCAACGTAGATGAATGTCTTGCCAAAGGACATTAGCGCCGTGTCGGGATTCGAACCGCGAACCATGTGAGCCACAGTCCGGTGACGTATCCACTAGACCACGACACCTCTACATCAAAATACAGTGATACATTGTGGATATGATAGGTTGGCCAAATATGTGTCAGGTGCCCAAATTCTGATTTTAGGGGGCCAAATGTAACCTAAGTGATTATAGAATATTGTAAAAGCATTAAACTATATAGTGTAATGATATATTTTCTTTCTAAAGATATTTGAAAATGTGTTTTAGAAAATGGTTGTTAGAAATGAAAATGGGAGAATAATAGTTGCGTAGCTTAAAATCAAAGTTCCCCAGAGCTGTCCTCCCTTTTCGAAACTTTTGCAAAGGTTGAAAAAATGTCTCCACCGGGAATCGAACCCGGGTCATTGGCTTAGAACGCCAATGCCTTAAAGGAGAATTAACCCCTGATTACAAATTTACTTATATTGGAAGGTGTGATATATTCCTACTTATTGGCCTAAATCATTTTCTAATAAGATATCAGAAAAGGGTGTAAATAAAGATATTCCAACACCCGGTATCGTCTCCTACTCATTTACATGGGGGCTGCCATTTTCTTGCTGATTTGGAGTTGTACATGAACCATTGAGAAATGTTCCAGTCAGGAAGATATTTTGAATCCAAGACCTAAATTGATTTTCTTCATTGCCTAAAATCCCATATGTGACGAAAAATATAAAGTGGGTGTTTACATGTATTATAAAAATTAAATCTTTATAATGATACTTTTAAATTGTCTGGTTTTGCTTAACAAAAATCTATTTTCTTGGGTTTGCCAAACAGAGCAGAACATAATATATGCAGCATGCATTCTGACTTTTCAAGTCCCATTATCCGAAAGCAGGTGAATGCATAGTTTGCCACTATAGATGCTCAGGGAAGAAGCATCCATAAAATTTGAATTAATTTGCTCCGTCCCATACGTCCAGTATCGAGAAAATAGATTTCTATTAAGCGAATATCGATTTTCAACAGAAATATATAAGGAAATCTTCAGTTTAAAAATAAATTGACATATCTATTCTATATTTTTAATCTCAAATGGGTTTTTAATTTTGAAAAAGGCAATTGGGCATTTGGATTAAGAAAATCTTCTTGTACACATAAAAAAAATGGTAGCCCCCATGTATTGCTAGCAGACGATACATATTGCTAGCAGATGATAAATTTTGCTCAGAAAATCTTGATTCGTATCGATCTCGTATATTTTGACGCGAAGCCATACAGTCTAACAAGTAGGAATAAATAACACCTTTGAACACTATCGTCTTCATTGTTTGAGGTTAATTCTCCTTTAACCACTAGACCACGGAGACGGGCCAGTGATTTCGGCGACACCAGGGTGCCGTTGCATAAAACTTGCTATTATAGTAACTTTGCTATTATAGTAACTTTTCATGGAATACTGGATTTTGATTGGCTCTTGAGCAACGTTACCATGGTAGTTACCATTGATGGCAAAGTTACTATAATAGTAAGTCTTTATGCAATGGAACCCAGGTTCAATTGACCGATAGACTGACAAATCTTCAACCTTATTAATTAATTCCTTTGTCGGGGGCAGGTCAGTTTTGAACAACAAAGGCAAGCCGCATGCCTCAGCTGGATCAAAGCGAATGCTTTGAGATACATGTATACATTAGAATAATATCATTATAATTATAAACAATTGTAAGGAAATAACGTATACAGCAGCTTTGGCAACTCTCGTGGAAATAATTATAGTTGTGAGAAATGAAAATGGGAGAAAAACAATTTATCAAAACAATCAAGATTATATCATTTTGGGAGCACCTGGAAGGACATGGGATCCCCGAATCTATTAATTACGGCCCAGTTGAAAATGCATTAAAAATCACAAACTTAGTCATATCGAAACATATGCTATGTGATGATGCAGTGATATTTGACAATATTGGTCTTTAAACTGGTCTTAGTACAAAGTAGTATGTACAAACAACCATAGTTCGAAATTTCAGCATTCCACGACAATCTTTGAGTGCTAAAATCAAAGTTCTAAAACACATTTCTGGCGAATATTTTTGTGTACTCCAACTCCCATAAAGATTTTAAAAAGGCAGCGAATAGTTTATAGCTTTCTGTTTACACTCGTAGCCAGGATTTTATTTAGGGAGGGGTGGTCGGATCGCACACGCAGAGCGTGCGCCCTTGGGGTGAAAGGTGGGGTATGCAGGAGGGGCTTTGGCATCTGTTCAAATCGATACATTTAGGCATGCAGTTGATCTATTCTATTCAGTAAAATACAGAAAATTAAAAAAGCTGAGGACTATGTTTTTGATTAATCCTCTGATGTTGGTAGATTTACGCTCTTCTTTTCCATGTAACTACCTTGATTAATTTGAACGCTAAAATGAAAGTCTATAAAACATATTTCTGGGAAGTGAGAAGGGCTTTTATTGAGTGCGAGCTGTTTTTAATATTCTACTGTACAGTATACATATATTATGAGTCTAGATTAAATACCGTTTTATCTACTTTCTGTCAATGTCATTAGCAAATGATAACCAGGCAAACATAATATGGTCCGAGTCGGCCTACATATAGACGTACGGTCTGACTGCTGCAAAATATTTCGTGTAGGAGTTTACACATATGCCAGGTATAATGAGACCAATTTTGTAAATATTATTCAACACGTCACAATATTGCAATAGATTTTTCAGCTACAACTTTCTTAGACAACAATAGAAGCTGTAATTATTTAAAATAATAGGTTTATGACCTACACTGTAAAAAAAAAGAAATACTGTAGGAATCAGAATAAATTACTGGCAACCCGGCCGCACAGTAAAATACTACATATCATTTACAGTTAAATACTGTATTTTTACAGTTATATCGCTGTTTACCGCCATATAACTGTAGGATAAACAGTACAATACCGTGAAAAATACAGTAATTTACTCTGCAGCGGGTTGCATACGATATTCTGTTTGATGAAAAGAATTTCAACATTAATATATTACTTTTCAACATTAATATATTACTTGGTCTGTATTCGTATTTTATGGCAGTTGGGTGAGGGGGGATCTGATTCAGATCCCCCTCCTATAGACGAAGGCCTAGATAGACACGCTGATAAAAATGCTAAAAGTGCTAAGAAGAAGCGAGAAAAGGAGAAGAATAAAGGAAGGATAAAATCAATTCGCTAACGGTAGTGAAAAGTCGCTCTTTGACTGCGGGCAAGAATCGACAATATGATGTTGTAGATGTAGATTATGTAGATGTAGGCCTACCCATTTATGAGATTACGGGTGGCCTGTATAAAAACCGTCGACCCTCAGATTACAATTTATTTATGTTGAATGAAAATGTGTTTTATGAAATGAATTGTCTACATATGACCTTACCTTTTTAAGTGAGAGTAATATCTGTTTTCACTGAAAAGAATGTAATGAAATTGAAGAAAAACTAGCATTCTACCAGTACCATATCAGTTTTTAAAACTTTAAAATATAAATCTGATATAAATGTATACATATGGGAAATTCCAGATGAGAAGGGCAAAATCTGCTAATTTTAGATTTATACTAATAATCGCCTTAATTGTTCCAAATATAGCCAAATCCTTACATTAGAAGAAACTAAAAAAAAAACCTTTTCCCCATCTCATTTGGGATTTGCACAATGCATGTTTGAATATTTTCTGAATAGTTTGGGCAATGTAATGATTATGATGAAATAAATACATTGGTCAATTTGTGTCCCATGCATTAACTTTCATTATAATCGTGTGTGTGTAAATGTGTAAATAAATACATCCAATGTATAAGACATATATTAAACCAGTATTTTCAGGAAGCGTGTTTGAAATCTACTACAATATGGGTGTAATTCAGTTACCATAAAATGGGGGAAGTTTTCCTCCCAGCTTTAAGAGGTCGGCTGTTGTGTTGTTGTGGGGTTTTTTTTTTTTTTGGTTGTTTTTTTTTTGGGGGGGATCTGAAAATTCTCTGATTGAAACTTGTACCTTAAAACTGCCGATAACACTTATTTGAATATCTTTTCCTGTTTAGCCAAATGTGTGGTAACAGAATTACCATCATGCATAAAAGGTTAAAATGTGATTGAGAAGTTGGAACATGTGTTTTATGCATATGCCGCATGTGAAGTAGTTCTGACGTGTCATTAATTGCAAAAAAGAGGCAAATAATCCAGTATGAATGATAAATGTGTTTGTTTACATTACTTTACATATGGTTAAGGAGGAATGTTTCAATTTTAGACGACATCGATTTTATGAAAAAGAACCCAATTTATTATAAAACACTGTTTTGATTTGTTTGTTTGTTTAATTTTTGGTCTTGATGTCGGTTTGAAAGTTCGCCTACCATTAATTTACTTATCATTCTGTCCTAATAGTTCCTGTGACAAAATTGCAAACTCTGGCAGACATTAATACAGAAGAAACATTAAAACTAAAGCTGGCTTTAGTTGGTTTTACAGATAATTAGGTTTTCCATGTGATTTTTCACATACAGTACATGTAAGATATAAAATGCAATTCACCATACTATCACTCAATCACACCTGTTTGCTGTTTTGCTTTCGCATGTCAATCATTCATAGTGCCTTTAAAAGGTTCTCCTTTTGATGATTTAGAGAGATTAGGTGCCAACTTGCCAACTTTTTAGGGATTTTATGAATAAATGACTGAGTTAGTATTGAGTTCAATATTACGTAATTCCGTTACCATGGCTATTATGCCAATTTGTAATATGGGATATTATTTTAATTAATCATGTTTATTTACGATGATGATTAAATTCCTGCACCTCAACTGACAAAATTAAAAACAAATATACCAAGCATTTGCTGCTTACCTCAACTACAACTTTGTAATCTTACCCATTTCCATTTTATTCACAGATACCATTCCATAATGGCCTTATGGTACTCATTTTAAGATGTTTTATTCACTTGGGATTGCTAATAAAAATTCATCAACATTTAAGTTTACAGGAGACTGGAGAACCTTTAGTTTCTTACTAAATTTCAGATGTAATTCCGTTACTGACGACTTATCCAAGAAAAAAAAATACTACAGGGGAGCGTTTCATCAAGTGTCTTGTCAGTGATTTTCACTGACAAATTTGCTATCAGCCAATTAGATGCAAGGATTTCAGTAGCTTATTGACAAAACGCTTGATGAAACGCTCCCCATATCTGTCGGGTTATTTTTCAATATCTTCCTATCACAATTAAGTTGAATAAAGCTGAATCAAACATGAATCTGGAATAAATGGCTTGTACATTTCAGAGGATAATGAACGGAAATGAGAGATTTTAAAATGCCACCATTTCCTGGTAATTCCGTTTATGTTGCGGTCAAAATATATATACCAAAATATAGTTAATGAAAGTGAAAAAATTTGGGTATGAAAGAGTTCAGGTGAAAGAATGAGTACATCTGCAGATTATTAAATAGGAAGGGGATCCAATCACAAAATTAGTGCACAGACTCCAAAAAATGTGAGCCAAAAACTCTAATGTGTAATTCCTTTACCGTGGAATTGCCCATATAGCTTGTAAAATGGGCCTGAAACCTTTTTAATGGAAGCTGTAGTAAGTTCGGCATATCATGTGCGTAATTATGTTTTGATAATAATTATGTTAGTCAGTGAAATAAATGATTTTTAATGCATTTTCAATTGGGCCGTAATAAAGAGGTTCATGGCTCTCATGTCCTTTCAGGTGCCCCCAAAATGACGTAATCTTGATTGATTGATAAATTCTTTTTGTAGAACACAATTTCAAATATCTATAGAAAGAAAATATGTCATGCCACGCTTAATGCTAGATAATCACTTATGTTACATTTGGCCCTCTAAAATCAGAATTTCGGCATCTGACACATAATGATTTAGCCACCATATTAAAATCACACCCACAATGTATCATTGTATTTTAATATAAAAAATGGCCATTTACTGAACTTCTATTACCTCGAGAAAAGCATTTAAAGCACTCTTTTCGACTCTGCAGTGTGTAACTGGTCCTTTGTGCCCTTTTGGAACAAATGCCGGGCCCCTGAGGTCTTTAGTGGGTCTTAACCACTACCATATTTCATTTTACTGTTTATAGTGGGTTTTCAACACCAAAGGAACGTTTCCAGCCCCAAGGTTGGCTCTGAAATGCATAAAAACAATGATGGGCATTGGGCAACTAAAACATAAAATTTGGGCACTTGGGCACTTCTTATAAAACATCATCGATGCCCTCGTTTTCAGCATTAAATTTTACTGTAATAGGAATCCATGTTGAAAAAAAAGTGAACACTTTTTCCCATGAGAAGCTGTCTGTGCACCTAACTATGTAGGGGCTCGATATGGGTTCACCTTGTTCAGGATCTGTCATCAAAATTTACAGATCATCACCCCCCCCCCCCCCCAAAAAAAAGTCCCCATCCCTTCCTTCACAGCCAGTTTGAATTTTTAAATGCCCTCTTTCCTAACTATTTTTCACCCCCCCCCCTCACGCTTTTTGACAAGAATCAATCCCAACATGACAATATTCCTCGTTGATTGAATTGCACATATACATATCTATTCTGAAATGCCATAAAAGGCAGGTTTGAATGTCTCAAAGAATAATATACAATTTAGTGTACAGTACATGTATATTAGGGAGACGAAAATCGAAGGTGCGATTCAAAGTAAAGCGCACAGCTGACTTATCATGCTTGTAGGGCTTTAGGAAACTCTTTCGGCCATTGGTGGATCCGGGGGGCACTTCCGGCCCGTGCGCCCCCCCCCTACCCTTTGGCAGAAAAGTATGCATTTTGACCATAGACGATCCACCATTTTTTTTTTTTTGTTGTTGCTTGTCAGAGAATTATGGAGGGAATCTGGACCCCCATAACCCCCCCCCCCCCCCCCCACTGAGCGACTTTCGAGAAGCTGGCAAGACCCCCAAAATACGGGTCTACCTTTTCCACAAAAAAAATTTCGCCAATCCTTCAAAAATCGCTCAGTAAGGGGTTATAGGGTCCAGTTTCCCTCCATAATTCCCTGACAAGCAAAAAAAAAAGAAAGAAAGAAAAAAAAAGGTCTTCACTCGAAAAGGGGGGGGGGCACAATATAGAAAACGGCGCATCGTCTATGGTAAAAATTCATACTTCTCTTCCAAAAGGGGGGGGGCACGGGCCGGCTGTGCCCCCCCCCCCCCCCCCCCTGGATCCGCCACTGGGCCCAACGACGATGAAGCGGCGATGTCCGCGAGCCGCGTAGCGGTGAGCCGATTTTTTTTTTTGAGGCTATTTTGAACCCCCGTAAGTGATGTTTTCCTGGCATCTACTAACGCAATGGAGGCTGAGCCTGAGTCTGAGACAGAGTGCTATAGGAACATACTGTGTGTGTGGGTCTGGACATAATATTATGATGGCGTTTTTCTATGCACATTAAATTTTTACTTGGAAGTTGCAACATTCGCTAAAATGATTGTTTGTTGATGTATGAATTGAAACCATTACCCATCATGCTTTTCGATGTTCATCACTGTTCTCTGGGGACACAGCACTCCTCCTTCTCCTCCACCTTCTTCATTTCTTCTTGAAAAGTTTGCAAGTCCCCGCTCCACAGCTGGTATCAGATCCGTATATGTCAGGTTTGCAACGACCTGTGCCCCGCTGATCACATGTAATTTGGGTGCTAGGTGATGTGCCATCTCAGATACACAGATATACAATTTGTGTTGTTGTTTTTTTACAAAATGGAACTTTCTGTCAAAGATCTGCAGGTTGTGTAAATAGAATGTGTTTTTTTTTTCACTCACATTTGTGTTGAATCGCCAGTGGCTTCGGGTGGGTCGAGATGTTAAGGGGATACTGACATTATTAGGGGAGGAGGCGCACCAATCTTACTGGCTGGATGACAATAATACAAAGTATAAAAGTGGCGGATTTGCATAGGGAGGAATCCGGGACGTGTCCCCTTTTTTGAAGTCCAGCTGACATACCTGCAGTACACAATCCCCCAAATTGGCTCTTTGATTGGGTACGTTTCTGCATTGTGCCCCCTCTTTTACAAAAGTCTGGATCCGCCCCTCCAAAGTAACAAGGCCTTCGAATAGGATGAAGGGTTGGAAAGGGGTTCTATCGTGTTCCTCATCATGTTCCTCATCCCTCCACCCCCCCCCCCCCCCTCTCTCTCTCTCTCTTCTCTTCTTTCTTTTGTTCTTTTTCGCCACATGATTGGGAACAAGTGACCTCAATAAATTTTCTTGATAATAGACTGCATGTGTACGATTTGATAGCCGGGAAAAGTTACTGACCAAATCACATTTTCGTGAAAAAATGAAGATTCATTGACAGAATAAATCAATTTGTACGTTAATAACTAAAAAAATATATCTCGTATATCAGACTGAGGTTTTTACATTGTAAAGATGAAGGATGTAGAATCTATCAGGAGAATAATTTTTTTTTTAATTTCTTTGAATACTTTTCTTCACATATTGCTCTGAATAAATAGATACTTAGCTTTTTGAAAAATCAAGGGCGCAAAATTGAACGCCACAATTGCCATTTTGTGTTGCAGCTCTCATTTCCGCCAACCTTTTGTTGTCCAATGTCATTAATGATTTATGACTCTTGGTTTAAAAGGTGTTCTGGAATTTCAGCTGCAGTGAAAACTAGCAATTGTTGTATCCTGAATTAATTACTGATAAACACATAGTTTGTGGCCTTGATTTTTCAAAAAGTGAAAAAATCTAATTAAATATTCAAAGCAATATTTTAAGAACAGTATTCAGAGAAATGTCATGACACTTGCTCCCAATAAATTTTACATCCTTCAACTTTACAATGTAAAAACATCAGTCTGATAAAAAAAGATGTATAATTTTTGAGTTATTAGTGATCAAAAGTGCCCACTGTTGGGTTTTTTAACACCTAGTATAACCCTATGTATTCTAGAATTTTAAAAAATCCAATATCATGGTTTTCTTAATTTGAAAATACTTTGATTTTGCTACTAAAGTTTAAATCCATATTCTAGGACATGCTTAGTTAATCTATGCTAACTCCATTCTGACTGTTGGAGAATAATATTTTCGTAATGCAGTTGAATGTAGCAGTTTGTTGCTATTACCACTCGGTGACAAAAGGGCGGATCCTTTATGGTCAAAATGTACACTTTTCTCCCAAAGGGGGGGGGGCACGGGCCGGAAGTGCCTCCCCCCCCCCCCCCCCGGATCCGCCACTGGCTTGGATACTTTGATATAGATAAGAATGTACCAAGCTTATGACAAATTTATGACATACGGTATATATAAACATTAGCAACACGGATACACGAACTCCAAATACAGTACAGATACTAAGTATGTTTTATATAGATAAGAACGCATAGAATTTATGACAAATTTATGACAAATTCAAACATAAGCATGTCGCATATTTTATACAAACTTCAAACAATTTCTATACAGATTGGATATTTTTTATTCACAGCCCAGGAAAATATTATTAGACCAAGCTCTTGTAGATATACGCATACAAAACTAACAACGAAATAATGTTTCTTAGTTTTATTACAGCAATAATTGCTTACTTTTCAGAGTCTCTCTCTTATTGTCAGTAACCTTTCTTGGTCTTATCATTTCTTCCATGGCTGTAGATAACAGTGCAAAAAGCTTATGACAAATTGATGAAAAACGTGCGTGAGTATTGTATTTTGGATCGAGATAAGAACAAACAAACTTACCGTCAGTCTGCTACATGTCACATTGAAATCGACCGAACGTTGATTCTGTCCTACGTGTCCGCACCATACATGGGTATAGAGAACTTCTTTTCATGCTTCGGTAAATTTCAGTAATTGGGGAGTTCGGCTTATTGTTCTACTCACAATAGACCTGCATCTATAGGCCTACATAACCCAATCTGCGATCCAACATTTGTATATATATATATACAGTTAACAACAAAATTATTCATACCCCTTGGAAAATTCTAGTTTTTTGCATTTTTCCTAAAAATAAATGGTTAAATGAAGTTACTTGCACATCACTTGAATACATTTAGTTATCATCTGCAAATGAATGCCGTTTCCGGTTTCACCTCATTTGCATAACAATAGAAAAGGTGAGTTATCCAAACTGGGCGATGTTCAAAATTATTCATACCCTTGGTGATTTATTGACTTTGTCAATCAGTATGAATCCGATCCTTGTGATTAATGCTAGTATTTTAATACACCGTCACAAGGCTTCCGGAGGGGTCTCTGCTGGGATATCAGGCCAGTACCTGTTCTCCAATGGCTCAATCTCCTTGAGGATGTGTCCACACATGCCTTCACCTGACCTTCAGGGAGTTCATTAGATTTCGTGTCCTACAGGTGATGCAGTTATCGACTTCATGCATGATGACAGGACTATTATATTCAAATTTTCGGTCATTTATTCCATGCATTTTAATGAAAATTCTGTATCTACTTATGAAGCAAAGCACCATTCCTGAAGAGCCCTTCCCTTTTGCACTGCCTGTGGGAGGGTTCACCTTTATTCATTGGCCCCATTCTTAATCAGAGTGCTCAGGAAGGCCATGTAAGTGATATTAAAGTCATTGCATGACTCTAACGTCAGGTCACCATGAATAACAGTATGTAACCTTTGAGTACCATACACATCCCACATTGACTGTTACTGTATATCAATCTTCATATGGTATATTCTTTGTATCTTTGGTATGGAAGCTACAATCCTTGATATCAAAATGAATGTAAACCAAATTTATACCATATGCCCTCCATGTTACCAGCTGCAGTGCACAAAATGCTACCACTTTGACAGTGCACTGGAACATAAAGATCAGTATTTTAAGCTTCACTAGAGTTGCAGGTGTCCATATCAAAAATGTGTCAATCAGTGTTACAACTGAATAAACTGATAAAATTGGCACCATCCAACCTTTAGACAACAACCATGGCCTCCCTAAACATTCTTAATAATAATGGAACAAAAGTATCAGGAAATACCTTCCCTTGACAGTGCAACAGTGAATGCCTCTAGGGAAGTCTCTCCAGGAAGAGTGCTTTGTTTCAAATTATTAACGAAAATATCAATATCATAGTCATATCCTCATGACGTCTAAAACTACACCACCTTCAAACACAAAATCTGCTTTAAATCCATCGAATCCCCTGAAGACCAGGTGACGGCATGGTTACAGCCCTATAGCTAGAAAGTCCGATAGTTAGCGGGTCCGATAGACCGACACCCAATAGATAGAAGGTTCGATAGACCGAATGTACGAGAGGGTCCAATAGACAGACGGTTATATAGACCGAATCGGCGGAGGGTCCGATAGTCCGAAGGTTCTATAGATCGAATGTCCAACGGGGTCCGATAGTCAGAAGGTCCGATAGACAGATGGTTCTATAGACCGAATCGGCAAAAGGGTACGATAGTCCGAAGGTTCAGTAGGGGTCCGATAGTTAGAAGGTCCGATAGACCGACAATAACGTAAAAACGGTAAAATAAGTGGATACAATAAGTTTTTAAAAAATGGGGAACTTATTTTAAAGTTTTGTTTTATACATTTTCAACATGTTAAAAGTATTTTATCAGAGCATCATCATCATCACCGTTGGGCGGGGGTGGTCCACCCATGCAGCTCAGCCCCCGGTTAATTTTGCCACTAAACCGATGTATTGGCAATGGGGAACGCTGACCATTTTTGAAACATGGAAATTATATGGTGCACACTAAAGCCCCGAGGCCCATCATGCCCGAAGCATTTTTTTTCTAGTGGAAAGGGCGTCCCCTTCTAACACAAGTGTTATTTTTTAAACAAAGAATTTTTATGGGGTGCACACTTTATAGTTAAATTTTCATTAAAAGACAAAAGATAAGATTCTGACAACAAAAGAGTCTGACCGATAAAAATGAACTTGTTTCAATTAGGCCCTACCACCTTCTTGGGAGGGGGCGTTTCCATTTTTTTTAGGGTTGTCAGGTGATATTTTCCTACCAGCTATGATGTCAGCTTTTATACTTTCTTGAATGTTCACCGACTACACCCGTACTACAACCTTGTGGCCAATTTTAGTCTGTGGACTCTGTCGGGTAAATTATACCATTTTTTTTGGGGGGGGTGGGGGCATTCGAGAATAGTCGGATACCTCACTTCCCGAATATTATGATATTCGGGCTTCTTGTTGCTGCAGGACGTAAGAGGTGCTTGCTGCAAGAAACAATCTAGGCCTAGTTTCTTGATTGTATGAGCGAGCAAAGCGAGCGAACGAGAGAGAGAGAAAAAAAGAAGAATTTTGTATCCTGAGAATAGGTTCTAGCGTATTGTTATTCCGTTCTTATAATCTGTGTAACATGTTGTCGGCATCTTCCGTTCTCATATTGGGAAGAGACTATTGGTCACAGGCCATTATTTCTGAAAATTCATCTCTTTAGCCCCTTTAGGTCAACTTGCCGCTCGATTCCTTTCAGTTATGTTGCTAACATTCTTTGAGTAGAAAAATAGCATAACAATAGCTAGAGATTCATGATGCAAACCAAATAACTTCCATAAGAATATGACTTATTAATATAATTGGCATTGGTTTATATACATAAATATGGCGATTATATTAATAAGTAATATCAATAATGAAAATATAATGGGCATTGGTAAATAACCCTAATAATGCTAGTGAGCGACGTTTTTGAATTTTTGTTTTCTTCTCTTTCCTTTCTGATTTCTTCTTTTCTTTTCTCTTCTTTTCTTTTCTTTCCTTTTCAACCTCTTCCTTTTTTGCTTTTTTTTTATTGGAACGCCCCCACTTATTTTAACCACTTATTTTTTACCCACTTATCATTTTATCCACTATTTTACCCTTTTTACGTATTTATTGTCGGTCTATCGGACCTTCTAACTATCGGACCCCTACTGAACCTTCGGACTATCGGACCCTTTTGCCGATTCGGTCTATAGAACCTTCTGTCTACTGGACCCTCATGTACATTCGGACTATCGAACCTTCTATCTATCGGACCTTCTGACTATCGGACCCGTTGGTCATTCGATCTATAGAACCTTCGAACTATTGGACCCTCCTGCCGATTCGGTCTATAGAACCTTCTGTCTACTGGACCCTCTCGTACATTCGGTCTATCGAACCTTCTATCTATTGGGTGTCGGTCTATCGGACCCGCTAACTATCGGACCTTCTAGCTATAGGGATGACCCCGACGGCATGTGTGGACAACATCCTCAAGGAGATTGGGCCATTGGAGACCAGGTATTGGCCTGATATCTCAGTAGAGACCTCCAGAAGCATTGTGACAGTGTGAAGAAAGTGTTACGAGCATTAATCACAAGGACTGGATTCATACTGATTGACAAAGTCAATAGATCACCAAGGGTATGAATAATTTTGAACATCACCCAGTTTGGATAATTCACCTTTTCTATTGTTATGCAAATGAGGTGAAACCAGAAACAGCATTCATTGGCAGATGATAACTAAATGTATTCAAGTGATGTGCAATTAAATTCAGTTAACCATTCATTTTTAGGAAAAATGCAAAAAAATATAATTTTCCAAGGGGTATGAATAATTTTGTTGTTAACTGTATATATATATATATAAATGATTTGTGTGAAAGGAGAAAAATAAGAGAAACTCGATCGTGAAAGAATAAGCCTGAAAGTTATGAATGTTCGGTAAATGAAATCGCTACATCTAGATAGGAATCTCAAACTGGCAATTTGGTGAATCGATTGTGACGTATTCCCGGTCGTCATTAAAATCCAGTTTTCATTCTGAGTGCCTTTTCCCTCGGGGCAGTACACAAAATATATTGGAGATAGTATATTATTATAAGTCCTCTAAATAGAAAGATATCCTACTGAGTTATACATTTTGAAAAATTGACAGTTTAGTGCTTTTGTGTGTTCGAGTTAATGGGAAAGTTGACCGCCGCTACATCACAGTGACAGTACCTACACGGCTAATTTGAAATTACCATATTAATTCATTTATACTTTTTCTGCGCTTTCACACAAATCAAAAAGGTCGGACTGTCCTTTAAATTGTCATCTTACGTATGGATGTTGTTGTTGTATAGGTTTTAACAGACGTGCATATCAGTCAAATATGATTATTTATGTCTGCATGGGACCGACATTAATAACACCACCGTCCGAAAGACATGGTTGAGATTCGAACCTAGGTCCGATCAGAGTCAGTTAATATTAATTTTGTAGGCGAATGCAGAGAGGCGACCCTGCCCCATTTAGGTCTTATACTGAGGGAGTGGCATGGCAAAACCATCGATGGGTAAAACACGGGGAAATCGATCTCTACCTGAAGCACCTATATGCCTACGATTAAGAGATCTTCTGCAACTTATGCAATATTATGCGAGGGAGCGAGACAATTTCTCATTTTGAAAAGTGAAAGTTTTCATTTTAGAGCAAAATTGTCAATTTGACTGTGAGGGCATTTAAAAAGCAATCATTTTCAAGGGACATATCGTCTGCTATATGATTATCTTCCAAACCAACATAAAAAGAATGTGAAAGCTCACAAATTATTTTTTACCTTTACCAGAACTCAACCTTCCCTTTAAGAGCCTTTACTTTAAACAGGCAGCCCCCCCCCCCAACAAAAAAAAACAAAAAAAATGTCACCCCGTCCCCCGGGATCGCCGCCTGTAGTCTGTAGATATATATGAAGCAGTGTGGCCAGCGAAAAAAATACTATTCTGCTAGGGAGAAGCGAAAATTCTGAAAAATAATTTTTTTTTACAACTAAATCAAAATTTTACTCAAAAATGCTCTGACAAGCAAAAAAAAACAACACCAGAATTATACTAAAATTCTGCTAGATTTTGTCATAATGCTAAATGTCATAATGCTAAATGCTAAAGCGGTCAAAATTCTGCCAGAAAGCAAAATTCTGCCAACCCTGGCAACCTTGATATGAAGACGTTCATCGTGTCATCAAAGTTGTCCAGAGTGTAAGTTAACTAAGCTAGACAAGTTTGTTGGGCAAGGCTCAAATCTATACCATATTACCGTTTATTAACTGTCGAAATCTGAGCCTGAAAAAAAAAAAAAAAAAAAAATCCTTAATTCTGCTCATCAGGAAATAATAAGCTATGCTGCGCGGGGGGAGGGGGGGGCACTCAGATATATGAGTGTACACATGCGTGTCCATGGGTTTTCAAAATACAGGTTTTATACTTGGATGAAAAAAGACCCCTAAACGAGGATTTTTGCGCGGTTTTTCATCATCCAACCCCCCTAAACAGGTTTGACTTCGGCCAGATTAGTCAAAAGCACCCCTTTTTGTTGAAAATCAGCGATTTTGGACCCCTTCCACCTGAAAAAATGACCCCTTTTACGCGTTTTCTTGGACGCGCATGTGTACACCCATATATCCGAGTGCCCCCCCCCCCCCCCCCCCGAACGGGCTATGCTGTAGCTTCTCTTGCCAATCAGAGACGGGAGATTTCGTTAGCCTGAAAATATGTTATAAGGGGCGGATCCAGGATTTAGTATAAGGGGGGCACACAAATGCCGGTTTGTCAAAGGCTTTTGGAAAAGGTAGACCAGTAGTTTTTGGTCTTGACAGTTCCCCTCCATAATTCTCTGACAATTAAGCAAAAAAAAAAAAAAAGGGTTTCCTTTTCCAAGGGGGCACAATCTACAAAAGGGTGGATCCTTTATGGTCAAAATGCATAATTTTCTATCAGGGGGGGGGGGGCACGGGCTGGAAGTGCCCCCGCAATGCGCTGGGCTCAAGGTTTTATGGAATTTCGTTTTATGGAGTTTCTTCACGTTGCGCAATCAATGCAGCGATCTATGCTTGCGTGCTATGTGTACTGGTACTGGGGGATCCGGACAACCCGACCACCGGACAGCCCGACCCAAGACAACTCGACCCAATACCCTGGACAACTCGACCGGGTCGAGTTGTCCAGGGTGGGCTGCGCTTTCGGACAACTCGACCTACTTTTTTTCTTCTAACAAATTTCATGAACAGAGTTTCACAGCATGGCTACAAAAGACATTTTCTGCATCAAGTATGTTGATATGATGCATTCATGACATGAAACAAGGAATTTTAAGCTTTTCAGTTCTATAAAACATGATTTTCCAGGTGCAGTGAGAATAATGGTGTTCCCCGTGATCGGGCCCCGCGCACCGATCAATTAGAAGCAACCGACTCTACCGAGTAACTTACTATTTATTGGAGTTCATTTTACCGTTTCTTGAAACGTTTCAGTGGTCAGAATGCTCTATTTTGTATCTTAACCTTTCTCTACTTCATTGAAATTATGGCTTAATTGCCGCAAGTCTGAAACTTAACACAAACTTTCGAGATTGTCTGACATATAGTTAGGGCCGCTCTTATAAATCGCCAACCAACACAGTGCTTTCTCCCGCCAGCGAAATCAGTGGCCTGTTTGTTGAAGAATCTCAAAAGTTTGTGTAAGTTTCAGACTGGCGGCAAGCCATAATGAAGTAGAGAAAATTAGTTAATACTGAAATGTAAAGATACATAATTAATAGAGCATTCTTACCCCTGAAATGTTTCAAGAGACAGTAAAATGAACTCCAATAAATAGTAAGTTACTCGGTAGAGTCGCTTGCTTCTCATTGATCGGTGCGTGGGGCCCGATCACGGGGAACACCGTTATTCTCACTGCACCGGGAAAATCATGTTTTATAGAACTGAAAAGCTTAAAATTCCTTGTTTCATGTCATGAATGCATCATATCAACATACTTGATGCAGAAAATGTCTTTTGTAGCCATGCTGTGAAACTCTGTTCATGAAATTTGTTAGAAGAAAAAAAGTAGGTCGAGTTGTCCGAAAGCGCAGCCCACCCTGGACAACTCGACCCGGTCGAGTTGTCCAGGGTATTGGGTCGAGTTGTCTTGGGTCGGGCTGTCCGGTGGTCGGGTTGTCCCGGAACCGTGTACTGGTACCCATTGACATTGTACCGTAAACACGTACCGTACATACGTATACCCTATGCGTATACCAGACAGTCTGACCGATCGACCCAGGCGCTGAGCCTAGCCCAGCACGTGGTGTGAAGGGTGAAACAAATTGGAACGAGTTTGTTCAGGATTAAGCCCGAGCATCCGAGTGAACTAGATTTACTGTGTATTTTGTGAGTATTGAATCAAGGAAAGTGTATTTTTTTGCATTCTTATGAAATAAGCCACCACTCACTCCACTCCGTACTTACTGCGAACGTACCGGCGTAGGCCGTAACTTAGTAGTAGCGTAGCCCCGGGACGCTGCCACGCTGCTACGCGTTCGGGCTGACGCAGTAAGCCGTAGCCGTACCCGTAGCTGTGTGTAGCCAGGATTGGCTTCGTGAATGTAAAAAAAAAAAAAAATGGCTATACGTAAGAAATTTCCGAAAACTCGCCAGTGTTTGTGTGTATCCATTGTCATGCCTTATCTGCATGACAAGAGGAGGCATGGATACACACAAACACTGGCGAGTTTTCGGAAATTTCTTACGATCTTTTTTGGATTTTTTGATAAAAATACGTACTGATCAAAAAAATATTCTATTTCTAATTCTAAACGTTTTCCTAGGAGGATACGCTGTGGTGAAGGAGCTGTCGGTCGCGAGAGTTATCAGAAAAGTGATATTTCAGGGCATTTTCCAGTCCTGCTAACCCGTGCGCAGTTAGATTGCTGGGTAAGAACGCCTGGCTTCGTGATGTAGAAGGCGTATAGCCAATTTTTTTTTTTTTTACATTCACGAAGCCAATCCTGGCTAGCTGTGTGTGCCTTATTTTAAACTTTAAAATTTCATACCGGACCGTAGGCGTAGCCCGGGACGCTGCCACGAAGTGAAACCAGTACGATCTCGTGGGTCTCACAATTTACAATGTTCAAATGACCATTGAAAATTTTATCATAATTTCATATAGGTAGGGACACTAATACCAAAATCTGACTTTTAAATTAAAGATAATTACCCCTTAAAAACTATCCCTGATGAAAGGCAGTGTCAACACAAAACAAACTCACCAATTTGCTGTCTCAGAAATGGTCTTGAAAGAGAGATATTTTGCTGCAAAGTTGGGAACTTCAGCTACGCCTTCTTGAGAATATCGCCTTGAAAAAACTGCAACGTCATGCTCTAAAGTCGTTACGTTGGCAATTAGAAAGGCCAAAAGTCAGCTGATCATTGCTGATTACAATAACAAAGGCACACCGGTGCCTATATGAAATTCAAATTCCCCGCCCCAGCGAGCTCAATTTCGGTCGCTAGTCTTGGAGAATGCGTAAACAGTATTTTAAAATTCTGTACTGTGAGACCGAGCACAAAATGGAAGATTTCGAGCTCGAACGATTTTGAAAAAAAGAATTAGACTATACATTCTAATAATCAGACACTAGACCTAAATTTTTAGTAAAGATCTGAAATTTTACTGGCCTTATCTGTGGTTTCTTGTCATTCACGCTCTGACTCTGCCGTCGTGCGTGGAGCTCTGCCTAGCGCTTGCTCTGCCTAGCGCTTGCTCACGATCACATGTATGCACGATACGGAGTTCAATACGCACTGAACTTAGCGGTTTCGCTTCGCTCGATAGAGTCAGCTTGTCTTGCCGATTTTATGTAGGTCGGTAAATTATGATTGTAAGCATTCTCAAAAATATTTTATGACAAAAGAGAAGTATAAAATAATAATATTCACAAGTATAGATATATATTATTGCTTAAATTCTTTTATTATTAACTTATTTTCAAATTAACAAAAATAATATTACCAGGTAAAAGAATGCAGTCAGCAAAACCGGCAACGCCGAAAAGGAAAAAGCCTCATACCCGTAACAAGGATAAGGCATTTTGGCAATGGGTCTTTCTACCCCGTTTTGGACCTAGAGGTCTATTTCATAATTGATTGTCTTGTTGCCGTCTTGGACCCTTTTTCATGATTCATTGTTTAATGTTTAAAAATATAAGAGGAAAGTCAAAAGTTATTCAACAAAAAAAAAAGACGACTTGCCACTAAGAAGCTGACGTTTATTTTCACAAAGTTTGTACAAGATTGATCACATCATAATGAAAACAATAGTCAATAAAATCAGAAACAACCTCAAGAGTCTGTTCAAAGACTACCAGCATCTTTACTCTAAGATTATAGAGATTATAAGATTATAGATGTAAACCGAGCGGGAAACCGAGTCAGGAAACAGGGAGTTCTTTGTTCTCCCAAATTACATGTTCTGGTCATTCTGGAATGCATGATTGTTGAAATGACGCTTTCTGAAAGGTCTGAGTTACATACTGTAGCATATACCTGGATATTTTTGGACGTGGTGGAACAGCTACAAAGGCCCATTTCGGTAAGAATATATATATACTTTTCGTAGAATATGATAATACTTAATAGGTGTAGACAAAGATGGAGTTGTGCCATCGTCATGATCGTGCATGCTGTAATGATAGTGTAGGATAGTTGAGTTCTTTGTCCTTCATGAAAGAATTACATTACTATAAATTTTTAGTGTTCTAATTCGGCATGTATTGTTGCAATGATCATTGATGTAAAGAATCATTTGTTGATGGAGTTTCATGTTTGATATATTGAGTAAATTTATGTTTTAGGAAAGAGACAATTTCTCATTGTTATTAACTGATATTTATTCAAACTTATCATATGATTGAAATAATTTAGTGGTCTGTTGCGTCTTTTTAATATTTCATATAGACCGAATTTCTTAAACATACTCGAAACAGTTACTATTTATTGAATTGAAAAGTACATAATTAATGTGGTTTATTTTTCTCAGATCATTTGATTAATATTTTCTTATATTATATCGTAATCAATATCTCACATTTTTAGTTATAGGCTTTTACATGCTAACAGGATGAAACATTTATTAGTTGGACGAAAAAAAAAGAAAAAAGGGATTTAAGAAGGCAGCCACGAAATGTTTTTCTTTTTAATTTATGTGTATATTCAATAAAAATATAATCACAATATTTACAAACGTTTCAAAAGATTGGCATGAACAGAACAAGATCAAACATACATCAAAGAAAAATATATATAACGAAAGGAAAAAAACATAAAGAAAGGAAGAGCATGACCTGCACAAAGTTATAGTTATTATACAGGTATAATCATGTGAAAGTCCCTTGCATTCTGCAGCTCATTTTCAAAGTGTAAACTGATGCAAAGGAATGTTGCATCCTTGAGTTCGAAACAATGAAAGCTCTATGGACCTTATCTGTCCTAAATTTGTTGACCTCTGCGTGTTTGTAGAGCGAATGCAAAACACATGTCTCTCTTTTCCTCTCTCTCCCAAAATACCCTACGCTCATCCAGATTATATCCGTACGTGCTGCACAATAATTTTGTTCAGAGATCGACGGCGAAGAATGGACAGGCAGCGCATGCATTATGCATCTCTCTCTCTCTCTCTCTGGCCTACGCTTCCATCCACGTGCGCAGTCTGACTGTTGTGAATACAGTATACAGCCAGCCACACACAATCTTCCACTATACAACGGGTTCAAGAATCGGCTATCAAAGGTCAGGACTGGGTAAGAGTAGACTTATTATTCAGTCATATTTACTAAATTATCCTTTTGAACACTTCTAATACTCATAGGGTTAGTATTGCACTCTATGGACGATCTTGATGCCTGTGTGCACTGATATGAGAAATAGGGTCTTCGTGTGAGACTAGGCTACATGATTTCCCTCGCGTGTCACGTAAGAAGCTCATCAATATTCATGTTTCCACACCGATATAAACTAGATATTTCGCAATAACGTTGCAATAATTATCTTTATTCATGAGTTAGAGACCTGGTCGGCGCGAAAATATGACGTCATATTTCACAGTTTTCCCTCTATTTTTGAGATGGCTATAGCTATGGAGCTCAAACCAAAGTACGTTTGACTTAAAAATCATCTTCTATCTATACCTTTTTGTCAATAAAGTAAAAGTGTAAAATAAGGAGCAAATCCTCTATTTTCTTTATATTTTCAAGTCTATAAGGGTACCGTACATTGACATCTCATGAATTATTCACTATCAAAAGTTCTTCGACTGAAGCTATCACCCTTATTTTTTGTGCCTACTTGTTGCCAGTTAGAACATTTTTAGTGATCAAACTTGCAGCGCCCTCCCGAATTTTGGCTTCGTTACGCATTTGCGATGTGTGTACGTTTTTCGTGAGCTGCTATGGAAATTATTGGATTCAAAACCGCCAAATTCTGCAACATCGTAACTCAAACGAGTAAGTTCTGTTAAAGATCGTAATTTAAGGGATGTTTTTGTATGTGTCATTGTCTTTGTTTCAGTGATGAAATCAAAGAAAGGTTTTTGAAAAATAATTTTGTAGTCATCAATTATTTTCCAAGGCCGAAGGCGAAGGCGAGCGCGTATTAGAAGCAAAGCGTAGCCAACGCACCCTCGGTGTATTGGTATCCCTAATATAGGGCCTATAACTTATTTTTTTTTGAATCAAAGTATCATACGATGCCACTTACATTACAGTTACATGACTTATGTTATGGCAGTGACAGTGTGTCCAAACTTCGCGGATGTCCATACTTACCTACCTAGGGGATACCTAGGGAAGATACTGAACGCAGGCACTACGCCTCTAGATTCAGTTCCAAGTTCTTTTTCCTCTTCAAGATGGCTGGATCATTTCCTGGTGCAGGCGATTCGTAATCGTACTTAATGGGCTCATTTTTCCAGCACCTATCCAAAGCTACTTCAAAACTGTGCACACTTGGGGCAGTAATGGTGTCGTTGGAAAGATTATTCCATGGTTTACGTTAAGCCTGAGTCATATCGAATATTTCATAATCCGGGATTCGACGGCTTTGATTCGATCGAATACCGGTGCATCGATAAATGATGGGCGGTGAAAACAGAGTTGCACACAGTTGCACGCAGTGCATGCACCGGTGACCGGTCCGCTGTCATCGCGGGCATATTACATGTATGTATGGGCTCTCGCTGCCAATGGCTAGTAAAAATCACAGCGGACGAGCCAAAATCTTAAGTTTCTAGTCCGTATGGCTAGCCAAAATATCACTCTAGTGTCGCACGAAGCGATGCTCATTGTCGACACACCCGACAATGATTCAAATTCAAAGAATTAATAATCTTACTTTGTCTTTGGAGAGCTGAATGGAACACGTTTGTTCGATGCAAAACAAAAAAAAACAATACGAAATAAACTTTTCGTCGCTTCATTCAGCTTCAGATCATTCAGAAGTAATTGCCAATTTGATGAGAGTGTGATATTAGTTATTGCGAATTAAGTAGGAACACTCGTACTCATGCCCGTATTTATCATGTTCAATTATACAATTGTCAAATTGACAATGCAGAGAGAGTGCAAGAATTTTATCGTAAACTTCAGTTCGTAACGACAAAACGATTTTTCCATAGAGAAAGCACAGGTAAAGCGCGGCGTCCTCCGCGAGCGAATTAGCGAAAGTTAGCCAACAGTTTGAAGTCGCCTTCACGTTCTCTGCTAGTATATACGTTATGTAGTATGTACGTTACAGAGTTTCTTTTTTATTTGCTTTTTTCATGGTGGCTACGGTAGTCAAAAATCTGGCGGACTACAAATCGATGCACCGGATTTGCCAAAACGAATTCGGGATTCGATGTCTTCGAACGAACACCGGCTAACCAATCGATTCGACTCGGGCTTAGTTTACGTATTCGTACATAGAAAGAATTTTTGTATCTCTGAGTTTTGGTCCTAGGAATAAACAATTTTCTACTATGTCCTCTTGTCTGATCTCTGGATTGTAATTCAAGATTTGGGGTTACATCAGAATCGTATTTATTAAAAATCTTGTATGTTTCAATCATATCGCCTCGAGCCCTCCTGTAAGCTAAGGTAGGGATATTCAACTTCCTCAATCTTTGTGCATAAGGCAGCCCCTTTAACTCTGGGACTAATCTAGTTGCTCTTCTTTGGACATTTTCCAAAGCATGTATATGTTTCTTAAAGGCGGTCAGTCGCCGGTTTCAATGGGGAAAAATCTGTGTTTGCTGATGCTGCAAAATAGTTCTTGCGCATACGAAATTAGGTCTAGTCGAAAGTATATTGAGGATCAGCGAAATGTCTTTCTCCTCGGCAAAAATCCGCATAGATCGCTGTGATATTGTAAGTTGTGCTGAATATAGCGAACGAACATGTTTTGCGCTATGTGTATCCTGCAATCTGCTGTCTGACGCCGTACATTATATTTATACTATACTATAGAACAAAGCAATTTCATCTTTATTATGGATGACACTTTCAGTATTTCGGAGTTAGCGACAGATATCTCAATTCTAAACGTGGAGGGAGATTTGGAGCCGACTGCCTGTAAATGTTCAGGAAGGTAGCTGCTGCAGTGCTGATTCAAAACGGGCAGACGGATGTGCCCTTGCAAGAGTGAAGGTCATCCCTGCACACTGCGGTGTTCCTGCGGGAAACGTCGCCCGTGCAATGCAACCGGGAACCCGATGGCGATGACGATGAATCAACTTCAAATGTGAGTACGGTAGATCATTATCTCAGCCTATTTATCCGAACCAAGGTCTATGCAACAAATTCGATCATTTTTCTTGCGATTTGTCATTGTGTAATAACTAAATTAAGACTCAAGAGAAATATAATTTAATTATAGTGTGAATGTGAGATGTCACAGCCAGGGCCTAGCAGGCCCCTAGGTCTGAGATAGTGTGTTTGTAAGAATCTTCATTCAAAATGAAACTGAAGAAGGAAGAATGAGAAGAAGAAGAAGGAATCTATTTATAAATGAAGGTATGCCAAGATGTAATTAGAATCAACACCAGACATGTCAATTGGTGATTGGCGAACTGGCTTCACCTGTGTGAGCTGTGACGAGGTACTCCCCCCCCCCCCCCCCCCCCACTGTAAAAAATACCAACATAAATTTATTTGAAAGGGGGGGGGGGGAGTCTAGTACAGGCTTTTGCAAGTCAGAGTCACAGTAATGTTTGAATGTATACACACATGTATGTATGTATATCTAATTGTGACTCCAAAGATTCAAATACACCTAGTGGTACCAAATATATCAATACAATGGAACCTATTAATATTTTCCCATACAAATTTAATAATTTTATGATTTTTTTTCACCAAAACAGTATTTCTATACTTGAACTTTGAACAGGGTGGAATGTTCACTTTACATTATTTACATTTTTCCTTAATTTATTCACTGTTGTTTTCTTACTCAATGTAGAAATTTGTGATGGATCGAGAGAGAGAGCTGATCTAGAACGCGTCACCATCCAGTTCCTCTGCAGATTCACAGATGTTTACTTGGATTCCATAGCAGCTGTAGAGCCTACCCAACCTGCTGAAGAAAGGCCTGGACCGAGCAGCTGGCCTGCATCATGTTGTAGATGTGGTGGAAGATATGTGCCCATGCCAAAGGAGGTAGAGAATGTGTGTGTTGCCATTTCCGCACCTGCGTCATGACTGCTCAATACTTCACTGATGCATTTCTAAATGGCAATGTCTTGGTTGCATGCATGGCAGCAAGCAACAATGAATTTCCAAGGGACATTCCGAGGTTGAATGAATCGTACCAGCATTACAAACATACAAACGTACAAACAGTAATGTTTGAATGTATACACACATGTATGTATGTATGTATGTATGTGTTGGCTCAGTCAGTAGAGCGTCCGCCTCACAATCGGGAGGTCATGGGTTAGAACCTCGGCCGCATCATACAAAAAGACGTTAAAAGATGGGAGTTGCTGCTACCTTGTTTGGCGTTCAACAATTGAAAGGATAGAGCAACGTCGATCTGGTGCACTGCACCTCAACAGTACGACAATACGCCTGACGGTGGACTGTACTGCAACTGAAGAAGAAAAAAATTCACGTATATATATTCACCATGGGTACTTGGGAGCAGGAAACAGGAGAGTTGTTCCATCATGTGCTACACTGCAGATAAGGTATGCCTATCTATTCCCCACAAGGGCTTACAAGGGCTTCGTCAATGGAATACGAGACTGAAATCCATCTAACATCAATACTGGTCTTGATTTTTTTTATGTCTCCTTTTATTGTTGAAATTTAGATCTGCTGGACATAGAACTGTTATCCTTCTTTTAAAAAATTTAAATTGTTTATTATAGTTCCTGTTTACATTCACCTTTTTCTTAGTGATTGTAGTATGTACATGTATGTACAAAAGAAAGCATTTTCTGTGTGTAATCATTTAACATAATATTTACGTTAACATTTATCAGAGAGGAAATATATTCATGTCATTTGAAACAAACCAAAAATCTTATCTGATGAAGGGTTTCTGTTATGACATTGTATAAACTTCTTTTAATCTATTTTTCCCTGTGTATTTCAACGCATTCCATGACCATGAATACGGTATGTATGTCTTCTGTGATGTTTTTTTTCTATTTATGGTGAATATTTAGTCTGATTTTGTCATGCTGTTTTTAGCTGAATTAGTAGTCCATTGGGTTTGCTACATGATGTATATTGTGTGAAGTGAGATGCACATGAATTACATAAACTTCAATAAGAGTTTGCCATTTGGTGATCATAAGAAGTGGTTGATCAAAACGATTGTAATATATTGTATCGATGCATGTAATTACAACCAAACAATACCACTTGCCAGCATATAAGTGATTGTGTGTGACGTACATTTAACAACATATCTTTTGTACCTTCATGTATCTGTGTTCCTGACTGTAATCATTTTATTTACCGGTAGGTATTTATGGTATTATAAACTGCAATATTGCAATATTCAATGAAAATATCCTTGCCAGCATATTCCTGTGTGAATGTCCATAATATAATGCAATATGAAAACTATACATACATGTATGTCCAAAATAAATCTGCCAGTGAACGTTGCCAATTTCAGTTGAATGTTGGGTAGCCTTTGATAATGTGATCACACTAAATAGTGAAGTTGTTTTCCTTCCAAGATTTACTTTTATTGTGATCTGTATACACTGTTTGTTTTAGAATTTGCTTATACAATATGCATAGATCCACAAACCTTTCCTGAAGTATGCCTACATGTATACTGTTGAAAGTATAGTTTTACACTTCTCAGCTGATTTTTGTATTTTATTTATTACAATTTGATATACATGTATTCTAGATCCACAAACTTGCCTTGAAACATGCACATTTAGTGTTGAAATAATAGTTTTGCAATATGAAGTTGATTTCTTCTCATACTAGTTGTATAGATTTATCAGCAGTTATATAATTTTTAAGAAACGTATGTATTATGCATACAGGGACATTTCTGTTAATTTTTTATATGCCATTTGCTATTCCATATGGTATGCCTATACTGTTATAGTAAAGTATCGTTTTATACTACCGAGCTGATTTTTGTATATATTTTAGTGTTGACAATATAGTTTCAATGTTCAGTTGATTTTTACTCTCACTTGGGTAGTTTTATTACAAGTTATACATGTATTATTTTAAAGAAACTTAACAGTATTACATACAGGAACACCTTTTCTACTTTTCTTTTTCCTTGTGATTTGCCATTTGCAATGGCACTGCATGTAACATGTAATGAAGTAAAGGAAGACAGCATGAAAAAGTACTCTTCATTGTGTGTACGTGTCACAAGTTTTGAAGTATTGTAATCTACATACCTTTTATTTCATTTTATTTTTGTACAGTGGAGCATCATTAATGAACTTCTTGGAACCAAGGAAATTCCCTCTTTATATCAAAACCTTTTTATACCAGGGCTAAAATACAATAGAATACAAAAAAGTGGGGACTGGCAAAAATACTGTCTTATAATGAGTTTGTTATACCATTGTACATTATAAGGAGGTTCCACTGTACAATGTATATACATGGAGGAAGGCATATGGAGTGAGATAGGAGAGAAGAGAAACAGGAGGGAAATAGAGAGAGAGAGAGAGAACAAGGGAGAAAAATTATCAAGGTCATGAGAGAAAGAGAGAGTGAAAGATAAGATAAACGGAATGAGCTAGAATCAGGGCTGTCAAGTAAAGTTTTCCTCAAGTTTATCAATACAAAATTAAGATTAATCTATAATTCTATTATCAGGCCCCCTTTTTTTCTTCTTTTAAAAATAATTCCTGTCAACTCTTTGCACGATGGCCATTCACTTAGTGTCCAGTTTTTAAAGATTGATTCCCCTCTTTCGAAATCAGCCAGAGAAGAGAAAGGGAAGAGAAAGAGGAGGGAGAGAGGGAACAAGGGAGATAAATTATCAAGGTCATGAGAGAGAGAGAGAGAGAGAGAGAGAGAGAGAGAGAGAGAGAGAGTGAAAGATGAGATAGAGAAACGGAACGTAAGTGAGAATAAAAGAGAGAGTGGAGGGAATATTAGTGGGTGTCGGGTGGGTGTAAGGCCATCGCCAGGGTTCACCTCCGGGGCGCACCCGGCGCTGGCGACCGTAGCCCGTGGAGGTACACTGTACGATTTGCAAATGGTGTGCAGCTCAAGCAGATACAACACGAACTTTTTATTCAAACTTTCCTTGGAGGAAACAAGCAGCCGACGTCCAAATTTATTTGTGTTCAATCCACAAATTGTACGCGCTGTGGATACGTAATCTCGTCTGACTGTCTCTCCTCTCGACCTCCATTTCGTTCGAAAACCGCTATTTTTTTCGTGCCTCTAGACTAGGCATAGACCATAGCATGGAGTATCTCCGAAACTGAAACATAGCGTATTGCTGGCAAGCTCAGCTCTCGCCCCTGCGCTGGCAGGCTGTTTACAAATTGTCCGAGCGATTCCGGAAATCTCCGAACTTGCCTTAGGTGGGACAGCATAGAAATACACGGGCACCGACGACTGACCGCCTTTAAGGTGGGGGCTCCACACAGCATGAGCGTACTCTATTTGGGGACGAACAAGCGATTTGTACAACTACAAGAGTGAAAAATTATCCTTATCTAAATAAACAAAGGTTCGTCTGATTAAATTCATTAGTCTGTTTGCCTTATTGATCTTTGTATGTAAATGTTCTTCAAAGTTTAGCTTATCATCAATCACCACTCCCAAATCTCTCTCAGATGACACTTGCTTGAGGGCACTTTGCGAATTATCACTGGTCATATTATACACATATGGACTTGCCAGGGCAGACTTGGGGTTACCAATGGTGAGAACACTACATTTCTTAGGGTTGAATCTAAGCAGCCATTTGTCAGACCAGCATTTGAGCCTATCAAGATCCCTCTGAAGGGCAATACAATCATTCTCATCTGTTATGGACTTGAAAATCTTTGTGTCATCAGCAAATAGATATACACTACTCTCAGAAATCGCGTATCAGTACTAAATACGCGATAAAAAGTACATTATATGCGCTACTGTATGTGGGACTGTGGTAATTGTTCTACAATACGGAAACAACCCAAAACAACCCAAAACAAAAGAGGCAAAATGCGACGAAAAAATGTAAGTAAATGCACATTACCATTAGTTTATTACGGTCCATAAGCTTATCCAAGTATGGACTCGTCTCTGGTGAGCCAAAGCTGATGGTAAGCGACTGGATTTGGCCTTAAAATGAGAGTTTATAAGATAAAATTTTTGTATGACATTATTTTACGGTATATTCTGCTTCATTTGATATTACATTTTTAATGTATATCTATCAAATTGTGTTGTAACGTCACAAAAAAGGTGAAAATGTCCGCGAAGTTTGGACAACCCATCATACCTAAATAAAATGGACCTTCCGCAAATCAGCTTTTCCTAAAAAATGTGTAGAGTCGATGAATGTCACATTTTACTCTCAATTTTCGAAACCAGTCCAATTCGCCATGTTGTTGAAGCAGAAACGAAAATAGGCACTTGCGCATGCGCCTATGAATATTTATTACAATGACGCCATAGTGTTTTCGTCACAGGAATAATGAATATTCATATATCCACTGTGATCCGCCGATCTCTCGATCGCTCGAGCTCTAGCTTGCCACTCGTCTTAATGAATATTCATAATCCTCCCTTCTTTATTACAGTATATTTTTGAGCTGCTGACGCATGCGCATTGCAAGCAAAACACCGACCTACGGAAGTTTTTAGTACAGGCTTTTGGAGATAAATAGGCCTTTTTTGTATCATCCTCATTGAAAAGAAAGACGACAGTCAATTGGAAAGTATTGTAAGTACCTAAAGTAGCCTTTAATCAACTAATATCATGTTTCATGGCTATCATTTTGACAAACGACCTTGTAATTAAGAGGCATCCAAGCAATCAAAGGACTGCTGATTTTTACAATCTTAGTTGATCCTGGAATGTAACCCCTTTAGCAAACTCCGAGGGTGGTTTGCATGGGTCACAGTATGTGAGAAATGGTGATATTTAGATCTATTTTTTGTTGTTGATATCTCCCTCCACTCACAGTATATGGATCCCATGTACAGCTCCGTAGGCCAGTACCAGATTGATAAGCTAAGGAGCTTGTACAGCTAGCTCAGATTCCACTAACTCCAGGGGTTGGAACTCCCTTGAGTTCAGATTGCACCAGAGAGCAGTAAAAGGCCTGTGTGCTTTGTACACATCGGTTTATACTCTGGCCTTCCAAGTTAATTTTACACGTTTGAATTTTGGTTTGGGGACCACCCAGTCGCTTCTATGTAATGTCATTAGGGGGGAACCATTACTTTTTTTAATGCTTTATACTTAGTGTACTCTCTATATTTTTTTCTCTTTTTTTTAGATGATGGCTTCAGCTTCGAAGAAAACTCCAAGGAAAAGTAGGCGGGATAGTTGGATATCAATAACAGCTGAATATATTTTTGCTGAGTATGAAAAGGTAAAAATAAAATGTTCCTTGTGACCTCACCACGAATGGTGGTCATATTGACCACTACGCGATATGAATGCAAAAATAATAGGTATTTTCTGTCGCATGCACTAAAGGTATGGGACGAAATAAGATAAATATTTCAAACACTTCCTTTCAAATTCAGCTCTTAAAAATCTCACTCCTACCTCGAATGTCCGTTAGGAAGAACTTTTGATATTTCCAGCAAAATCCAAAGTCAGAATCGTGTCCAAAACCGAAGAAATCCCCGCCAGTTTGTTTAGCGATCGGGTGTTGTTTACATACCGCCGATGTCTTAGACTAAAATCGGCCAATAAAATTTTGTCTACAAAGAACTCGGGATCGCAAGCGCACATCGATCTCTACGATCGCGCGCGCACAGAAAAAACTATACTTTTCCGTGTACGTGATAGGGACCGAATTTTTTTAACGACAAAATTCTTTTGGGGAGATGTCAGCGCTCGCAGTGACCAGGAAATGTACACAGTTACTCCGATACCTCGTTTCGTGGGAATCGACAGTAAATTACGGATTTCATTTTGGAATTATCTTTCCAACATCGGTGAGTTGTATTTCTTGTATATGTTGAGGTTTTTATAAATTAAATGCCGATTTTTGAGTGCATGTTGGTGACTTTTTTGCAGTGGTGTTTGAAAAAATTGAGGTGTATGACTGCTTAGATTCTACACACGAAGCATAGTAAAGTAGCTATGAGTGCTTGTGACAAGCATTGCCTGTATTTCACTCACTCACTGTTTTTTTTGTTTTGTCATTGTTGCACATCTTTGCTTTTGTTCATAGATAGATGTACTGGATATATGCCATATATGGACTCCCAAGTTCTCAGTGCAAGTCAATATGGTTGCATCTGTAATATTATATTGAATACTGAAAATGGTTATGAAATATGAGACTTCCCAAGTATTCATGAACTTATATGGGATGTTGCAAGAAAGTTGCAAGCAATTGCAAATTGTAAAGCAAATTAGAACAACCATTCTGAATGGTTCAGGGTCTGCCCATTCAAGAAGATGCGCAATGATTTTGATTGGTCAGTACCGATCAGTTGCTACTTGCAATCAATCGCAACTTTCTTGCAACACCCCAATAGATGATTGGAAGGGACATGCATTTGTATTATTACATATTGTTACATATGATTAGGCAGTGGCATAAATGGGTCCACTGTGGATGCACTAGCATTATGGGGGGTTGGGGGGGGGGAGGGGCACCAGTAAAAGAAACTGGAATTAACAAGGCCAATGCTTAGAGGGAGCGTACAGGAGCTGTCCTTTCAATTTTTCTCATCCTTTCCCCTCTTTCCCATTCTCTCTTTTCTCTCTTTTCTCTCTTCTTTTTTCTCTCTTCTCTGTGAGATTTTATTTGGGGTGCATTTGCTGCCCCCCCCCCCCACTTGTGCCATCTTGTGTAGGTACACTGCAGTAACCATGAGCTGGTTTTTTGTTTGGTGCAGTGTGAGGGTATTTACATTATCATGTAGTCATGTGCTGTAGGCCCTATACATGTACATGCCTACATGTAGATATTCTTGGTTTGAAATTAACAAAGACACAGTTATATCTCAGAAGTTTTTTAAAGAACAATTTGATGATGGTTACATGTTGTAATATGATTGCAGGGCCCTCGGGGAGAACAGTATAATACTGATGAGGCTACACTCCTTAAACAAGACATATATTTAGAGCTCACCTGAGCCTAAGGCTCGAGTGAGCTATTGCGATGGAAATTTGTCCGTCGTCCGTCGTCCGTCGTCCGTCGTGCGTCGTGCGTCCGTTAACTTTTTACATTTTCATCTTCTTCTCCAAAACCCATGATCGGAATTCAACCAAACTTGGTAGGAATCATCCTTAGGGGTAGGGGACCCAAAGTTGCTAAAATGGTACATGTGGCCCCCAGGGGGGCCCAGGGGGAGGGCCCCCAATTGTAAAAGCTATGTAAATTTCAAACATCTTCTTCTCCAGAACCAGGTATAGCTCAGACTTGGTATTGTGTATGGAGATACCTCTATAGATGAAGAATGAATGTTGTTCATGAAATTTCTCTGAGTGGCCCTATAGGGGCCCTGTGGGGGTAACATACTGGAGGGGGGGGGCGCTGCCAAGCAAAATGTACATTCTGATCTTCTTCTCCAAAACACATGATCGGAATTCAACCAAACTTGGTAGGAATCATCCTTAGGGGTAGGGGACCCAAAGTTGCTAAAATGGTACATGTGGCCCCCAGGGGGGCCCAGGGGGAGGGCCCCCAATTGTAAAAGCTATGTAAATTTCAAACATCTTCTCCTCCAGAACCAGGTATAGCTCAGACTTGGTATTGTGTATGGAGATACCTCTATAGATGAAGAATGAATGTTGTTCATGAAATTTCTCTGAGTGGCCCTATAGGGGCCCTGTGGGGGTAACATACTGGAGGGGGGGGGGGGGGGGGGGCGCTGCCAGGCAAAATGTACATTCTGATCTTCTCCAAAACACATTATCGAATTCAACCAAACTTGGTAGGAATCATCCTTCGGGGTAGGGGACCCAAAGTTGCTAAAATGGTACATGTGGCCCCAAGGGGGGCCCAAGGGGAGGGCCCCCAATTGTAAAAACTATGTAAATTTCAAACATCTTCTTCTCCAGAACCAGGCATAGCTCAGACTTGGTATTGTGTATGGAGATACCTCTATAGATGAAGAATGAAGGTTGTTCATGAAATTTCTCTGAGTGGCCCTATAGGGGCCCTGTGGGGGTAACATACTGGAGGGGGGGTGGGCGCTGCCAGGCAAAATGACATTCTGATCTTCTCCAAAACACATGATCGGAATTCAACCAAACTTGGTAGGAATCATCCTTAGGGTTAGGGGATCCAAAGTTGCTAAAATGGTACATGTGGCCCCCAGGGGGCCCAGGGGGAGGGCCCCCAAGTGTAAAAGCTATGTAAATTTCAAACATCTTCTTCTCCAGAACCAGGAATAGCTCAGACTTGGTATTGTGTATGGAGATACCTCTATAGACGAAAAATGAAAGTTGTTCATGAATTTTTTCTGGGTGGCCCTATAGGGGTCTGTGGGGTAACATACTTGGGGGGGGCGCTGCCAGGCAAAATGTACATTCTGATCTTCTCCAAAACACATGATCGGAATTCAACCAAACTTGGTAGGAATCATCCTTAGGGTTAGGGGATCCAAAGTTGCTAAAATGGTACATGTGGCCCCCAGGGGGGCCCAGGGGGAGGGCCCCCAAGTGTAAAAGCTATGTAAATTTCAAACATCTTCTTCTCCAGAACCAGGAATAGCTCAGACTTGGTATTGTGTATGGAGATACCTCTATAGACGAAAAATGAAAGTTGTTCATGATTTTTTTCTGGGTGGCCCTATAGGGGGTCTGTGGGGGTAACATACTTGGGGGGGGGGGGTGGGCAAGTTGTCCGCCATCCATAAACTTTTTACATTTTCAGCTTCTTCTCCAAAACACATGATTGGAATTTAACCGAACTAGGTAGGAAGCTCAGACTTGGTATTGTGTATAGAGATACCTCTATAGATGAAGAATGAAAGTTGTTCATGAAATTTTTCTGGGTGGCCTTATAGGGGCCCCTGCACCAGAAGTGAATTGATCCACCTCAGGTGAGCGTCGTGCCCCCTGGGGCTCTTGTTCTTATTACTATCTTTAATTTTAATTTTTTTATTTGTAGGCCCTGTGACATCCAACTAATATGTAGGCCTACATGCATGGAAAGTGGAAACTTGCAATCACATGATGAATTAAATGTAAAGTGTGGTTTCTTTTTTCCTTCATGATCATTTGCAGGGGAATACTGAGCCGTACAAAAATGTCTTGGAGAAGCTTCCTGATCCTAATACAGGGGTAAGTGTTTCTTTTTTATAACACTGTACACTTTTTCCTAGTTCATGTATTGTAGAAATAGTACTTTTTTAAAATCCGAAGTCTCACAATTAATGTCTGAAATGTAGTCTTAAAACAGAATCAATATTTGTTGTATCCCCTATGGCCGAGCTTGACACTTTAATACAGGTGTCTGGGACAGGTGTCCCCCCAAAAAAGTACAGCCCCCCCCCCCCCCCCCAATATCAAAAGTTTAACATGCATATAGACTAAACAAATCTCAATCCAGGCCCCCTACTGAAAAGGTTATTCAATTCAATTCAATTCAATTCAAACAGGTATTTATTAAATGTAATCTTGCGTTGCAACATGACGTTGAATTGTGCAATTTACAAATGTAGAAAATAGTATACACTGTAAACCGTAGATAATACATTCAAATGAATAATTTACATGATAGGTAATTTGGAAATAACAGTTGATAGTTTCACAATTCAATGTTCATAAAAAGTGAAGACAAAACAGTATTATTAATTGATTAACTTTAATGTACAGCTATGTCTATGGCATGTTTTTCTACAACTTTGGGTCAGCGTGAGAGTGTAAATGTAAAATACCGTATTCCAGAGCACTAACATCTGAAATAATGGAATTATCAAAACTGGGTTTTTTTAATGTCTCCAACAGGCTGAAGAGATAACCCACTTACTATGCCAGTTACAGGGGTGTGTATCCAGGCTAGCAAGTGAACATGAAGCTTTGGTCAGGGCAATACTGGTAGGTTCAAAAATTTATACATACATGTAGAAGAGACAAGGTATTGAAGAGTTCTGGGGAGTGTTTCATCAAGCGTTTTGTCAGTGACTTTTACCGACAACTGTTATAAGCTACTGAAATCCTTGCGTCTGATTGGCTGAGAGCAAATATGTCAGTAAAAATCAGTGACAAGACACTTGATGAAACGCTCCCCTGGTATTGAAAGAGAAATTTGTTTGGAAATTGGTGAATGTGTTCACAATGTCTTGTATGGATCTTATTCAAACATCTGCGATGGATTTTTATTTTGTTCATGTCCGGGATTGCTGAGAAATTTGAGCGTGAATGAGAAAAGTCTCCATTATCTCAAATGACTATAAATTAAAATTACTCAGATATAATAGGCCATTTTTAGATTGTTCAAAATTTATTTTGAAGTTGGGTGTGCTCTGTGCTTTAATTAAGCGTGCGTCACATTTGACTGATAACAATAAGAAGATTTTCAGTTAACTCTTTCAGTGCCGATGGCACGTATATGTGACAGATAGACTTGCCATTTTCATTCACCAATTGCTCGACCACAGGAAAGGTATATGGTGGTCAATGTATATCAAAACTTTTAGCATAAATCAAGCATTCTAAATATATGATTATACTTATATGCTACCATAGAAATTTTCAGAGAAAGATTTTTAAAAAGATATTACCTTATTTCAGCATTAAACAATAATAAACAAATGAGAAACCCCAAAATGATGGACAAAAAAGAAACTCTAAGTGTAATGTTTAATAATTCTTATGCATAAAGTTGGGTAAAGTAATAATGTTTGGTATCATAAGAAATGGTAATAAATTTCCTACAAGTTATGTATACAATATTTTGTGAAATAATAGATGATTAATGAAGTGCAGACATTTGAAAAGTAAAGCATTGATCACATTTTGGTAAAATTTTGAAGAGAGCTAAACCCCTTGGCACAGTAAGAGTTAAAGGTACACCTTACTATATGGTGTGTACTTGTGAGTATGCTTGTGTCCGTTTAATAGGAGGGCAGCTATAGAGTGTACCTGTAATGTAAAATCCTGTTATCATTATTGTTATTGGATAAATGTGATCCATGCTTTAGTCTTGCACATCACACACAAAACACTACCATGGTGTGTCAGATATCTTGTAAAATATGACTGTGGGTTTATGTCCTCAAATCTGACCAGCTGTCAGTGGACTCTGAATCGTGCTAATGAAGATTGGTTCGCCACGTAGCTTTCTTCATTCAAATGTAAAGAAAATTTTATATATCCAAAGATGATTTTTCGTCTATTGTTCGTTTTGTGTGAAAGGATTTACCTGTATTAACCATTTTTTAATGCATTTTCTCTCATCATATCCAGCGTGTTGATTGGGTGCAGCGTGATGCAAATGTCAAAGGTCACTACCAAGCCTTGTTGGTCAATCTGGTGTCGGCTCAGCCCATTTATCTGACCAGGGTACTGGCCACCCTTGTGCGTCACTTTAGTCCACAAAATCCTGTAACACCATCGGGTGAGATACTGTTGTTTGTATACAGTTAGAAATATGGTTACTTATGACAACATCACTCAAAAGCCAATCAAAATCAAGGATTCCATGGGAGTTACCAATGATGGCAAAGTTACCGTTAAAAGTTTTATGTAACGGGGCCCTGTAGTTTTGTTAATTAGGTCTTTGACAAGTGCTCAGATGGCAATTGCTTTGTACAGTGGAAACTCGTTATAAAGAGCTCCGATATAACGAGATTCCTGATATAACCGTAACATATGTAGCTAACATTTAAACCCTTGTATGGGATTAAGGACTCATTGGATCAATGTTAGACCATTTTAGGTGATGTGTTGAAACTGATGAATTTTGTAATATTTCTAGTTTGATATTGTCTTTTGATCCAAACACTTTAAGTGAAAACTTTATTGGGAAGGCTGTACAGATTCGTGGTAATTTCTAATTACAAAGATACTTGTGTCTACTTTCAAAATTCTGTCCTGAAAATATCACGTTACAACACTCGATCCTTATTTGGTTATACAGTCAAACCTGCTTTAGCGACCACCTGTCTATAAAGACCACCAGTTTTGTTTCCCTTCAGCAGTGTTTCTTATTGAAACATGTTTCACTGTAAAAGGTGCATAAAACCCACATGAGTGTTATTAGATTTCTTTCAAGGTGAAGTTTCATTTAAAAGTGGAAATGTTTTCCTACTTTGCATTCTTTCTTCTCTCTCTCTCTTCTCTCTCCTATTTACTTCTCGGATATATTTCTCTATCTTTCTATCCACATCTATCCACATCTATCGCGCTCATTCTCTCTCTCTCTCTCTCACTCTCTCTTTCTTTTTTGTCTGTATTTCTACAGCTTCTAGTGCGGATGTAGATAGCGATCATCACAAGAATCAGGAAGAGAAATTCAGAATGGTACACTCCACCCTCCAAGAAATTCAGAGGGTTGTTCCTTTGTAAGTATGGATGACAATTGTGTACAGCAGTTTGTTGTTTTTCCACAGTACTGTCATCATTGCTTCAGTCAGTATCGCAGAGATATGAAGACCAAACCTCATAAGATATTTCTGTTTATTTGGTAGGATTACTGACATATTTTCCAATTGAGTTTTAGAGGATATCATTCTATCTTTGTATTCTCTGTCTCTCTGTTTTTTGCAGACTTCCCAAATATCTTCTCTCAGTTCTGGGTGACAACATGCCACATGCCAGGCACTCATGTTACATTCAGGTGAGATACCTAGTACACAACTTTTAATGCTTAGAATCAATCCTTGATTGTGTAGTGCTTTATTTTAAGGATTCAAGGCTGTAGTTTGAGCAGAAAGAGAGATGAAATCATGAGATTTATGTCTGTACCTCAATTGAAATTACTGCTTATAGATATATTGACATGACAATTCTTCATTGTGTACAATACATATACGGGAAAATTCCATTTTGGCGTGTTGTGCTAATCAGCAAACATGGGGGCGGATCTCCTGAATAGATGTCACAATAGCTGAAGTCTCAAATGTATTTCTTCTGCCCGATAAGAATGGTACATAACAAACCTATTGTCAGATTTAGGATATCTTATTTAATACCAGAGACCACAAAGCTGAAGTCTTGAATCTATTTCTTTTACCCCATAGGAATGGTACATAAGAAACCTATTGTCAGATTTAAGATATCTCATTTAATACCAGAGACCACAAAGCTGAAGTCTTGAATCTATTTCTTTTACCCCATAGGAATGGTACATAAGAAACCTATTGTCAGATTTAAGATATCTCATTTAATACCAGAGACCACAAAGCTGAGGTCTCGAATCTATTTCTTTTACCCCATAAGAATGGTACATAAGAAACCTATTGTCAGATTTAAGATATCTTATTTAATACCAGAGACCACAAAGCTGAAGTCTTGAATCTATTTCTTTTACCCCATAGGAATGGTACATAAGCAACCTATTGTCAGATTTAAGATATCTTATTTAATACCAGAGACCACAAAGCTGAAGTCTTGAATCTATTTCTTTTACCCCATAAGAATGGTACATAAGAAACCTATTGTCAGATTTAAGATATCTCATTTAATACCAGAGACCACAAAGCTGAAGTCTTGAATGTATTTCTTCTACCCCATAGGAATGGTACATAAGAAACCTATTGTCAGATTTAAGATATCTCATTTAATACCAGAGACCACTAAGCTGAAGTCTTGAATGTATTTCTTCTACCCCATAGGAATGGTACAGCTCAGTCTTAAATGTTTTTCTTATACCCCATAGGAATGGTACATAAGAAACCTACTGCATATTAGTCAGTACCTACCAGAGCTCTGTCAAGGTATCCTAGAGATCATCATACACAGAATGCTGGAACTTGATGTAAGTACAATCACTCTTCTCCTTGGTAGAGTTTGAAGCCTGTACACGATCCGACTGTGATCCGAAACGAAATCACAATCGCACTAGATATAGCAATCTTCCCGTTTGAAGTTTTGAATAGTGATATAAAAACCCTCTAGATAGAGGAAAGACCAAATAGGCCTCATGTTGTAGGCAAATTTCGCAGGACTGGTCTGATGTTGCTAGGAGTCAAAGCCGATTTCGCTTTTCCCCCTTCAAGAAAGCTTGCAATACCTCCAACTTTTGATTTTGATATTCATATGACTAGGAGGCGAGGTGGCTCAGTCGGTAAAGCATCTGCCTGTTGAACCAAAGATCTTGGATTCGAATCCCCCCCCTGGGGGGAGGACTGAAGCCTGCGTTGTGTGTTAACGTGCCCCTCCCTTGTTTCATAGACGCAGGCTATGTTACAGTGGAAAACACTCTGTCCCTCGGATAGGACGTTAACTGGAGGTCCCGTGTACAGGACAGTCACCACCTTTAAGAACCCACTTTACTATTCGAATTAAGAGTAGGGGGAAACCCCGGTGTAGTGGTACACCTGCACATCCAAATCAGTTATATCAGGAGGAGAGACCTAAGGGTTATAGTGATTCAGTTCGCTTTTTCCCTCCCAGGCACATGTGATGCCAAATCCTTAATAATATTAATTCAAAATTCTTGATCATTAAAATCTTATGCGGAATGTTTATATCAAATTCTATTGCAAGTACCACCCATATGGGATCACTGTCGGATCGAATAGCGTGCAGTGGGCTTTAGTATGGATGAACTGATTGTTACCAAAATTTCCACTCCGACATCAACCAAGAGAAATCAAAGGAAAATTATTGCTTGCTGGCTTGCTAGGGACCCTGTCCGTTCCGGAAATTTAAGATGGAGGCTTTCTATCTACTACCACATCTAGTGATTTGCAATGTGCTAGTATTTCTGCTTGTTCAGAACTTGTGATATTTTTCAAACTGCAGTGTATTTTCATTTTGAAACAATATGCATTTCAGTGTTAACTCTTCGGTCTCTGTATCTAAAAAGTGACGATAGAACCCAGCTGTTATGCATTTGATCACATTTACAAATAATTTGATATACCTTTGGCTGAGCTCAACACTGACATGTGCCCCTGACAGATGAGCCCCCCCGACAGATGAGCCCCCATAGTCTAACACTAGACCCCCAAAACGGGGGACTGATTCATACATACCAATAAAAATTGAATCTAGCTTCCGTACAAAAAAAATTGTGTGGAGCCTTGGCCTTTGGTCTCTGAGAATAATAAAACTGTCTATATTTTTCCCAATTTAGGTGAGTCTGCCCAAAGATGATGTCTGGGAACCAGACGAGACGGGGGAACCAGATGCCCCTCAGTTTGCCATGGTAATGATTCTTCTCTCATCTTAAAGTGCCGGTCACACATACGCGACGCATGGCCTGCGCACTGATAAATTAGAAATTTTGGCCAGTGCGTTATCTTTCACTGGGTGTGCGTCAGCATTCGTTACTCGTTCGTCGAGCGCGTTGGACCAACGCTATGCATTCGGTGGCATTCGCTCTGTGCGTCGGGATTTTTGTGCATGCACAAAAATGTGTGCGGAGCTCAACGCATGAATGTTCTCACCAGGAGGACACCAGATACACGTCGAGCGCGCTGTACCAACGGCAGACACATGCGAAGCACAGGCTGGGTATTCGTTTGTGCACTACATGTGACGATATGCAAGACAAGCCGCACAGTCACGCGACCGCTAGGCGTTGAATGTGCGGTGCATGCCGTGACCATTCGTTTCGTGCTCTAGCAACACACTGTGCATACCTTAGATTGTTTAACATGTGCGTCCTGTGTACCCTCTTTATGCGGTCTGTACGCGCCCTGTATACGTGCAGCGCGCTAGCAACATATGTCCATTTATTGTTAACTCGCTAGCCTCTCCCAAATCCTGACCAAAAGTTGGTGCACAACGGCACACTGAAGTTATTTTCTATTTTTTAAGTGATTTTCAATTTGTTGGTGCGCCGCGTATATGTGTGATCGGGCCTTTAGCAGAACTATTTCGGTTTAAATGTAACTGAACCATGTTGTTAATGGTGGTTCCTTCCATCATGAAATTGTGTTTTGAACTGTTTTATGTACTCCTCTGTCATTTGAGTATATTACAGTTAACTTTGCATAAGTCAAATCTGTTGGGACCACAAAATTTTTTTTGTGAATTTGGTTTCAACTGTTATTGTCAGAACTCAAGATTACCTTGAAGTAACTTTGTAAATTGATAAAATATTTCTTGCATTGCTGGTAGTGTAACCGTATGTATTATGATTCTTCAATTTCCTCTGAGTAATCATTTCGTCATTGTATTTTTTTTTTCTTAAGGATGGATTGGATGAGGAGAAAGTAGAAGCAAGCAAAGATGATGATGAGGAGAAGCTGAAATTGTCGGAGAAGGCGGTCAAAGTTGATACCTTGATGTGTGTCCTCATGGTCTATCTCAAGGACTCGTGCTTCAAAAATGGTAAGTACCTTGATGTTTGTATGGAATGATCCATTTAGTGCTCTTTCAAAACCATTGAATTATCCACTGATTAATACGTTGAATAGTCCATTTTAATATGCAATGAATTTGCCGTTAAAAAGTTCATTTATAATTCGTTTTAGAACGTACACGTACCTCATTTTTCATTGTGGCTAAAATGTTTTCCAACGAATATCAGGCTTTTGCAGTCTTTTGTGCGTCTTGTTAATTACCATCATTCATTTCACTATTTGTAATGGATTTTCTGCACAACACAAGGAGTTTTTTATCCACAATGAGACATGAGGACTGTGCTTAAAGGGTACAATCACCAAAAAATATTTTGTAATAAAGGGAGCTAAAATAATACGAGCGTCCTCACGAACTCTTTCTGTCGGCACATAACAGGGTCCGTGAGCTGAATGTATGTGGCTTCGAGCATGCACAAGTTTCTCGCTCGGCTAAGCCACATACATTCAACTCACAGACCCTGTTCTGTGCCGACAGAAAGAGTTTATGAGGACGCTCATATTATTTTAGCTCCCTTTATTACAAATCCAGCAATTCAGCAATTCAAGCTGTACACAAATTATTTTTTCAGGTGAATTGTACTCTTTAAATGCATAAAAGCAATATCGGTGTACTACAACATCAAATTTTGGAACTTAAAGGCAAATTTTTATTTTTAGAAAATCAGTCTGCGCCATTGTTTTCAGTATTGAATTCAACATTGGAATCTATGTTTGAGCTGTCTGTGTACCAAACTAGTTTTGTGTCATGCTAGTTTATTCCAAAGAGACCCTACTCTTCATTGTAAACACCAAACCAGTATGTTGAACATTATAACGCTATAGATTGGCATATTCTCTCCGTCTTCTTTCTGCTTGTGATGTAGGTGAATTCTTGTTTGAGGAAACCAAAGTGTTGCATCGTTATCTGCTCCAGGTCTTTGAGAGGGTGATCCTACCTACCCATGCGTCAAGTCACATACAGTTCCTTTTCTTCTACTTCTGCAGTTTCAGACAGGTATCTGCCTGACAGACCTACGTGTATAGATTACCCATTAAAATTGCAGTTTACATGGAAATGAACCAATTTCAGTGCACTCTCAATGCCCGGGGCAGCTCTTCTGATAGGGGGAAGAGTCATGGCCCCCTCTTCATCTGATATTTGCCATGAAATAAGTCATCTCCGAAAATTGTTGCATTTGTCTTAAGAATGGTACAGAAAAATACTCTTTTTGTTGTAGTTTAGCCACATTACATGCATCATTGTATTTCTATTGATAATGAAATTGAAATATTGAATACGGTAGATAGATTGTCATAGATTCAAATAGAATAATGAAGCAACAAAATCACATATTACTAAGACAGCAGATACACAAAAGTGTGGACCAAAGTAAATGTGGACAGTGAACCCTTTTAAGATATACCTACTCAATTGACGTAAAATTTAGACCTGCAGGTAGGGCAGGCAGTGATTTAGTCGACAAGAAGCCTCGATGCCAATTAGATTACTTCATTAAAGTTGTGCTGTTCTTTTTTTCTCACTGTCTATACAGGGCATTGTAGACAGTTTTGTGGATGCGTTGTGGAGAAAGTTCATTAACCCCAACACTCCCGCCGTTGTGAGGCAGACAACAGCATCATACATGGCTTCATTTGTAGCCAGAGCTAACTACCTTCCTCCAAGGTGGGCTCTTATTTTTTTTTTAACTCTCTGAATACGAGGCCTGAGATTACTTTAGCCTGAGATTATGGATAATGCTTGTTATATCAAAAGCCGATCCGTTTAAAGCATTTAAATTAAACCCTAACCCTAACCCTAGTTAGTTATCATTTCGGCAGCAGGTGGGTGTGTTTCCGGCTTCTCCTTGGTGACCTTCTTGGTGCTATCATTCTCAGCCATCCTTTAGGCATTTAAAGTTGAGTTCTAGTCATGTGATTGTAATGTGCAAAGAACTCTATAGAAGAAATGGGAAAGACTGATTATGTAGTACATAAGAATATTCATGTATTGCGAAGTTTTGAAATCATGGAATCTATGTAATCTTGCTAAAAATCACAAGTTAACTCAATTTTATGGACTATGATTACTCACACAGGAACACTGTGTACCTGGTGCATTATTGTGTATGTGCCATTTAGGTTTAAGTCATTTTAATTAAAATATAGCATTTTAATATTCAGATGTTTTATTTTTTAAGGATTTTTTTTGTTGTTTGTGCATTTAAAGCTATTTGTAAGCTGTCTTGATAACATATGTAACCACTATATCTGATATTTCCCTGTGGGTATTACAGCACCGTGACAGCATGCCTTGATCTCATGGTGGGCTGGATTCACTGTTACATAGACAACCAAGAGGGCGCTTCACGATTTAGCCAAGAAATCAAGGTCCATGGTCCCTTCTACTCACTGTGTCAGGTACGTGATCCGACATTTGCTCAGCCTGCGACACTTGCTTCTGGGGAGCGTTTCATCAAGCGTTTTGTCAGTGATTTTGACTAACAACCGTTATAAGCTACTGAAATCCTTGTATCTGTTTGGCTGAGAGCAAATTTGTCAGTGAAAATCACTGACAAAACACTTGATGAAACGTTCCCCTGGTTCTATGTTGTCAAAGATGTAGGCTTAGGGTCACAATTAGATTTCTGATTAGGTTTAGGGTTAGGGTTGAGATAACAGTTGGGCTCAAGTTAAGAATTCACAGTAAAGGTGTTCGGGATCACCATGCGGTGGACTACCACACTCACTCTCCATGGAAACCTACAGTTAAATTGAAAGTCCACCCTAGTTACAAGTTGGTTTTAAAATAAGCAGAAACATTACAGAAATATATCAGTGAAGGATTGAGCAAAATATGATAAGAAATAAGAAAGTTATGAATTTTTGAAGTTGTAATCATTCAAACACAAATTGGCAACTCTGTGACGTATCATGCGAGCTCCTCTCCCATTTGCCCTGTACACAAAAAATCATTAATTTCCATTTTCTGTAAAGAAAATATTCAATCATATATGCACCTCCCATATAATGATTGCTGATATGTTTTTACACGATACTTGTGCGAAATAAATCTATTCATTCATCAAAAACTAAGAAAATGAAAGTTTCTGAGATTTTCTGTACTGAGCAAATGGGAGAGGAGCTCGCAAGATACATCATGGAGTTGCCAATTTGTGTTTGATTGATTACAACTTTAAAAATTCATAACTTTCTATTTCTTATCGGACTTTGCTCAAACTTTAACTAATCAGTTTCTCTTGTTTTTCTTCTTTTATTCAAATCAACTTTATACCAGGGTGGAATTTCCCTTTAAGAATTCATCGTATCATGTGTCATAGCACCATCGGGTACTGTTTCTTGGTAAAGAAAGAAAACCTGAATGTTCAAAGACATGATTGTTTCCAATGTTATTATTTCTCTTCTGATTGTGGTAGAAGTATGGTATCTTCAAAAAACAAAAATGTGCTGGTATTTGGTAAGTTGTTGCTTTCCCCACAACTCTTACTTTGTGTACGGCACACATAGCAATGTGCAATGACATTTCTATTCTGTTTCTTTCCCTGATAAAGAAATGGTAATGAAATTGCAGACATTGTAATTCCCTTTATAAATTTTAAAGGATAGATTGAATTGTAATACATCACTATTTCCACTGTTGAAATTGAAATGGTATTTTATTAGAAATCCACATGGCAGCCCAAAGGATGAGTTACATGGAATGTAGAAAGTAAAATCATGAAAACGAGACATGGTACAAATCAGTGCAAACAATATCATGTTAAAGCTAAGAACTCGATTCTAGGGCATTTTCAGTTTTACATTTATTGCCTGTAAAATGTAATGAAATTATTTAACAAGTTAATGTAATATTAGTTCATTTCAAGTGGCAGTGCAGTCAAGCACATTGCCGACGACGTCTAACCATACTCCTTTTCCATCTGTCTCCTCTGCAGGCTGTTCTCTATATCTTTGTCTATCGTCACAAGCAGCTGTTAGAGAATAACAAAGGTCTGCACTACGTCATGAGCCTCAACTTGGAGCGAGTCGTCACCTGCCGTCTTAACCCCCTCAAGGTGTGCCTGCCCTCTGTAGTCAATATCTTTGCAACTCTTGCAAGGTAAGTAGTAAGTTGAGGCCAGTCCCAACTGAACTATAATGATAAATCATTCCCCAAATCGCTTGTATTTTGTCTATTGATTTTATTGTCTTTCTTATTGTACTGTATGACAGATTTGGTGTCTTTACGAGCAGTATGCTGTATATAAGCTCCCATTTTCATGCAAGAAATATACAGCAAGGACATCATGGACAGCTTTTTTTTTTACGGTGTTCAAATATTATGTTAGTGATCACAATTTCATCATTCCTCTCACTTTAAAAAAACATTTTTTAATGTTTAAAAAAAATCAATTTAATGTTCAAATAAAAATAACTGCATTTTGTTAATAATTTGAAATGTCATTGATATATATATGTAGTTTGATATTCATTCATTATAAATAATAACACAATGTGTAAGGCAAATATATGGACAGATACATGGTAACAAAATTTCTTTGCTAAATTGCTCTCTTTTTTGTAGGAAATTCCAAGTGGCATTTTGTTATACAGTGATGGAGCACAACGCCCGCTCCAAGCTGCCAGTCTTCAAGCTCAACACATTCGGATCCGGTTCCATGGAAACGCAAGGAAACCCTCTGGACTCCTTCTTCCCCTTTGACCCTTATGTCCTGCCTCAGTAAGAGACCTCATCTCTTTCTCAATTTGTAATTTTGTTGTTTTCTCTTTAACTCCTTCTGTGTAGGCGGCAAATCCCATCCAAGAATTAAAGAGTATTGAATGATGTGTTGGGTTAAAGGGAAGCTTGAGTTCTGGGAAAGGTAAAGAATAATTTGTGAGCTTTCTCATTCTTTTTATGTTAGTTTGGAAGATTAACTTAGTAGATATGTCCCCTGAAAAGGATTGCTCGTCAAATACTCTCACATTCAGAATACGACAAGAAACAGCTGAAATGTTCGGGCCAAACATTTGTGTGTAGTCCCATATACACATTTTTGTGTGCAGTGCATGTGACTCTCAGCAGCATTAAGTCAATTGCTTATAATCAACCTTTCCAAATTGCTTTGAAACAGTTTCTTTCACAATTCAATCTCATGACCAAAACTCAACTTTATCTTTAAGAAGGTCTAACATTTTTCTTCCAGAAACAGAAACAGCAACAGCTATCTATGATTGTGAAGTTTACATTTATGGAATATTTTGTTATTCCCAATTCATTCAGTGAATAAAAGCATTTTAAGTCAAAATTGCTCTTGAACATTCATTTATGACAATGTTATATCCAAAACTTGTAGAGGTGTTGTGGATCAGTGGATAAGTCCCCCGACTGTGAACCACGAGGTCCGGGGTTCGAATCCCACCGCAGCACTAGCGTCCTTTGGCAAGACGTTAATCTACATTTGCCACTCTCCACCCAGGTGTTAAATGGGTACCCGGTAGGATGGCGGAAGGTAATGTCCTTTGCTTAGCATGTGTGCGCTTTACAGACGCCTGGCTGGAATGCTCCCCAGGGAGTGGAGAATGTGCATACACTGTGTGCGGGCGTGCCAGAATCCAATGACCGGGGGTAATAATATATACCTATCTATACAGCGCCATGAGCGTCGAAAGGCGGACCTGCGCGCTATACAAGTAGCCACTATTATTATTATTATTAAAATTGTAAACTGCCAGAAGGGGTTAAGTTGAATTATAAACAGTTTTATTTAATAGGCAGTATCATCGATGTGCTTCTTGTATCATATTTTTTAAATTTTTTTTTTAAAGGGGGAAAATAAAACAGGAACAGGTACCTACATTGAACAGTTTACTTCTTTGGAAGTTACTTGATGCCCATTTTAAAAATGAACAAAACATTATTAGTCTAAATTATTCTCTTTGAAAGTTCATTTTTGATAGTTATTCAAAAACTTGATGGCACAGAGGAGGTTGATGAAAGTACTTTGTATGTGTTCAATGAAAAGATGATTTCATGTCAATTCAGTCCCAGGACCACAATTATGGAATATTTTCAATAAAACATTTCAATCAAAATCCACTCAAAACTGTCTATTCGTTGAAGGGTCATTGTTTGGATGGTTGGGAGGTCTTGTTTCGTTGAGCTGTTCCAATATTTGTGACATGTAGAAATGTATGATTAGTGTACAATTGATACGATGTTTGTTTCCTTGGTGTGGGGTCAAAGGTTACTGAACACCCGTCATTTGTCATTCAGTTGTGACTAAGATAAGTCCTTTAGAAATAGACAGTTGTATCTCATCTAAAACAGATTAAAGAGAAGGTTGAGTTCTGCTAATAAAGATGAAAAGAAATTTGAGAGCTTTCTCATTTTGTCTACTCCAGTGTGGAAGGATTGCTCTTGAAAAGTTGTTGCATGTCCAATGTGTTGCAAAATACTCTAACTTTCGACCAAATTTTGATGGCACATGTATGTGTTGTCCAATGTACCTATCCGAGTCCACTGCTTTTCGCCATTAGTGATATTAAAGGGGAATTAGCCTCAAAATATAAATGTGCTTATGTTCAAAGATGTAATCTATTCCTTCTTGTTGTGCTACGTAGCTTTGCATTAAAATATACGAGATGGGTATAAATCAAGATTCTGTCAGCAGGATTTATTGTCTGCTAGCGATACCTGGGGGCTGCCATTTTCTGGATGTGTACATTAAAGATATTATTAATCCAAATACAAAATTGTCTTTCTTCCTGATACAAAATCCCATTTGAGTTTTAAAATATTTAACAGATATATACATATATTCTAAAAATGAAAATGTGTTTTTTATTTCTTTGAAAATTACTATTTTACTAAATAGAAATCTATTTTCTTGATACTATGACGTACGCGACGGATCAAATTAATTCAAATTTATGGATGATAACTTTCCCGAGCGTCAATAGTGACTGTATCCACCTGCTTTGAGATAATGGACTTCAATAGTCAGAATGCGCGTGGTATAAATTATGTTCTGCTCTGCCAGGCAAGCCCAAGAAATCGATTTCTATTTAGCAAAACCAGAGAATTTATAAAGAAACCTATAAATTTCACATTTTAGAATACTAGTATATATGTATACACCTGTCATATATTTTCCATCATATATGGGGATTTTTTTGTAATGAAGAGAAGCAATTTAGCTCTAGGATTAAACTATCTTCCTGACCGGAACGGTTTCCAGTGGTTCATGTACAACTCCATATCATCAAGAAAATGGCATCCCCCATGTAAAGTGTTAGCAGATGATACCGTGTGCTAGAATGTCTTGATTCAAACCCTTTTCTGATATTTTATTTCTAAAGTGATACAGGCCAGTGATTAAGAATATATTACACCTGTGAACATAAGTACATTTACATTCTGGGGTTAATTCTCCTTTAAGCAAGATTTAGTCAATTTGTTATACCATGAATGCTTACGATTCCAAAACCTCATAATACACAATTGTTCCTGTTTAATGAAGTTTAAAATGCAAGGTTCAGAAGATTTTCTTGACAGTTTCTCTCACAGTGGGTTTTCCTTCCAGTACTTAACATTATCTATAAATTAGGCTAACGGATTGTTAATTATGTCTTCTCACTTTTATTGTAAACATATGTGTGTTGTTTTGTACTTCTTGTCCTCAGATCTGGTGTTAAAATTGAAAAGCTTTACAGACACTGGGAAGGATGTAAACCAGACTTCTCTGGCATAGATCAAGCTGTAAGTTGGAACTTCATTTTCTTTCTTTTTGTTATTATATCTCCCCTCTCCCACTAAACATTTACGTGGCAGCGCTGCGGAGGCTACTATACAAGGTTGTGGCACGTGAGCACGGACTAGTCTAGTGCACATGTATGCGGCAATGCTAGGTAGATCAGTACACAAGGTTCTGGCATCGTATGGGTTAAGTTAGGTTATCAATGGGAATTTGCATTTAATTCTTGTGAAGGTGATATATTTATATGAAAATATACCTGATATTACCAATGAGCAGTAGATGGTAGTGATTATTAGCATAGCTTTAGATTGTATCGGTAACATGAAAAGAATACCAAAAATGACAACCTTTGAGAAAGAAGAATGTTGGTGTGTGTGTGTGCGTTTGTTTAGCATTATGTCCGAGGACATTTTCGGACAGAGAACAAAAAAAAAATCATGACAACAATGGTCCTCGGAAGCCGGACAATAGTCCTCGAACGTCGAACAATGAATTTATGCCTTATTCCGTCGACTGTCCGAGGACGAGTAACAATAGAGGAACAATAGTTGTCCTCGGAAGTAAAGCCATGTAAACGTGCGTTTGTTTAGCATTATGTCCGAGGACATTTTCGGACAGAGAACAAAAAAAAAATCATGACAACAATGGTCCTCGGAAGGCGGACAATAGTCCTCGAACGTCGAACAATGAATTTATGCCTTATTCCGTCGACTGTCCGAGGACGAGTAACAATAGAGGAACAATAGTTGTCCTCGGAAGTAAAGCCATGTAAACGTGTGTGTGTGTGTGTGTGTGTGTGTGTGTGTGTGTGTGTGTGCGTTTGTTTAGCATTATGTCCGAGGACATTTTCGGACAGAGAACAAAAAAAAAATCATGACAACAATGGTCCTCGGAAGGCGGACAATAGTCCTCGAACGTCGAACAATGAATTTATGCCTTATTCCGTCGACTGTCCGAGGACGAGTAACAATAGAGGAACAATAGCTGTCCTCGGAAGTAAAGCCATGTAAACCTCTGTGTGTGTGTGTGTGCGTGTGTGTGTGCGCGTGCGTGCATGCTTGCGTGTGAACATACATTGATTTGTGGGGAACTGTATTGTTTTCTCATATTGTATTTTGTACCCCACAAGCATGATGGAATACAGGCCATCATTGTGCTCTTTTGTTCTCTGTTCGCCACAACTGACTATGTCAACACACACTAACAATGTTTGCCGCAGTGATTTTTAGCTCACCTGAGCCTATGGCTCGAGTGAGCTATTGCGATGGAAATTTGTCCGTCGTCCGTCGTGCGTCGTGCGTCGTGCGTCGTCCGTCGTCCGTCGTCCGTCGTCCGTTAACTTTTTACATTTTCATCTTCTTCTCCAAAACCCATGATCGGAATTCAACCAAACTTGGTAGGAATCATCCTTAGGGGTAGGGGACCCAAAGTTGCTAAAATGGTACATGTGGCCCCCAGGGGGGCCCAGGGGGAGGGCCCCCAATTGTAAAAGCTATGTAAATTTCAAACATCTTCTTTTCCAGAACCAGGCATACCTCAGACTTGGTATTTTGTATGGAGATACCTCTATAGATGAAGAATGAATGTTGTTCATGAAATTTCTCTGAGTGGCCCTATAGGGGCCCTGTGGGGGTAACATACTGGAGGGGGGGGGGGGCGCTGCCAGGCAAAATGTACATTCTGATCTTCTTCTCCAAAACACATGATCGGAATTCAACCAAACTTGGTAGGAATCATCCTTAGGGATAGGGGACCCAAAGTTGTTAAAATGGTACATGTGGCCCCCAGGGGGCCCAGGGGGGCCCAGGGGGAAGGCCCCCAATTGTAAAAGCCATGTAAATTTCAAACATCTTCTTCTCCAGAACCAGGCATAGCTCGTACTTGGTATTGTGTATGGAGATACCTCTATAGATGAAGAATGAATGTTTTTCATGAAATTTCTCTGAGTGGCCCTATAGGGGCCCTGTGGGGGTAACATACTGGAGGGGGGGGGGGGCGCTGCCAGGCAAAATGTACATTCTGATCTTCTCCAAAACACATGATCGGAATTCAACCAAACTTGGTAGGAATCATCCTTAGGGGTAGGGGACCCAAAGTTGCTAAAATGGTACATGTGGCCCCCAGGGGGGCCCAGGGGGAGGGCCCCCAATTGTAAAAGCTATGTAAATTTCAAACATCTTCTTCTCCAGAACCAGGCATAGCTCAGACTTGGTATTGTGTATGGAGATACCTCTATAGATGAAGAATGAATGTTGTTCATGAAATTTCTCTGAGTGGCCCTATAGGGGCCCTGTGGGGGTAACATATTGGAGGGGGGGGGGGGCGCTGCCAGGCAAAATGTACATTCTGATCTTCTCCAAAACACATGATCGGAATTCAACCAAACTTGGTAGGAATCATCCTTAGGGGTAGTTGCTAAAAGTTGCTAAAATGGTACATGTGGCCCCCCCCCCCCGGGGGGCCAGGGGGAGGGCCCCCAAGTGTAAAAGCTATGTAAATTTCAAACATCTTCTCCAGAACCAGGAATAGCTCAGACTTGGTATTGTGTATGGAGATTTTTTTCTGGGTGGCCCTATAGGGGGTCTGTGGGGGTAACATACTGGAGGGGGGTGGTGACGGCAAGTTGTCCGCCATCCATAAACTTTTTACATTTTCAGCTTCTTCTCCAAAACCCATGATTGGAATTTAACCGAACTTGGTAGGAAGCTCAGACTTGGTATTGTGTATAGAGATACCTCTATAGATGAAGAATGAAAGTTGTTCATGTGCTAGAGAGAACATGCACCAGATGTGAATTGATCCACCACAGGTGAGCGTCGTGCCCCCTGGGGCTCTTGTTCATTTGAGGAACATATCTAGGATTCGTAAATTTATTAATCAAACTACTTGTCATCATGCTGTAAGGTCACTTTCCAGACTAGACTATTGTAATGGGCTTCTTTCCTCTATACCAAGATCTCATGTAAACCGTCTACAGCGTCTGCAGAATTGGGCTGCACGTCTTGTTTTTGAGGTTGGCAGAAGTCATTCTTCCCAACCTTTACTTCGTTCCCTTCACTGGCTGCCCATTCAATAACGTATCATCTTCAAATTAGTTCTTTATGTTTATAAATCTCTCAATAACCAGGCTCCAGGGTACATATCTGGATGCTTAACTGTATATACACCTAGTAGAAATCTCAGATCCTCAAATCATAACCTTCAGCTCAGCTACCCAATGACCCGAAATTTGTCAGGTGATAGGACTTTCACAGTTACTGCATCGAGGCTATGGAATAATCTCCCCTTGACCATTAGACAGTCAGCATCCATAAAGACCTTTAAAAAAGCTGTGAAATCATATTTATTTTAAATCCGCTATCAAACTTTGTAACAGGTATATTCATTACATTTTGTCTCCATAAAACCACCTGGTAGTTTCCCACATGGACGATTGAAGAGTTTTCTGATTTGTGTTTATATTAAAAAAATATAATGTGTTCTATAATTTAAATATTTTGTAAACGCTCCGAGCCTTATGGGAAGGGCGTACTAAATGCTTATTGTATTGTAACTACATGTTTGTAAGAGCACACATGTGTGTGGGTGTGTGTGTGTGTGTGTGTGTGTTAGCATTCTGTTACATCCAAGGACAGACTTTTAACATTATCTGAAAAATGCGAGACAGGATCCGGCTCTACTGATACATATAAAGGTAACCAGATCCGAGAGCTGAATACATTGACCAACTCCCATCTGCTGATGAAACTACCAGCAACTTTTGTTGAACCTTTTGTCCTTTTGGAATCATTTTACAAAACAAGTGCAATACAGCACCTTCATTCCATATCAGTTTTAGAAGGGACTGTGCCTCCCTTTTTTCAGATCGTACTGGCTAAGGCTTCGCTCGTGCCAGCAAGAAAAGTCCATTGTCAACTTCCACAATAACCCTTGGTCTATAACATGATTGGAATTAGTGTTCGTCAAGTTACTTCCTTTCTCTCCTTATCATGAAAAAGTTGAACGAACTACATTAGCGTATACAAAATTGATTTTCACAATTGTCTCTAAGCCTCATACTTGTTTTGTGAAGTGACACTGCACAATAAAATATGACAAAACACGTGAATATTGATTTTCTCTTTAAATTCCTGCCATCTCCATTTAAAAGAAAAACTACTGCATGTTTCTCCCCAGGGCATATAAAATCCATACATCCTTTGCAAATTCACTTGATGTTAGATTTCAAGATATTCTGACTTTGATCGTATTGTGCTGGTATTTGGTGAGCTGTTGCATGACCCACAACTCTTACTTTGTGTACGGCACGTATAGCATTATGCAAATATCACTCTTCTTGTTTCTTTTCCTTATAGAGAAACAATTGTGGTATTGCAGACATTGCTATTCTCTAATCAGAATAAAGACGAATATATACCTACATGTATACCCATGTTTAAAGGGGATTCATTTTGTTTTATACCTATTTTGTCTTTAATGTTGAAAGATTGTATATAGTCCAGATTATTTTTCTCCCATTTTTAGGCAAATATATCAATGGTTTTAATATTGCAGTTAGAACAAGGAGATACGCTTAATTTTTATCTGTATCCATTTCTATGTATGTGATTTCATTGGTGTTTATCTTTTATAAAGGTGCAAGGAAAGACTTCATGTTTAACAGGATTTCTATTTTTTCTCTCTTTGTTTTCCAAATCCGTTTGTCTTTATCTTCTCTCTCTCTCTCTCTCTCTCTCTCTCTTTCTCTCTCTCTTCTCTTTTTCTCTCTCTCTCTTTCTCCATTTCTCGTTTTCTCTCTCTTGTCTTTTTCTTGTGTCTTCTCTTTCTCCCTGCCTCTCTGCCTCTCTCCCTGCCTCTCTCCCTGCCTCTCTGCCTCTCTCCCTCTCCCTCTCTCTCTCTCTCTTTCTCTCTCTCTCTCTCTCTCTCCATCTCCATCTCCATCTTCCCTCTCACCCCCCTCCCCCCTCTCTCTCCTCTCACAGGCCGATGATTCAGAAGATGAAGATGAGTTCATGCAGTATGAATCCGTCGACAAAGATATACCCCTAGGTCTCACTCCTACCAGTATGGCTTGTATATCACCTGGATTCAGAACACCCTCTTCCTTGGGAAGATGAAACCGAAAGGATAGTTTAACATCTTTATGTATTCATAAACAATTGCATTGATATACATCTCGGTCTCACTCCAACCAGTACGGCTTCCATATCACCTGGATTCAGAACACCCTCTTCATTGGGAAGATGAAACCGAAAGGATAGTTTAACATCTTTATTTATTCATAAACAATTGTATTGATATACATCTTGGTCTCACCCCTACCATTATGCCGTGCATATCACCAGGATTCAGAACACCCTCTTCCTTGGGAAGATGAAACCGAAAGGATAGTTTAACATCTTTATGTATTCATAAACAATTGCATTGATATACATCTCGGTCTCACTCCAACCAGTACGGCTTCCATATCACCTGGATTCAGAACACCCTCTTCATTGAAAGGATTGTTTAACATTTTCATTTATTATTAAACCATTGTCTTAAAGGTAGTACATAGTGTTTGCAAAAATCATTGATTTTTCAAATGTATATTTTATTCGATCCAAGTGACCTACAGAAGAAGATAATGGTCGTTGGTCCGGTTAAAATCGGTCAAGGTTCAGAGATATAAAGGGTTTTCTTTTCTCGAGCTGTATAGCGCAATCGTTGGCAAAGATATTCTCCTCCACCAAAATAAAGGTTTTGCATAAGAAATCAAGTTCGTCGTTAAATAATATGATGAAGTAGTCTCACATGAAGATACTCCTAAAATTTCATGGCGATCGGCCAATGAATAACTGAGATATAAATTCTGCCTTTGTTGCTAAGGGATCGCATTATTATCGGGGGTCCCCCGATAAAAAGGCGATCCCTGAATTTTCAATAAAATACATTAAATAGAAAAACATTAATATCTCGAAAACTAAACAATATTAGAATCTGCGGTTTGGAGGGTTGGTTAGGTACCCCAAAGGGAGTGTTATAACAAAAAATGAATAAAATTTATTTTTGAACCCCCTACACTATGCACTACCTTTAATAAACATCTTGGTCTCACCCCTACCATTATGGCGTGCATATATATCACCAGGATTCAGAACACCCTCTTCATTCAGAAGATGAAACCGAAAGGACTGTTGAACATCTTTATGTATTAATAACAATCATCTTGATACATGTATACCCCTTGGTCTCACCCCTACCAGTATGACTTGCAAATCTCAGGGATTTAGAACATCGTCAATAACACGGAAGATAAAAGTTTATTCCTGAACAATGCTATTTTTATTTCTTCCAGCACAATCCCCTTTTTTGCGTAATACCAGTGACAGTCGCCACGAAGAAGTCCTGACATTTCCCAAACTCTATCTTTGGCCCCATTTCAAAAATAACAAATTGCACTTGCAATGGGGGTGGATCATGATGAAAGCTTATTCCTTACAGATTGATAATGGTTATTTCTTGATGGTTTCTATACTTACATTACCCAATATATTACTCTTCTTTTACAACATCAAAAAGTCATATAAATCATTTTATCTATATTTTGTGCAATATTTTTCTTACATGAAGATAGTGATTGATCATGTATAAAGAAAGTGAAGAATGATGTTATGTTGTGGAGCAAATATTTTTGTTAATTCATAGAGTTGATTGTGTTTTATTTTTGTGTACAAGTTGCCACATTGTCTACATAATAGCATTTATTTTTATACGCATAATGATAAAACAATTTATCAGTTGCTTGAATAAATAATGGTGAAAATCGGCTGAGAATTATGATTATCATAGTTTGGTATTCTTTCACCTAGTTCTAAAGGCTTTTACAGTCTTTGCTGATGGAGACATTTATAAAAAACACCTGTAATTTGTTTTTCTTTTTTGCTTTATTATAAAAGCAATGCAGATTTTGAAGTTTGGGCTTTATGCTCCATCAAAACTTTCATGTGATCTTCAATACTCTTAATCGAGTCACTTCAGGAATGCAAAATTAAGTGGTGGTATTATAACATATATTGAATGCTAAGAGATACAAGACAAAAATCATGGTTTGTGCAAATCAGATCGTTGATAGAAATCAGATAATTTACTTGGTCCCCCTACCCAATATGGCCAAAATATGGTCCATCTTAGTTTGCAACCATTTTCAAAGTGGAATAGCAGTCAGTAAAAAAAAAAATATTTGGGGGGTTACTCTAGGTAGAGCTGGAGAGCTTTTATGTCATACTAAGCAACATTACACTTTAAATTTGAACATATGCTTGAAAATGTCAATTAACATACAGTGTGTGATTGATTTTATTGCTTTTCAGCACTGCCCGTTCAAATCTTTCCATACATGTATTTTAGTCTAATCATTTTGTTTGTGGATTATTTGCAGCTGACATTGTTCGATGAAAAATTAAGGGGAAAGTTTTGAACAATTGTCTAAATAATAATGATATTCCGCTTTTATATAGTGCCTAATACATCGGCGATGTCTCTAAGCACTTTACAGATATATTATTACCCCCGGTCATCGGATCCTGGCTTGCCTGCACACAATGTATGCACATTCTCCACTCCCTGGGGAGTCATAAGTACACAAAATTTATATTCTTTACCTGTGCTTCATTTCACATGCAGTCATAGATGGGATTTGTTATTTAAAGAGGAGGTTGAGTTCTGGGAAAGGTGAAAAACAAATTGTGAGCTTTCTCATTCCCTTTTATCAGTTTGGAAGAACATCATAGTAGAAGTGTCCCCTGAAAAGGATTGCTCTTCAAATGCCCTCATATTCGAAATATGACGAGAAATGGCTGAAGTGTTAGGCCAAACATTCATGCCACATGTGTGTGCAGTCCCATATACCCATTTCTGTGTGCAGTGCATTTGCTTTTCAGGGAGAGTGAATCAATTATCATTTTGATGATTCAAAAACATCATGGTATACTACACCAATTCTTATGTCGATGTCATTAACCTTTCCCAATTGCCTGGAGACAGTTTCTCTAACAATATAATCACATGACCAGAACTCGACTTTTTATCTTTAAATGGAAATCCAATGGCAAGTTGCTCTGAAAGAAAGGGGAAAATCAGAGAAGCAGATTGGTAAAGGTTTGAACAAAAATCGGACAAGCAATAAGAAAGTTATGAATTTTTGAAAGTTGAAATCACTATACATATGGGAATTTCAAATTGGCCGAATAGGTAATGTCACTGTGATGTAGTTGCAAACAACTCCCCCATTTGCTCCAACACAAAAAATGACTAAAATGTCATTTTAAAAAAAAGGATTACTCAGTAGGATCTTTTTCTTTCATGAGGACCTATAACAATATGCTATCTCCAATATATTTTGAGTACTGCCCCAATGGTAAAGGCACTTCAGAGAAAACCGCAAATTAATGATATTTTTGTGTTCGAAAAAACGGGTATGTCACAATCGATTCACAAAATTGCCAGTTTGAAATTCGCGTAGATGTAGTGATCTCATTCATTCTTCAAACATCCATAACTTTCTTATTCCTTGTCTGATTTCTTTGAAACTTTCACCATCCTTTTTTCCTTATTTTTCTGCTTTCACACAAATCTTTTTACCAAGGTTGGATTCCCCTCTAAAAGCACATTGTATACATGTTAGTAATCTCCAAATGCTCCATATACATGTATATAAAACAACCCGGTTATGGGGACATCGAGCCCGGTTATGGGGACATGTCGGTTGACGTATAACAATGAATGTTCTGTTGTAAAGAAATATAGTAAAATTTAAACTCAAGGGATAATAAATACATTTTTGGCTTACGTTTGCTCTAGACCATAATCTCCTTATTCCACCAGAATTTGAATGTGGAATCCGAGTATCAATAGCTACAGTGAAACTTGCTTCATCAACCACCTGCATAGAAAGTGAAATTTAAAATTACGTTGTTAAAACGAGAGTTTGTTTATAACAGTGTAATTTATAGCAAGGTTCCACTTTACATGTATGTGTATTCTGTTCATTTTTCTGTGTATGTGATATGTACAGTCGTATATAAATTAATAAAATGTATATATTGAACTGTCAATACTAACTGATTTGTTCTTGATTAGATTGTGTTGGTGCATGTAATTCTGATTGTTTATTATTGTTGGATTGATCCTTTTATGACTGACCGTCACCTCGTGAGTTCAACAGTGATCTTACTAGGTGCATGAAATGCAAATTTAATTTGCCAACAACTTCAGGAATGGGTACTAGGAGGGGGGTAACCTCGCTATTCATAAGGACCGCTATTCATAAGGACCACTATTCATAAGGACCACTTTCCATAACGCGTGACTAAATGAATAGCGGCTTTTTATGAATAGCGTTCCTTCTAAATAGCGTTCTTCTAAATAGCGAGCAAACCATAGACAAATTACCTCGCTATTCATAAGGACCTCCATCCAAAAGGACCACTATTCATAACTATTCATAGCGGGTGATAAATGAATAGCGGTTTTCTATCAATAGCGGCCCTTATGAATGTTGTTGGGGGTTTTTGTGTTCCTTTTCCCTCTCCATTTTATTTCTTTCCTTTTTTTTTTTTTTTTTTTCTTTTTTGCCATGGGTTTAGGGGTATTGTAGAGGAGGCATGCATGGTATTTGTCGCTTGCAGAGAGGGGGTTCAATATTGAACAATAGTGTTTATAGTCTTATTTACTAAGTTACAACAATGACCTGCCATATAGCATGCACCAACGCTGCCAACTGTTGACAATGATGGTGCACAATCCGTCCACGTCTCTTCATTTGCCCAAACGCCTACAGTTTATAACAAGGAGCTCATCACTATCGGATAAGGTTACATACCTGTACTTATAAATCCTTTGTGATTATGCCGCGTGCTGAAAACACGTATAATATAAAAATTGATATTACTGTCATGAGTGCGTGCAGGTATATTGTAACAGTATCAAAATACATGTCACAAATTATGACGGTACACGTATACTCGAAACTAGATGCAATAACTTGTCAGATTGGATTGTATTATTGTAAAGTAGAACATTGGCCTACATCGGTCCATACAGGACAATAATACACATCCTGCCAATAATTAAGAAGAAGATTGGGATAGGAATTATTTCTAAGACCTTCCTCCAAGGACTACCAACTCAAATCTTATAAAGAATGAAAGCTCAACAAATATTCGTAGATGATTTTAATCCCCAAATGTGAGCCTGTTCCAAAAAAAATAAATGTTGAAACTCACTGGCGTACTGGTAGGGGGCTGCACCCCCCCCCCCCCCGTTTCACGACCAAAAAGAAAAGAAAAAAAAGGGGGGGGGAAGTGAGGAGGAAAAAGAAAGAAGGAAAGAAAGACGTCCACTTTATAGGCCTATGATTATATACCTGGCAATTACAGTAGTACGTCTTTTAGAACGTATAAATGGCTGAATTTTCTTAGTATCTCCTCTTTCATATGCATCTTTTGCATGCAAGATATATTTGTTTATCCCAATTTTCTTATCATAGGAGGGGAACTTTCTGCTTATACCTAAAACCAGCCCCTTTACAATATGCTCACACACTATCGTGAAATTTCTTTCGAAAGTGAGGGAAGTAAATATTGAGTTAATGCTACTGCACACTACTCAGGCCTCGAAGTGCTTAGAATGCAAACTTTCACTATTCAAAACAAAAAATCCTCTTACTCGGTCGCTCCGTTCCTGGTTTAAAACACTTAAACTTAAAATTTAAAGAAAATCTATGAACAGGAATTATATAGGCAGAGAGGGATCGTCCCCCGAAATTAAAGTCGCAAACAATAACGATTTAAGCTGCCTATCCGATAAGAGAAAAAAGGAAAAGGGAGGATATTAAGCTCAGACTGTGATCATTACTATTAACTTGTGTGCATGGGTGTCGATCCCGGGGGGATGGAGGGTATATATCCCCCGAAAATTTGAGGTGGGAGGATGGCCTGTATTATCATCCCCCAAAAAAATATTTTTGGATAAAATAAATAATAATTATGATACATTAACTTAAAACTAATGATTATCCAAACTCATTATGTTTGATCTTGAAATACCATCACATTTATTAATGATTAGAAGTAATGAAATAAGAAAAGCCATAATGCGAAAATATCGAATAAAATTCGTTCGCTCGCATTGTTCTCACTTAAGGGGTTCCGTCCATTGGCGTAGATCCGTGCATTCCTTCTTTTCATTAAAAACCATTTGGGATGCTCTAAAATGCAAGTTTTATAGACAGATTTTTGAAAAAGGTCACTGGTGTGGGAGGGGGCGTATCTAGGGGGCAGCGGGCACGTGCCCGGATGGCACTTGGAGGGGCGAAAACAACGCAAAGGAGAGAAAGAAAAAAATGGGGAAATGCAGAAAAATCATAATCTTTACGCATTATGCACTAGAAATCTAGTTTTTGAAGGTTTGAAATGAGAAAATTTTCCAAAGCTCGGTCGCCTTGCTCCCTCGCATAATTATTTTCTTTCAGGATCTCCTATAGTTTCGCACCCCCAGTATACAGTTCTTAAATAGCTTAAAAGGTTCAAAATTTGAAAAATAAAGATGTAATTGCTTTGCTCTCTATATCATGTAAGTTTCATTTGACTCCTGCTAAATATTGCGCCTCCAATATAGGATAAAGTGTATAAAACAGCATTTGCAAAGGTTCAACTTTTGAAAGAAATCTCAACTTGAGGTATAGCCTTGCTGAATTTCTCGACAATTTTCTCAAGCTATAGGGTTTTCGTGAGTTTTGCTCCTGATTGTAGAAGTGAGTGAATAGAAAAACGTTTATCAATGTATAAAATTCGAGCTTCTCTTCCGCTCAATTGCGGTGGTCAACTGCAAAATTTCCTGGGTAAAATGCACAAGAAATTGCTCTTTTTAGGATTAAAAATGGAAAAATTTGCCGCTCGGTCACTTTGCTCCCTTGCTTGTACAATAACGTAGATAAATTAAGGCACTCTGGGGGTGGGGGCGTAACTTCATTGTTTGCCCCGGGCGCCATAATCCCTACACCACTGACCGATTTATTTCAGTACTGAGCTAGAGCTCACCGATAATTTCATAAGAGCCGATGTGTATCTGAAATGTCAAATATTAAATACCATTGATTGAACCCCCCCCCCCCCCCCCGGGCATTGAACCCCTCCTCCTCATGTTAGAAAAATCCAAACGTTAAATCATAGGAATCAATGTTAATGTCTTATAGAGTCTGTAGATAGTAGATGGTTGGGAAGAAACGTCGCTGGAACATTTTATAGTAGGAGTGTCTGATCAAATTTGCCAATGACCTTTAGCGAAGCCTTCCAACAAGCATCATCGGGAAGAGGTATGGGTGTACATTTCAAAAATATCAAAACGGACAAAAATTTCCATTGGGAAGGGGGTGTAACACGCCCCTGAAAAAAACACCAAAGTATACCCGCTGCTCAAAATGCTCTGGCTGTAGAGAAACCATTTTGCCTTACAACCTTACTTACTACAAAGTGTGTCATTCAATTTTCAGGTCAAATTTAGTTTTAGGGGCACTTTGGTGGGTTTTTTTCAGGGGGGTGTTATACCCCCTTCCCGATGGAAAATTCTGTCATTTTTTATATTTTTGTAACGTACTATACTCCCATACCTCTTCCTTCTGACAAAATTTGGTCCAAATGCCTTAAGGGGGGAAAAATTGCCCCAAGTTTTAGGGCACTGCCGTCTGACAACCCATCCCGATAGCAAATTTTGTCATTTTGGGGGTTTTGATAATGATTGTATAGTCATACACCTGCCTTCTGATAGAGTTTGGTGCATATGTTAGATGGGTTGAAGCAGGGGCGGATACAGGATTTAGTATAAGGGGGGCACACAAGTGCAGGTTTGTCAATTTTTGGAAAAGGTAGACCCGTATTTTTATTTATTTATTTTGTAATTTTTTTTTGAATTATTTTTTTTATTTATTTATTTTATTTTATTTATTTATTTTATTTTATTTATTTATTTATTTATTTTTTATTTTTTTATTTTTTTTTTTTTTTTGGGGGGGGGGGGTTTGCCAGCTTCTCGAAAAGTCGCTCGGGGGGGGGGATGGCGAAAAAAAAATCGCCATACCTCCAAATTCGCTCAGTGGGGGGTTATGGGGGTCAAGTTTCCCTCCATAATTTCTGACACGCAAAAAAAAAGAAGAAAAAAAAAAGGTTATTCTAAAAGGGGGCACAATCGACAAAAGGGCGGATCCTTTATGGTCAAAATGCATACTTTTCTTCCAAAAGGGGGGGGGGGGGCACGGGCCGGAAGTGCCCCCCCCCCTCCGGATCCGCCACTGGGTTAAAGTCGATCCGACTTGGGGGCCCTATTGGAGGCTCTGGGGGCCAAACCCAGCTGCTTAGTTCGAGCTGACAAGCTCTTTGTGAATGACATACATGTATCTGTCTAACAACAACTCGCACCGTGTTTTCGGTTTTAACTGATGTATTCTTAATTTCTTGTGTGAAGATTCACTAGGAGATCTTTGGTTTTTAGTTTGTTTGTTTCACTTCTTTCTTTCTCTTTTTTTAAACATAATGATGTAAGAGTGAGTCCGGGGATGGGCGGGCATTCAACTTTTTTTCTTCTTCTTTTAAGTGTCATATGAGTAGGACGAGTGGTTTGCGCACAGGAAGGGAGTAATAAGCCACTTCGGAGATGCAATCTGAGTATGAGCAGATAAAGGTCATCTGTACCAAATTCTAAAACCCACTGACACTAATATTCGATATGTGCTCATGAATGTCATGTAATCATTATTCAATTATGCACTAATGGTGCATTCCATGATATCCAGGTGGAAGTATTCTTTTTAAAGGGGGAAACAAAAGCTATTCATGAGGCACCTCTATCACTCCCAGAGTTATTTTTCTGAAGTGCACATAAAGGGACCCTCCATGTCTAAAATATCTGTGGATATTTGGGGTCATTTGTACCATGCGCTAACCCCGAACTGGCTTATATTATCAGAGCCGTCGGTTCGTTCGGTGTGGATAGAGCATTAGAGGGGCGGGGATTGTTTGTGAACAATGCCTTGCCCCGCAGGTGCTTTTTCTAACGAATCGACGCCTCTGGAGTTTACGTGTAAGTTTTGAGGAAGGGCGTGTATACGAACGAGGTTGGAGACTGAGTGTAAGAGAGTTTGTGGGACTGCTTGCTCATCCTTGGACTCACTCATGTTTCATTTAGTTTTATTATCAATTTGTATACACCGGTATATAATTCGATCTCCTTTTACCTATGATCTACACACATAAACATTAAGTTGTTGTTATACCAGACTTAATGTTAACAGTATTTTTACCGTATTTGTTGTTTTTAAGCAGTTTTACACCATGTCATTGCAAAACTTGTGAATTGTACATAATTCAACCTTTTGGCTGCGAAGTGCAATATTAATAAAACCTTTTCAATTCAATTCAATTTTTAAAAAAGACATGGTGGGTCGAAGTAACTTTCAGGTGTCAAATCTCACATGTAAAATGGGGTGACTGTTTTGGGATAGGCTTCCAGATTATAATCATTGGTGGAGTTTGGGGTCGCTCGATATTTTCTCTTGATTGCCGTTCGATTTGTGGTCTGAGGGCCGGTTGATATAGTTCAGTGGGCCGGCCACATCGGAATTTCCCAACGGAATTTTAGTCCAAGTCTGCTTCTTGACACATGTGATTGAGTTTGTTATTCATCAACATGATCAAGATAATCATGTAAGATATCTGTCATGAAGAGAGATTGAACAATTTGCTCCCGTAGGAATTATGCACAACCTGAATTGGGCGAGATCAATATAGTCCACTCGAAAGTAAAAAAGATTTGAATTACGCTTTCGAGAATAGATTTTTAGCATGCGTTAATTTCCACTCCAAAACCAAGTGATGTTAGTGATCCTTATACTCCTAAAAGATTGGATTTTCGCTCCAGTACATTTGATAGTATAAGACGGAGGTAATCGAAAATCGTCCAATCACAGATGGAAAATCGACATTAAACCAATAACAGCAACAACAAACCACCCACAAGTGAATGTTCCCGTTTTCATACATTTTAAAGCCATGTATAGAGTTCACAAACAATATAAACAATATAAACAAATATTTCTGATATTTATCTCATTTCATTACATTTTATTAAAACACAAAAACACTGGTTTCAGCCTAATCATTATTATATAAGCAGATAAGGACATAATAAATACCAGAAATATACACACACAAAATTTTAATAACACAATTATAAACATGTTAGCAAAATTAAGAGAATGAAAAAGATATAACTATATAATAAAAAGTTTATGATTATAATGTGACAATTTTAGGAAAAAAGTAGTAATACAAAGTGTATATAGGATTTCCCGTCCATTTGAACAATGTTTAATTTCGTCCCCAAACTTGGTGATCTCGCACATCTCATGGTCTATTTTGTCACTTTTGTCAAGTTTGTAAATAATTACTTTGACTAATTATTATTCAATACAAGTATTTCAGGTAACACATCATGAGAAATTTTAATTTCATTACATAATAGATTGTATTAAAATACAGTTTCTGTATAGGTTTGTTCACATCGAATTTCATTAATAGTTCAGAGGAGTACATCTAATCCACATCTAAACACAACGCAGTGCTCTGCTCAATTCTGTAGTTGTTATGAAGACGTTCATTACGTATTTTCCCTATGTTTCCCCATATTACATCACAATAGGCAGGCGTGCTAGCTTTGCACGATTCTGAAAAACCACAATTAATTGTTGTCTGCATGTGTTGATAATAAAAGGATGTATGAATTCCCAATGAATGAAATCTCAGCATTTTAAAAGCTCCTTTGCCTATATATCATTTTGCTCCAGTCATATTATGTTCAAAGACTCCAATGTATTTGACGCGCGTTACTCTTTGTATTGTGCCTATATAGATCAAGGACTACTATAATCTTTTCATCCGATTTCTATACTTCCTCCCAGCAAAAACCCATATTTCTTTGCATTCAAATGCTAAGTTATTCTGCATGAATTATTTGTCTATTGTAGACAAGTATTCACGCATTCAGTGTTGACCAGCATGCTGCCAACTTTTCTCCATAATTTATGGGTGTCCTCGGCGTATAAAAGGGATACTTCTACTTGTGTTTAGAAATTTGGTCAATTCCTGATAATCATGGTACAAATAGAAGTGGCCTTGTGGAATTCCACAGCTTTGCAATTTTGCAAAGATGATCGATTAGATCATTACAACCAACGACTGCACACTGATTTATATACTGTACATGATTTCAGGCGGTCATGCATCTATAGTCGAGTGATTCAATCTAATCCCGATTGCGTATACATGTATATACCAGTGGCGGATCCAGGATCCCCTCCAGCCCCCCCCCACTTCGCCCCCCCCAAAAAAAGCCCCCTTTTTTGGCTTGTCCGGAGAGACACAAAAATAATGATTTTTTTTTTTTTTTTTTTTTTTTTGCTTGTCAGAATTTTGGACTGAAAAGGAGATAGTCTCTGAAATGCTGAGGACCTTTTTTTTTGCTTGTCAGAGAATTTTGGACTGAAAAAGAGAGTCTTTCATCACTCCCCATCCCACTGTTGTCTACAATCCTCGGTCGAAAACACGCTCCATAATATTTTACTACATTGCATTCTCAAGTTCAAAGCAACTCTTTTTTATATCTTTCCAATTTCTATATAACTATGTCCCTCTGTTATCCGTTTCAAAATGTATCATATATATTTATGCTATCTGTTGAACTGTACATGTATCTGTTCAGCCCTGCTTGATTGAATTCACCGTGGGCCATATACCTTTCATTGCATGTTCGTCTATTTACGATCTAATAAATATTACCATTCTCATCCCGTGGTATAATTATAATCAGTCTTTAACTCAGAATTTTGGCTTGGACATACATTTTCTGAAATATTATTATGATGGCTTTCAATTAAATGGTTTTGACCAACGCTCGAAATTAAATTCCTCTGCATTTTCTATCTTGTTTTTATTTGTTTACCATCCTTCCGAGTATGTGGAATAGGTGGCTTTTCACTCTTTGGGAGATTGATCGTAACCATTTTATTTAAAGGAGAATTACGCTCAAAAATAAAGACGATAGTATTTAAAGGTGTTATTTATTCCTACTTGTTAGACTATATGGCTTCGCGTCAAAATATACGAGATCGATACGAATCAATTTTTTCTGAGCAAAATTTACCATCTGCTAGCAATATGTATCGTCTGCTAGCAGCACATGGGGGCTGCCATTTTGTTTATGTGTACAAGAAGATTTTCTTAATCCAAATGCTCAATTGCCTTTTTCAAAATTAAAAACCCATTTGAGATTAAAAATATAGAATAAATATGTCAATTTATTTTTAAACTGAAGATTTCCTTATATATTTCTGTTGAAAATCGATATTCGCTTAATAAAAATCTATTTTCTCCATACTGGACGTATGGGACGGAGCAAATTAATTCAAATTTTATGGATGCTTCTTCCCTGAGCATCTATAGCGGCAAACTATGCATTCGCCTGCTTTCGGATAATGGACTTGAAAAGTCAGAATGCATGCTGCATATATTATGTTCTGCTCTGTTTGGCAAACCCAAGAAAATAGATTTTTGTTAAGCAAAACCAGACAATTTAAAAGTATCATTATAAAGATTTAATTTTTATAATACATGTAAACACCCACTTTATATTTTCCGTCACATATGGGATTTTAGGTAATGAAGAAAATCAATTTAGGATTTGGATTCAAAATATCTTCCTGACTGGAACATTTCTCAATGGTTCATGTACAACTCCAAATCAGCAAGAAAATGGCAGCCCCCGTGTAAATGAGTAGGAGACGATACCGGGTGTTGGGATATCTTTATTTATACCCTTTTCTGATATCTTATTAGAAAATGATTTAGGCCAATAAGTAGGAATATATTACACCTTCCAAAATAAGTAAATTTGTAATCAGGGCTTAATTCTCCTTTAAAATCAGCGATGTAATGTTTCTTAATAACATCAGTTCTCAATCTTTGATACACTTCCCAGTCACCTTGTGACTTGTTTTTCTTTAGTTTTCAACATTATTTCTTCCCTTGGAAGATTATCATTTAATAAATTCATATTCACGTAGAAAAATAAAAACATGCCCAGTAATCTCCATTAATGGCCATCACAATTCTTTAAATTAGATAGTTCCTCAGTCATTAGGAAAATATTAATGGTGACTGTTTTTTTTTTTTAATAACTTTAATGTTTATTAAACCATGGATTGCCTCGCCTTCTCGATGGTTGCAATGGTTCATCTTGTCAAATGTCAACCTGGTTCTCGTTATTAGCTAGGTCTCCTTCACGATCACTTTACTTCTGTCATGTCTCCTCAAAAATCATAGTTTCCAACATTTAGGCATTTGATAGTTGTTTCATGAACCTATGTTACCAGGCCAATCTACGATTAGTTTCCATCATACTGCTAAATCTCAATGTAACGAAGTTTTCGAACATTAAATAGTGAAGATGTACAGATATCATTTTCGCAACCGAGTGGTACGCACAGCTGGTATAATTCATACTCCATATTTATACTTGGTACTTTACATTCCTCTCAATGACAGCGTCATCGCTTTCATGGCTTTTGGGAGCTATTGAGTACTCATTCATTTTTTTAAGGTTCCAGGGTCCATATGACATCACATCAAAAGCAAGACTGGTCCATATAACTTCTGTCTCAAATCTGAAAGGGTACATTTTGTTATCTCTTTTCCTCCGTTGTTTTTACTGTCCAAGTCGACGGGACCTCTCCAAGTCTCCCCATCAATCGAGGTTGCAACATCTCCCCGATCTTTGACACGACACTCTCGACCACGCAGCACACTGGTCTCTCGCCCCTAGATCTCACGCCTACCCAGGACACTGCACTCCAATCTGTGGATTCTTCTGAGGTCGTATTCGCAGACCCGGGATTTTCATGCTCATTCATGTTCAATTTGTCTTCTGAAACGTCTTTGTTATTGCTGCAAATGTTACTGCGCTCCGGCGGTTCCATTCCACTGTTTTGCAGACGATGTCGGATTGTGTTGCTATGGTCTTTAGCATACGAGAGCTTCTCCGCAATGTCGTCGTGCGAATGGCGTTGGCTTGCCATCACTGCTGAGAGATCGATGTGTAATGCATGTATTGCGCCTATACTCAGATGGACTCCGTGCGTGGCGCCACACTAATCATGTCGCACTGAACATAGCGCAGCCATTTACAAATACATGTACGAAAGATGCATTTAAGGTAATCCAAGGTCATTTATTTCAAACATCAGCTGGTAGAAAGCACGTGAGTTGCCTGTTGTACAATAAAAATGAACTGTTATTCAAGTCGTTCGATCCGAAGAGGACTAATCATGATCCGGATCATGATATGGAAACTGGAATGCGATAAGATGAATTTTGTGTGCTCGATCGAGCATGTTGTAATAATAATTATGTGTAGGCTTGCTTATAAAGCGCCCTCGCATTATTATGATTAGCTCCGGATCGTGCGTGATAACAAAAAATGATAAAAGAGGTCACCCGTATCGTCACATAGTGCAGTAATTCTTCTCTGAGCAATTCATTTGTAACGCCAGTGGCGTAATAAGCCAAAAATTTTGAGGGGGCTGAGCCTGTAGTAAGAATTGAAATATTTTCTAAAGCACAAGGAACGCAATACAGAAATCCTTTACCACAAATAAGAAGACTTTGTATTTCGCTGTACCATGAAAATGTTGCACTGATACAGAGTCCAACGGCCTTGCTAAATTAAATATTCTATTTTGCGAGGTCGGTTAGCACCGAGCTAGAACTTTTAATGTTTTGTAGTTTGAAACATTGCATTTCAGACCACTTTTATGCACACAAGTACCGAAATGATTAAAGTCTGAGCTTAATATCCCCCTTTGTTTTTGTTTTTGTTTTCTCTTACGGGATAGGCAGCTTAAATCGTCATTATTATTTTTTTCGATTTTCAATTTCGAATTTCGATTCCTCTCTGCCTATGCAATACCTGTTTATAGATTTTCTTTAATTGTAAGTTTAAGCAGGGGCGGATCCAGGATTTAGTATAAGGGGGGAGGCACACAAATGCAGGTTTGTCAACTTTTAGAAAAGGTAGACCCGTATTTTTTTTTGGTCTTGCCAGCTTCTCGAAAAGTCGCTGAGTGGGGGGTGGGGGGGGGGGGGGTATGGGGGTTCAGTTTTCACTCCATAATTCTCTGACAAGCAAAAAAAAAGCGTTTCATTCTAAAAGGGGGGGGGGGGCAAAATCGACAAAATGGCGGATCCTTTATGGTAAAAATACATACTTTTCTTCCAAAAGGGGGGGGGGGCACGGACCAGAAGTTCCCCCCCCCCCTGGATCCGCCAATGAGTGTATTAAACCTGGAAGCGGAGAGACCTGACGCGTATCTGTTTTGAATATAGTTGGTTCCAATTTTTTCTGACTTGTGTTTTTCATTACAGATCGAGCATACGATCTTTAACACTGGGAGTAATATGCCGAAAGATTTGTTTACAAATTAAAAATTCCTCCCCAGTCAAGCTTCTTCGTTTATTAACCATTGTCTACGGCGGACCGTTTGAATATTAATGAGTCAGAAAGAAGAGGATCTTGGGTATTTGATTCTAGTTCGTCGTGACTTGGCCGTGAACCAGAATAGCCTGGTGGTTAAGTCGCTGCCCGGCAAGCAGTAGATGACAGGTTCGAATCCCGCTGGTTCCAATTTTTTCTGACTTGTGTTTTTCATTACAGATCGAGCATACGATCTTTAACACTGGGAGTAATATGCCAAAAGATTTGTTTACAAATTAAAAATTCCTCCCCAGTCAAGCTTCTTCGTTTATTAACCATTGTCTACGGCGGACCGTTTGAATATTAATGAGTCAGAAAGAAGAGGATCTTGGGTATTTGATTCTAGTTCGTCGTGACTTGGCCGTGAACCAGAATAGCCTGGTGGTTAAGTCGCTGCCCGGCAAGCAGTAGATGACAGGTTCGAATCCCGCTGGTTCCAATTTTTTCTGACTTGTGTTTTTCATTACAGATCGAGCATACGATCTTTAACACTGGGAGTAATATGCCGAAAGATTTGTTTACAAATTAAAAATTCCTCCCCAGTCAAGCTTCTTCGTTTATTAACCATTGTCTACGGCGGACCGTTTGAATATTAATGAGTCAGAAAGAAGAGGATCTTGGGTATTTGATTCTAGTTCGTCGTGACTTGGCCGTGAACCAGAATAGCCTGGTGGTTAAGTCGCTGCCCGGCAAGCAGTAGATGACAGGGTCGAATCCCGCTGGTTCCAATTTTTTCTGACTTGTGTTTTTCATTACAGATCGAGCATACGATCTTTAACACTGGGAGTAATATGCCGAAAGATTTGTTTACAAATTAAAAAATTCCTCCCCAGTCAAGCTTCTTCGTTTATTAATATAGTTAAAGTTTGCATTCTAAGCACTTCGAAGCCTGAGTAGTGTGCTGTAGCATTAACTCGGTATTTACTTCCCTCACTTTCGAAAGAAATTTCACGATAGTGTGTGAGCCTATTGTAAAGGGGCTAGTTTTGGTTATAAGAGGAAAGTTCCCCTCCTATGATAACAAATTGGGATAAACAAATATTATCTTGCTTGCATGAAAAAAATGCATATGGAAGGGGAGATACTTAGAAAATTCAGCCATTTATAAGTTCTAAAAGACGCACTGGGCCTACTGTAATTAGAAAAATCCTTTTTTTTTTCTAGCCAGGTAGGCCTATATATTATATATAAAGAAAAAATAATAAATATTTGAATAATTTTTTATTTTTATCTTTCTTTCTCCATTCTTTCTTTATTTCTTTTTCCTCCCTTCTCCTTTCCTCCCCCCCCTTTTTTTTTTGGGGGGGGGGGGGGGCGCTGCAGCCAGTACACCAGTGGAATACGCCTCTACATATTTTGAATTATAGAGACGGGTATAAAAGTTGCATCATACTATATCACAACTGTTAAGCCACATAATGGTCATTGTATTACAGTTTGAGTTGCATTCAATAACGACGATATTATAAAGTGGCGTAGCTACGGGACACGTGCCCCCAATCGAATGGCTAAAAAAAAAGGAAAAATGAAAGAAAAAGAGAAAGAGAGAGAGAAAGAAAGGGAAAAGGATATGATAGGAGTGTCATAAACAGGACCCCTACCCACTGACCTCTACCACCTGGACGGATCATCGCCCATTCCCGCTCGTGCGAGCACTTGAAGTGGGCGCGGCCATGTTACTCTTCCGAGAGCGATGTGGTTTATTCATTACACGTTACGCACTGAACATCTGTACTTGTCTGCGCGTTTTGACCATGGGCGTCCGCATGTTTGTACACAAATCTGTATTTCTCGCGCGTTGATTTTTCAGAAGTGCAACATGGCGGACCACGACTTCACTTCTCTGAGCCAATGAAACGTCCAGGTGGTAGAGGTCAGTGGTCCTACCGTTCAATGCGCGCGCTGTAAACTATAAACAAAGAGAGAGATAGAGGGGAGGGAACGAGAGAGATAGAGAGAGGGGGGGGGGGGGGATCATGAAAATTCCCCTCCCCTTCCCATTAAAGTAGGCTTACTTTATCATTTACCCCATTTAAAATTTTAAGAAATTCCAATTCCAATTCCAATTCACATAATATAATTTTGAGTATAATAATTAGATGCTATTTGGTCATTTTGGTCATTTCATTAATAAGTTATAAATTGTGATAAAAATGTAATGCTTTCTCAATAGTAGCCAAAAACTATTGTCACGATTATATAAACACACCCATTAACCATCTGGCAAGGCATAATAGAGAGGCTTGGTTGGTATCTGTGTAATTAACACATGAATAGTACATTTCAGCCACGCAGGCACATACCATGCACAAATTCATGACAAGCTCCTCTATTTTTATGTCTTGCCAAACAGGTGCAGATTGAAAAAGCAGGGGCGGATACAGAAAGGGGGGCGCATTTCAGAAAGGGGGAGGGGGGCGCACACTGAGGAACCCTCCGTTTGACAAAGCCAAACGGCCATCTAGGGGTCCGGGGGCATACTTTGTCAGACAAAACGGGGGGGGGGCGCACGCCCCTTGCGCCACCCCCTGGATCCGCGCCTGCAAAGGGTATGTTTATAATAATCCTGACAATATTGTTGGGCTACTTTTAAGAAAGTAATATATACATTTTTCACAATTAAATAACTTATTAATCAAAAGACCAATTAATATCAAATTTTCTTTACATACACATCATTTGGGGGACAAAGCGTTGTCAAGGGCACTTTGGTGTTTTTGTTTCAGGGGGTCTGGCAACCCCTTCATGGTGGACAATTTTGTCAGTTTTTATATTTTTGAAATGTACATCAATAGTTCTTCCTTCTAACAAAATTTGGTCCTTGGGCTTCAAGGGAAATTTTTTAGGGGCCGTCTGACACCCTATCCCGACGGAAAGGTTTGTGTTTTGTAATGTCCAGTACTTCCGACTGACTAATGGGGTGTTGCAAGAAAGTTGCGATTGATTGCAAGTTGCAACTGATCGGAACTGACCAATCAAAATCATTGTTGCAAGCGCATCTTCTTGAATGGGCAGACCCTGAACCATTCAGAATGGTTGTTCTAATTTGCTTTACAATTTGCAATTGATTGCAACTTTCTTGCAACACCCCATAAGTTTGGTGCATGGGGGGGGGGGGGGTAAAATCGACCCGACTTTGTGATCTCTTTTGAGGGTTCAGGGGCTAAACCGGCTACGCTCAGCCAATAGGGGGGGGGGGGTGGGCCAGGAATTATTGATTGCCGTCATGGGGGAGGGGTCTTTGGAAAATTTTTGCTTCTGAAGAAGGGCTGAGATGCAAAATAGTGCTATATGTGACCAATTTTGAAGCCTATTTAATGAATAATATTTTCAATTGGTATGAGGATTTTTTTTTTTTGCTAGTTTTTTTTTTACGACGGCCAATGGGGGGGGGGAGGGGCGCCTGTTGCGCCCCCTGGATACGCCACTGAGTAACGAAATAAACCACATTGTTAGGATTCCCCCTAATGTGGGAAATAATGTTGTAACTCTAACAATAATCATAATGACTTTATTAATAACAATGTCAACAGTAATGGCAATGATAATTTATTAATGATAGGCCTAATGATAATAATACAGCTATAGCGCTCTTTAAAAATTCAATTTATGTTGTTGCAAAACCCATGATTAGTTTATAGGTTAGATATTTGTTTTTGTTTTAATTTTTTTCTTATTTGTATTTCAATTAATGATTATCTTTTATTTATTTATATATTTTTTTTTTTTGGGGGGGGGGGGGGGGCTCAATGTGTTTATTTTCCTTTCTTTAACTTCGTGTCTTGACTCTTTTCTTTTACGTTTTTTTTCTCTCTCTCTCTCACTCTCGTTTCTTCTGTTTGTTGCTGTTGTATGTGCTTTCTGAATATTCGACGCAGAGGGCGTTTCCAAAATAAAGAAAGAAAAAGCGGTGAAATTGAAACTTCGCTCTTGTCTCAGATTTCAAAAGGTTTCGTTTCCATTTGATATATGACGAAATATTGTAGTGTATTAATCGTACAGCTGTCTACACTTTGAGGAATCAATGTAGTCAAATCTGCTGCCACAATGTCAAAAGGTAAAAATCATTCGTAACTTGCTTTTGTAACGACTTTTTGTGAGGTAGTATAACAAACAAGGATGTGAATACGTGGGAATGAACTCCAGATCCATCATTCCATGGACCTCGGCCCGGCTCAGTCACCTCACGCGCGCCGCCGCGCGGTGTAAGTTAGTTCCCGGCTACCTGGCCCACTAATAATAGTAAGCTTATCTGAAGATAACCTTGTACTCCAGACCACTCATAGCTACATTCCTATACTTCGTGTGTATAATTTAGGCAGTCATACACCTCAACTTTTTAAAACACCACTGCACAAAAGTCACAAACATTCACTCAAAATCGGCATTTAATTTACAAAAACCGACCACTAAATATCCAAGAAATACAATAAATTCAACTCACCGATGTTGGAAAAGATATTTCCAAAAATCAAATCCGTAATTTACTGTTGATTCTCGCGAAACGAGCTATCGGAGTCATTGTGTACATTTCCTGGTCGCCGCGGGCGCTGACATCTCCCCAAAAGAGTTTTGTCCTTAAAAATTCGGTCCCTATGTGGCATACGCGGAAAGTCCCGATTTTCTGTGTGCGCGATCGTAAAGATCGATGTGCGCTTGCGATCCCGAGTTTCTTCGTGGACAAAAATTTTATTGGCCGATTTTAGTCTAAGACATCGGCAGTATGTAAACAACACGCGATCGCGAAACAAATCGGCGGGGATTTCTCCGGTTTTGGACAAGATTTTGACTTTGGATTTTGCTGAAAATATCAAAAGTTCTTCCTAACGGCCATTTGAGGTAGGAGTGAGATTTTTAAGGGCGGAATTTGAAAGTAAGGTATTTAAAATATTTATCTTATTTCCCCCCCATACCTTTACTACACGCGACAGAAAATACGAACTATTTTTGCATTTTGTATTCGTAGTGGTCAATATGACCACTATTCGTGGTGTGCTCCAGACTAGCTTTTACGGGTGAATAGGCTTCAACTTGTTCAAGGGGTCATTTCATCAAACCGTCATTAACGACAACTAAGTTACTTAACTTAAGATCAGCGACATCTCGACACTGTCGCTCAACTTGTCCGCTAAGTAAGTGAAATCCAAATGTTTCACAAAGCCGTCTTTGCCAAGACCAGCGATAACTTCGCTGGCAAGTGACTTGTCGCCTGTCGGTACTCCAGACCTGTCATATCTTTTTAGAACGCCAGCTTTTAGTTAGTCTAGGCCCCTATGCCTTATTATGGGCTGCGAAAAAATAAATGTAAATTATGTCTATGAGAACATTTGGGTATTGGGGATACAGATGTAATTTTGTTTGAAATGGAGGTTTTTGTGGGCAAACTGATACTTAAGTTTAAGTCTATATAGATTAATTTATAAGTACGTTAAGATACAAAATGTAGAAAGTTACATGTATAAAAACTTACATTTACAGCCTTCCTTTTCCTACTTGTCACAAAGACATCCATCCGTATGACGACTGCTCTCAATATGTTGCGCACTAGTGAGGCCGCTCTACATGGTTACGCACCATAGGTACGTACGCAGAATGTTTCGCACACAAGCTATACGGACAAGGTCGATATACAACGACGGGTGGCCAAGACCAGGCAGCGGCAACTTCCCTGTCGCCCTGACAAGTGACTTGTCGCCTGTCGGTACTCAAGTCCAAACCTGTCCGGCTGTCATGTCTTTTTTAGAACACCATCACAAGTCAGTAGAAAATTTACTGCCTGGGCAGTGTTTTCATCAAACAGTCATACATATAACTATAAGTACAAGTTCGCCAACATCCCATTGAAACGCGTACTTATGACAGTTTGATGAAACGATGCCCCAGGGGTCGTTTAATCGAACCGTCATAACGACAAGATCAGCGACATCTCGATGCTGTCGCTCAACTTGTCCGTAACAGTTTCACAAAGCCGTATTTGCTAAGATCAGCAACAACTTCCTGACAAGTGTCTATGACTATGGGCTGCAAATTCAAAAAAATGTAAAATGTAAGTTACGAGAAAATTTATTTCCTGATCTCCAAGCACATTTCTTTATCATTCTTTTCTCAAATAGTTTCACTAATGTTTTTATTGAAATATTTTAAAGACGGACAAAATGTTTTTATGACTTCTTGACCCCTCCAACAAGTAAATGAGATTAATGTTAAAAATACCCACATCGTTCTACCACAGAAAAAGCGTCATAAACAGAACATTCTGTATATACAGACTGATTTAAATGACAACAATTTATCTTGTATGTATTTTCCCTATATTTTTCCCTTTTCATGCAATGCTTTGATGTAAATAATATTAAATGTATTTTTCATAAATGAAAATTAAGATTTGGGTCATGAAATATTTTAATTTAATCATTTTCTCTAAAGTGTACACGGTTTGGTTCTTATTTCCATAATTAGTCAATTACGGTATCCTCTTACTTACAAATGTACATTTGTACATCACAAGAGCATCCTTGTGTTTTCTCAATTTTATACATTCTCCCATAGCAAGTGTGTGATCTTTAGCACAAATGTGTGCTGGAAAGGAGCAAGATCCTGGCCAAAACCAGCCTGAAAAAATTCTCTTAAGATAATAAAGATCCTATCAAAGAATCAGGTTTTAAATCAGATATTCTATCATCCTGCATGTAGTAGTATTAGTATGTAGAAGAAAGTATTTTCTCAAAATTTTGCTGATTATAGTTACCTCTTCAACTTTAAGGTTGTGACCGCCAGTGGCGGATCTAGCCGGATTAGACACAATACATTCTATAGGCCCGCTTTGTTTGTGCACAATGGTGGCCCCCTATAATGTATTGTGTCTTACCAGGCTAGATCCGCCACCAAAATTGACACAGCCCCACATAGTGATGAAATGGATGTACATGTATTCTAGATTTTAATCTTCTAAAGTTAGATCTAGCTTAGTCTAGATCCAGTCTAGATCTACTGATAAATAAAGTCCACTAGATCATGAATGGCTAGAATCTAGATCTAACCAGAATGGATGCAGTTAACCATCAGTTAATCTGTAGCATTATTATGATTATAGCAATTAGCGAGGACAATGAACATGAGGGAACTATCTATGGCCCATGCAAATTTGCATATTTGTACAATAAAAAGCCTACTTTTAATGCAGTCATTTAATTTGTTGATGAACTTCAATCGATTTGTGAGATGAAAACAAATCATATTTCATCTATCACATCAATTACAAATTTCCAAAAAATTAATGAATGATATAATGTATATTTCTGTTCACAACATCTGATGAGCTGTACTGTATGGCCACTTGTAAAGTCTTGCACAGAGAATAACATAAGAACAAAGAAAATATCTGTATAAACCATATTTTTTTTGACTGGCTTTCAGACTGGTTGGATAACTCTCAACAAAGTGCCTCATTCCAACTTTTCCAAGTTCCTTGATTTAGCCCATATTCTCATTGTAAAATCAATAATGCCTTGCATCCATGTGTTTTTCTATTTTCAGCATCTTTGTGGCAGCATCCATATGTGAATGTGTTCAAGCATCTCAACATTGGAGAATGGAGAAAGTCCACCAAGGAGGGGGAAGTCATGTCCGTCATGGTAAGAATATATATCTGTAGAACTGAGACACATGCTTCCACAAAAAAATTCTCTGTGGTCAGTTTGATACACTATTAACTTAACTTCCAACTTCAGCCCTGGCCCAAACACTATACTTTACTCTAACCCTGAACCTAAACTGTTAAACATAAGCTAAATTCGATTTGCTACCCTAACCCTAATACAAAATAATTGACATAATAAAGCGAGGAGCAAATGTCGTCCGAGCAAAAGTCGGGTCACCATTATCCCTCGTAAAGTGAATTGTAAAGTGAATAGTGAATTTGTAGATCTGATAAGTAGACAGGAAACAATGTCATGACTTTTCTCAAATATTTGTTGTGATAACATGAGGAAAACCCGAACTGTATGTGATGTGCTCCAAGACATTGGCTTGGCACTTTCTTATCAAACACTTGACACGTGCATGGCGATACCGCGATCTAGAAAAGACTTCTTTTTATTTGGGATGGCGCTCTGAGTTACGGTAATACATTCAGAAAGATGAGGGAACACAATTACGATGAAATACAAGTTTGAGACATTTATGCTTTTTGCATAGAATGAACTTTCTTTGAACAGCAGTCTATATAAATTCAAGTTTAGATAATTAAGATGTAGGCCTATTTTATGAAAATTATTATGAAATAAACAAGGGGGAAATTAAGAAAACCATCAAACCATTCCATGCTCTCATGATAATTATATTCTACTTAAAAGAAGACCTTCGCACTATAATTGTTCAATTAAACCTTTTCTGTTCCCGGTATCCGTGTGACTCTCTACTGTTGTGTTAATATAGTGTAGTATGTGAACTTACTGATTTCTTGGTTTTATCTGTGCCAAATACATAATGATGATGAAAAATAGTAATGATTTATAAGTAATTATGTTGGTTATTTTGTTTTGATCAGGACAAGAGCTTGAAGTGCACAGTGTATAGAATCACTGGGTCCATCCCAGCGGGGAACTATATCCAGCTACCCAGGACATCATCACAGTCTCTTGGTCTGACAGGCAGATTCCTCTATCTCCTCTTCAAACCAATCTCTGGCAAGGTAAAGAGTAAAGCCTCGTACACATATGACTCAGTGTACCGCAAAAAAGAATAAGCATTGTCTGCAACAAATTATAGTATCTTATAAAACACAGATAAGTATGGGGGACTTTTGTTGCATGCAGCTACACTATTTTTCCTCCCCATTTTAAAACCCATTGAAATTGATATTTTTAGAATGTTTCTCTTCCCCCAGTGTGAAAAATATTTTTTGTTTTGTACTGAAGCCCTTTTTTTGAGTTGCATTAGTTACAGTGATATTTCATCGCTGTGATTTGATTATTATTTGATTATTTTACCTGAGCTCTTTTTTTAGATTCTCCTGAGTTCTTTGGAGCTATCCAGAGCTTGAAGAGAAGGTTGAGTTCTGGGAAAGGTTTAAAAAATAATTGGTGAGCTTTCTCGCTCTTTTATGTTAGGTCTTACAGAATAAATCAATTCTTATGTGCTATAATCAGCCTTTCCCAATTGCTTTGAGACAGTTTCTTTCACAATTCAGTCTCATGACTAGAACTCCACTTTATCTTCTCTCTCATGTTTCCTGCTCCCCATTTCTACTGCAGTACTTTGTGACTCATGTCGACGTGACGACCCAGGATGGGTTGGTTGTGCGTCTCTCCTTCTCCAATCTCTTCAAGGAGTTTAAGTCTACCTCCACCTGGCTCCAGTTTCCCTTTGTCTGCCCTGCTGGCAAAGGTTCCGTCGAGAGGATCACCTCAAAATCTGTTCGCAAAGGTAGGGTCTTTTCCCTGATGATTAATATTTATTTCAATCTTAATCAAATATCGAGGATATGGTCATTCCTCTGATCTTGCATTGCCTTACGTTGCATTCCAGACCTCCATGGCCCTGCCCCTCCAAGCTCCAAGTGGACCCTCCTCATGCTAGACCTCCAGTACATCCTCTCCATGTACCTCAACTGCAAGTACAGATACGTGAAGAGCATCCGCCTCTGCGCCAACATGTACGTCAAGAACGTCTTCACCAGCGACATGCAGTACGAGCCGGATATCTCGCTGCAGGATGCTCGGGACATGGGTCTCCTGGTGCAGGGCATCGCCCCATTGCCACGGGAGATGTCCTTCAAGGTACCTAAGGGAGAGAAGTGGATGGACCACTATGACTATATCAGGTAATGGACAGGTGGGGCATAAGCCTTGGGTCTGTATTCTACTCAAATTTAAACCTGGCATTGGGTTTAAGCTGACTTTGTGACTTTCTATATAGAAACAGGTATTTTTCTCTCAAAAGAATGCATTTTTGTTTCACGTGAGGAGTGCTTCTGTTTAATACATGTAAAAGGAAATATAAGACAAACTATAAAAGAAAAAAAGTTTTCTTGTCTCTCTCTTGAGGGGTCTTTATGTGTAAATGTTCTATTGTACTATCATTAATATGGAAGTCTCTATAGCCCAAATGTGCGCAGATTTATTTCACAAAACGTGTGCCAACCTCATGACTGTTCAGGTTTCCCTCAGCCGGTTCCAAGGTGCCCTTCGACTCCGTACAGCTCAACAACTCAGGTCATGTGTCGAGGTCGACAATTCAGGTGCCAGGTCACATGACCCCCCAGAGGGTATCACCAAAACAAGTCTTCGTAAGTTTAACTTAATTAATTGGCAAGTTTGTACCATGTTGTTGTATTTTGCATATTTTTATTGATTAAGATGAGGACTGCAAATTGTTCGAAATCTAGAGGAAATATTGAGAAGTTGTGTTAATACTAATAAAAATGGTAATTGTTTTTGTTTGCTCTTGTTTTAAGATTTCTCATTTCTCCCTCCATGCTCATTTAATTCAGGTAAATAGAGAACCAGACTCACAATCTTCCATGTCAGCATCTATCAGTGCTGTTAAACAGGTAAGTTAAGCAAAATGGAATTAAAGGGATTAATTTTTCTTCTTCTGTGTTTCCCAGACCACATGTTTATCAGTCTCTTTAATATACATTAAAGAGACTGAGATCGCAAAACTATTCATTTCATGCGTAGCTCACTACTTCTGTTCTTGCTCAAGTTTTGTAACTGAAATACTTACAGGAATCTTTATCAAATAGATGTAGTTCTTAAAAGTGAATTTTAATTTTGAATATACATGTGAAATCATTTCAAGAGAGGAATAATATTTTTTGCAAAATGATGTCTTATATGCAATGTACAAAGTGATTTGAAATGCATATGTATTTCTGCCATCAGCTAACGAGGAGAGACTTTTACAGGAACTTGTTGTTTTTTTGTGATCCCCAGGCATTAGCTGATCATTTCTTTTCTTTTTTTATTGTACCTCATATTCTTTTTTTCTTTGTTATTGTTATATTCTCATTGTGTTCCTGGTAATTAAATGAAATAAGAATGAAATGAATAAGAATGTTTTTGGTATCTCTACTTCCATGTCAGAAGAAGAAGAGATCTTCCAAACCAGCAGTAAGCATGTCTCTTCCTGAGGTGGGTGTGAGTGGTGAACTATCCATTCTCCAGGGCAGTCAAGGGGAGGTGCATGTGTTTGCCCAGCCTGAAGATGATATCACAGTCCACAGACATGATGACAAAACTGGAATGGTAAGATTGAGGGGACTTCTGACGACTCTGTAGGAGGTGTTTGCAGGAAATAGACCGCTTCGGTAATGTATGCAAATTTTATACATACCTTTCAAACAAAGGATGTTCTTGACAACCTGAAAACTTGCCGGACATAGCAACAAAGTAATGTATACAAACTGATTCCAAGCATTGAGGCTCGTTTATAAAAAGCAGCTTAATGGAATAGCTCATCACTAGGTGCTCAGAAAATATATGTGCATAAATTTGTATAAATAGAGTACTGAAGTGTGACGTCATCAAATTTTGATTTTTGTATTTCAGTATTTTTATGACCATATTTAGGTAGAGCATGATGGAAAACGTTCACACATCAAATTTGACATGAATCAGTTCATGGTGGCCCAAGGTATGGCTATATGAATATCTAATTAGCCCATTGAAGTCAGTGTAAATTGGCCTGGTCCTTAACAGTTTAGAACCAGGCCAATTTAACACTGACTTCAATGGGGCTAAGGAGGTATTCATGCGGCCATATCTCGGGGCCCAATGAGCCAATTGCCATAAAATTTGGGCTCTGGATGTTTTTCACCATGTTCCTTTGAGATATGGTATAAAAAATGTCAAAATGAAAAAATAGCTTTTTGTGACGTCATCACTTCGGTACTCTATTACGGAAGCGGTCTATTGCATGATCATGTTGACCATTTCCATCCTTTCAGTTAATCATGTCACATGCAAGCTAGAAATATTTTGTCCGTTGAGCTATAATCCTTGGGCCTTTGTATAGTTTTCTCTTTCAGTTACAAATACATCAGTTAGTAATAATTTACCTAAAATAGTTTAGATTTGTACACATTTTGTTTTGATTATATGTATAAATACAGCATATTGTCATAATCTTTTTGTTACATCGTCCAAAGTAACAATCAGATTGTAAAAAAAAAAATTAAATCTCAAAATCAAATTGTCTTCCATCAGTATTAGCAATGTATTTAACGACACATGTCTCTTTGGCAAGCCATCAAAGAAAGAGTCGGGCTAGTAAATTGCTGATCTATCTTGTTTGGCTTGCTGTAATAGATATCAAACACAAGTTAACTGATAGAAGTCATGACATGTCTTGATTAACATCATATGCTGTATTACTGCTGTGAATAAATTATAAACTCTTTTCAAATTTCAGACAGTATCAACTAAGATATCTAAGCCTTCTTCTAAGCCCTCTTCTAAGAATCACAGAGATGAAATATACAAAGTAAGTATCCTTTCTTATCTATCTCCTACACAGCATTGTGAAAAAAAAAAATTATATTCATATTTCTTGGGCTTTATTATATTGATCTTGTTTGGCATAGAAGAGGAAAGCTAAAAATGATTAAAACTTTAGAGAAAAGCAAATATATACAGGCAATGTACAAAAATAATTGTAAACTTATCCAAATGTATTTCATAAATTGAGCTTAGATTTAGACACCTGCAAATAACAAAGACAGAAATCAGATGAATCAGAGGATTTTCAGATGGCTATAAAAAATGTTATGCCTTGAACATCATTTATGTGAAGAGTATTCGTGGACACATGCAAGTATCATAAATGGAAATTCAGAAGTTTGACTCAGAAGATTTTCAAATGACTATAAATATTGTATGCCTTGACGGTTATGTATTTGAAGAATGTTCTTGCTAGTACTTAACAAAATTTGAAATTCACAAGTTTGCATCAGAAGATTTTTCAGATGACAATACAAATCTTACGCCTTGAATGTGATGTATTTGAAGAAAACCTAGGCATAACATTACCCGTACATAATCGGGCAATATATTTTCTAAGTGTGTGATTCATTTTACAGAGCCTGCAACCTGATCCCATCATCTCCCTGAAGAAGATGATTGGTTTTGGTGGAGTAACCACTGATGAGGTCCTCTGGGATCACCATGGTAACCATGCTGTTTACCCCTGCCATGCGGTCATCGTAGCCATGGATGTCAACAACGGTCAACAGAGATTCTTTATTGGACACACAGATAAGGTATAGGACTGTTTAACCCCTTCTGTGCCACAGAGATTTTTTATATATTGTCTTAGCTGTATTCAAGTCTTAAATGACGGTTTAAAATGCTTGTTTTATTATCAAATTGGGCATATCAAATAGAGCCATCACATTTATTGCTGGATGTCACAAAGAATATGCATCAAATAGCACAAGCCATTATAATTATCTGTCATTTATAGTATTGTTCAACATACGTTTTAAGTAGTTCATTAAATATTGCATGCAAACTTGTTCAAATTGCCGTTGGAAATCATCTATCTGGATAACCAACCTGTCCGGACACACAGCGTGTGGGTATACAACATATTTTACTGGAATAAACTTCAGAGTGAGGGAACCAGGATAAAGACACTGTCATTCCTAGTCTAAACTCATTATTCAACACATAACTTCTTAGGCAGGATTTGCCTAGCACAGCATGGAAGGGTTTGACATGTTATTTCTTTTCACCATAGCATTTGTGAGTGTAGCATATCCGTAGTCTTCTTCTCACTATGTGGATAGACCCTTCACCTTTATGGACAGGTAACACATTCATTGATTCGTTCCTAAGCCATGGACTGTATAATTCAGTATATGAGTTCTAATCCTGCTTGCCATGGTTCCGTTCACATTAGGTCTCATGTCTGGCATTCAATGGCAGTGGAACCCTGCTAGCTTCTGGCCAGACAGGGCAGCAGGCCGTGGTGAGGATATGGCACTACCAGTCTGGAGAGGGTCTAGCAATGTTCAAGGCTCACACACACTCTGTTTTCTCTCTCAGGTTTGTATGTTGTAGTGGTTGTACAAAATATGCTCCTGTGACAATTGCCTTGGGTCAGTTCTTGACCCTAACCAAATTCCTAACTCAAACCCTGGACACAACATACCTAACCCTAACCCTAACCCTAAACCTAATCTAAATGTCAACTGCAACCCAAGAAATAATACAGAGTGTAAATGTCACTTGATTGCTTTTTAGCTCACCTGAGCCTAAGGCTCGAGTGAGCAATTGCGATGGAAATTTGTCCGTCGTCCGTCGTCCGTCGTCCGTTAACTTTTTACATTTTCATCTTCTTCTCCAAAACCCATGATCGGAATTCAACCAAACTTGGTAGGAATCATCCTTACGGGTAGGGGACCCAAAGTTGCTAAAATGGTACATGTGGCCCCCAGGGGGAGGGCCCCCAATTGTAAAAGCTATGTAAATTTCAAACATCTTCTTCTCCAGAACCAGGCATAGCTCAGACTTGGTATTATGTATGGAGATACCTCTATAGATGAAGAATGAATGTTGTTCATGAAATTACTCTGAGTGGCCCTATAGGGGCCCTGTGGGGGTAACATACTGGAGGGGGGGGGGGCTGCCAGGCAAAATGTAAATTCTGATCTTCTTCTCCAAAACACATGATCGGAATTCAACCAAACTTGGTAGGAATCATCCTTAGGGGTAGGGGACCCAAAGTTGCTAAAATGGTACATGTGGCCCCCAGGGGCCCCAGGGGGAGGGCCCCCAATTGTAAAAGCTATGTAAATTTCAAACATCTTCTTCTCCAGAACCAGGCATAGCTCAGACTTGGTATTGTGTATGGAGATACCTCTATAGATGAAGAATGAATGTTGTTCATGAAATTTCTCTGAGTGGCCCTATAGGGGCCCTGTGGGGGTACAGGCAAAATGTACATTCTGATCTTCTCCAAAACACATGATCGGAATTTAACCAAACTTGGTAGGAATCATCCTTAGGGGTAGGGGATCCAAAGTTGCTAAAATGGTACATGTGGCCCCCAGGGGGGGGGGGGGGCCAGGGGGAGGGCCCCCAAGTGTAAAACTATGTAAATTTCAAACATCTTCTTCTCCAGAACCAGAAGTTTATCTAGATATTTTGTGTGTTATATACATCTTGAAGATGAATAAAAAAAAGTTGTTCATGACATTCTCAGGGTGGCCCCATAGGGGTCCTGCGAGGGCGAGGTTAATATGCAGGAGGGGAAATGTACATTCTTTGCATGATTTGTTGTATGATTCAACCACACTTGGTGGGAATCATCCTTAGATGTAGGAGATTCAAATAATACATGACATTGTAGACCATGGGGTGGGGAATTATGTTAATTTCTCACATCATCTCATGTACATCCTCCTAGTTGTTTCAATTTCTAACATATCTCCTGGTGGTGCTAGAGAGAACATGCACCAGATGTGAATTGATCCACCTCAGGTGAGCGTCGTGCCCCCTGGGGCTCTTGTTTATTTCATTACATGTTTCATTTTTGTAAATGTGGACCGTTCTTCAAGTTTAAAGATACTGCTTAATATGTTTATTGCCCCCAATATGCAATATGTTCATCATCTTTATTATGACATGGCTGTAGAAATTACATTCAGTCTGTTTTTTTCTCTCATTTTGCAGCTTTTCAGGGAATGGAGCCACTCTGTGCGGGGTTGGAAAGGATGGTCATGGTAAAAATGTAAGTTCTACTGAAAGATAATTTATCTGTGAATCCCCAAATGCAGAATTGCGTTTCTCTAAGTGGAATATGCATGTATGCATGATGTCAGTGAATGTATAAATGCCAGTAAGCACTATAAAAGAAGTTTCATTAGTTATTGGTGGATCATCTGTCTCTTTATCATCTCTGAAATCTTTGTAAAATGAGATGAAAAGAGTACAAAGTACGGTGCTGTCTCTCTCTTCTCTTTCTTTTTTCTAAAGCCATCCTCATTTTTTGGAGAGTTCTTTCTCCTCTTTCTTTGTCTCCTACCTTCCATAGCCATCACCTCCTCCCCCCCCCCCCTCACTCTTCCTCACTCCTTCTCTATCTCTCTGTCTGTTTCTGTCTCTCTCTCTACACTTTTGCTCCTCTCAAATCAAATGCAGTCATAAAATCCCAAGTTCAATACAAGCAAGCAGTTAATCCTATCATATTTTCACTGAATAATTTCAGATGGTTGTCGTGTGGAACACCTCCAGAGTGCACAGGAGAGGGGATGTTCCAGTCGTTGCCAAGGCTCACACGGATGTAGATATTGTGCGCATGAGAGTCTCGCCATACGATGAATCAAAGTGAGTACAGTCGTAGGGTTTTATTCCCTAAAGAGACTACTCTGAATCAACTTTATGTTGGATGAAGTTTAAGTTTTTAAGTTGTGATGGTGCTGTTATTTTTGTATTTCCCCACTCTAGTCAACGTCTCAAGGTAGAATAATTGTTTGTTAGCCAAAATATAAACTTTTAGGCCCATCTGCTCGAAAGGTGCCTAACTTTAAGCCTCCGCCTAAGTGTGTAGACTTAGGCCACTGAATTATGGAGAGCCAAATGTCACCAACTTTTAATCCTACAAAATCACCATAGACTCCCTATAGTTCTGGAACTAAATGCAAATACAAAAACCTCACGATACAATTGATTTCTGATGCTAATTTCTTTATTTCGTTACATAAATATAGTAATTTATACAGGACTTAGGGGTTGACAAAATGGCCTTCCATAAATCAGCCAGCCTTAACTTCGGCCACTTTCGAGAATAGGGCCTTACTCACTAAAACATTACTTAGCATTACATGTATATTCTACTCCCAAGCATTCCTCAAAATGCAGAATCTTTTTAGAATCCATGATTTGTGACTAGATAATTTTATTGGGAAAAAAATTTAGCTCGTAGATCAGCAGATGAGTTTAGTAACCCATCAATAAGCTAATTCTTAATTAGTACAGGGTACAAATGGCCTTGAAATGACCCCAATTTGCGTGCGCAAACACATGTTTTGGTGGACGCACTACTTGTTTAACATGTAAAATCATACTGTTGCGCACACTATTAAAGTCTATAAAGGTCAATTGTACTCGGTACAAATGACCTTTATCTGCACATGCGCAAATTGTAATTACGAACTGGCTTATTTATTTTGCTGCTTGTCGTAAATTAAAAAGTGCACTGCACAAATGCAAGAGACGCTTGCCATTATCCATGTCGCACTGTTTACGTGACAGTCTACATGTTACTGTTATGCTCTGGGATGGTCAAAGTCAAAATAAACTAGTCTGAAATCTGAGAAAGGTCTAACATATTTAGCAGTTCACTGCTGTACCCTTTTACCAAAATGAAAAATCAATGATAAAGATGTATTTCTTTACAATCAGTTTACTAACAGTTCAGATATTTATGATTCTCTCTATCCCAAAGGATGGTATCCTGTGGTAGAGACAACGTGAGAGTATGGCGAGTGAGGAACGGTAACCTGCGCTCAGCTCCTGTCAATCTTGGCCAGGTGACGATCGCTGAGTTTACAGATGTCTGCTTTGAAGCGCCCTCTACACCTGGGATGGAACCAGCAGACAAACTTGTGTGAGTTGATTGACAATAGATGTCTTCTTTTTTTTTGGGGGGGGGGCTTCTTCACCTATTAATATAATGAAGCCTTCAGACAAATGATTATGCATTAATTTGAAAATGAATGCCATTTTAAATGCCTTCCAAACCTTTTATTGAGTCAGCGGACAAACTCGTGTAAGTATTTGAACTGAAATTACTTTTAAGTGCCTGAACACTGTTATATTATATCTTAAGACAGATTTATCATGAAAATGTTTTTTCTCCATTCAAATCTTTTAGTTGTAAATGTGCTTCAAGGTTCAGAATCAGCGTGTATTTTTGTATTAGCAAACCAACAAAATCAATGAAATTACTCACGATAATGAGGGAGATGTAACAGTCAATGATCCCATTCTCTACAGCTACTTTTCTATCCTTTGTATCCTATATCACCACAAAAATCTCTGTTCATCGTAGGTATGCATGCACAAGGTCTGGGCATATATTTGAGATAGACTATGCTAGGGTGTGTGTAGCTCATATCAGAAGGCTCCTCCCAGTTGGCAAGCATGTCAAAGAGAAAGGAACATTCCGCTCAGGTGAGAATACAACTTACTTTGAAAATCTACTGAATCTCTGTTTTATCAAACCATATTTGCCTTAGTATTATTATATATAATTTTTTTCTGCAATATACACTACCTTCGGTTTTCAAGATGGAAATATTATTGTGTTAATGAAATAATTTGAGTTGGATACCAATGTCTGTATCAGTTTTAAAGAATGGGAAATTAGGTATTGCATACATACCGGTAAAATATCTTGGGAAAATATGAGAAAAGTATTGATTGAAAATGGATTTGTCCATTTTGATATATGCACTAAATAAACTACAGGATCACTTTAATAAATTTGATAAAGATGAAGGTATATTCTGGTAATGGAAAATGCAGTAGAAGGAAATTTGATGAATACATTTTTCTTTTTTCTACATCAATGAAACAGCTATGTGGAGAATATGTTTTAGATTCTGTTATCTATATATCTCTCTCTTTCTCTCTTTTTGTCCCTTTCTCTTTCTTTCCCTCTCCCTCTATGTCTCTCATTTTCTCTGTCTCACACTCTCCCTTTCTCTCTTCTCTCTCCCCCTCCCTCCCACTCTCTTCCCTCCCCTTCTCTCTCTCACTCTCTCTCTCGCTCTCTTTGTCTCTGTCTCTCTGTCTCTCTTTCTCTCTGTCTCTCTTTCTCTCTGTCTCTCTGTCTCTCTCTCTCTAGGTGCGGGTATAGCCATCAATGCTATGTCTGTGAACAGTGCCTTCTGTGTGACCGGGTCAGAAGATGGCATTTTGCGAATCTGGCCCCTGGACTTCAAGAGTGTCTTTATGGAAGCAGGTAATACTGGATTTTAAGTCTGTACAGTATTTTCCCGTCACCATTTATGATATCTACGATAGTCCCACTTCAAGAAATTGTAGCTGCCTATTTCGGTGGAGGTCAGAGGTATTTGGTCATTTTGTGTCCCACACCTTACCAAGGATAATGGAATTAAGAACATGGTAAACATTGAAAGTATTGTCTGGTCCAAGCTGTGCTAGGGCTTAATACAATCATCATGTATACTGAGAGGTGTTGTGTTCTAGTGGATAAGTCCCCAGACTGTGAACCACAACGTACAGGGTTCGGATCGCTGCCTCAGCACTAACGTCCTTTGGCAAGACATTAATCTACACTTGCCACACTCGACCCAGGTGAGGTAAATGGGTACCTGGTAGGATTTATTCCTTGAAGGCACTGAGCGCTACGGTTGCCGGTGCTAAAGCCAGGTAATAATATCCAAAGTCCTTGGGAAACGCATAGAGACGATGTATCATAATATGATGTGTGCTATACAAGAACGGCATATGATTATTTACTATTATTAGTCTTTAACGTGGGTGATGATAATGTATGTGACTAAAAACCTTGGACTTGCCCTTAGATGTTTTCGCTTTATAATTTCTACTGTATTGTACTGATGCATATACTGACACATGTAAATTCTAATACAGATACATGCATGCATTCTCATATACTTTTTTGTGTCGCATCTACAGAACATGAGGGACCAGTCACAGCAGTTTCCATATCTCCCGATGGTCTGCGCATTCTGGCCGGCACCGCCACCGGTAATGTTGGGGTGCTTGATGTCTCCTCCCGCAAGTACTCCACGTTGATGAGGTCCCATGTCTCAGGCGTCCGGGCAGTGGCCCTGGACCCCCTGAGGAGACAGATGGCTACTGTGTCCGATGACCATACCATTAGGGTCTGGGACCTGGACACTCTGCAACAGGTTAGTCCAAGGATCCAAGCACCCTGACATGATTGCATTTTGTCTTGTCTTGAAGATACTACAAAAAAATACCTCAAAGCGTCTGTCAATGTGCAGATCATCATGCGGCACTTGTGTTTGTTTAAGGTCTACTTTTATTGATACTGTTAATCATAAGCATTTTTTGCAGCTAGAGGATATTCAGTACTACCTTTGTTTATGTTGGGTTTTTTTTCCAGCTGTATGATTTCCACGCACCCAAGGAGACTCCCTGCACCATTGCCTATCACCCATCCCTCTACTGCTTTGCCTGTGGGTTTGATAATGGTTTGGTACGCATCTTCAGCATCTCATCCACTAGTCTGGTGGCAGAGCTAAGGTAGGTTATGGGACGTTTCATTTTACATTTACTTTAACACACGTTTCTGTTGAGGTAAACCGTAAATACAATGACGGTATGTTATCAAGGGATTGATGGTGACTTTGAATGTATCAAGTTTAGGTTTGCCATAAATGTAATGCATTATGACAATATACTGTCTTTAGAAAGTGGACATTTTGTAATGGTGAGAATTTTGTGGAAAGGTGTAGCAAGAATTTTTAATAAAAAATCTTTATATTGTCTGAATTAGATTTTGATGAGTTATTAGCAGAAGCACCCAGCCATGCATAAAGCATCTTTGTGTGTGAACATGAAACTCACCAAATCTCGTACTTCTTCGAGAAGTAATCACTTCTTAGCATCAGTCTTATCCATGAGTTGAAGAAACTGTTCCTTCATTATTTTATCACCTTTGACCTTCACCTCCAGCGACCTCAAGGGAAAGGTCACAGGGTTACTGTACTCTCCAGATGATCGCCACCTCTACTCCGCCTCCTCGCTTGGCATGTTAGCCCTCTACGATGTATCGGATGACAGCTACAGCACCATAAGGGTTCTGGGTAATATGGTTGCCAAAGGCGATGTGTACTGTCCAAGCGCTCTATCGCTTAGCCCCGATGGAAGGAGGCTAGCTTTTGTCGGTCCATCCGAATTTACTGTGACCGTGGTTGATGCAAGAACACTGGATGAGGTAAGATTATTAACCAGTTTTATTTCTTATTAAGAAGATGGTGACGAAGACAGTGTTTTTCATAAGATGAAAGCTGTCATTCCAAATAAGTACATTTACGAGCAATCCAGAAGAGTTTGCTTGAGTATAAGACCTATTTAATGACTAGATCAATGCAGGGATTATTATGAAAAATATGAGTACAACCATATTTCTTGACAAATCCACCCCCCCCCCCCCCAAAAAAAAAAAAAAAAAAGAAAGAAAGAAAGAAAAGTGGAAGAAGTTCATAACCATTTTACAAGTTTTCTCCATCAGCATTGTCAAATATTTCCTTTTATTATAACAGGTGCTGAGAATTGACATCTCATCAATAACGGCAGACAGGGAAACATCAGGTTTAGACATGGCCCGCAAGGTTCACTTCCCTCCTGCTAAAACCAGGCAACTTCTTGTGGCTACATCGGAGAACAATCTGCTGAGGCTGGATGCAAACAATGGCAGGCTGATTAATAAGGTGAGAGAGAGAGAGGAATAGAAGAAGAGCTAAACACAGGTAGAGGTTGATGGAGTGAAAGAGATTGAGGTTATCGAGAATGGGTTGGGATTAGATGTTGCCCACATCGTTCACTTCCCGCCTGCCAAAACCAAGCAAGTTCTTGTAGCTACATCGGAGAACAGTCTCCTTAGGCTTGATGCAAACAATGGCAGGCTGATTAATAAGGTGAGAGAGAGAGAGGAATAGAAGAAGAGCTAAAAACAGATAGAGGTTGATGGAGTGCAAGAGATTGAGGTTATCGAGAATGGGTTGGGATTAGATGTTGCCCACATCGTTTACTTCCCGCTTGCCAAAACCAAGCAAGTTCTTGTAGCTACATCGGAGAACAATCTCCTTTGGCTTGATGCAAACAATGGCAGGTTGATAAACAAGGTGAGAGAGAGGAAAAGAAGAAGAGATAGAAAACAGATGGAGGATATTTCGAAGGAGTTTAGCTAAGGCAGCTTACTAAGATATCATCAGAATCAAAACCTCAAACTCTAATCATACTCATTTGACTGATGTTAAATCTTGATCTGTTGTGATATAGGAAAAAGAGTACAAATCAGAAAACAAATTTTCACCAATGTGAAAGGAATAGCATAGCCAGCTGTGAGTGACTAACATAACCTTAGGTTCCATCAGTGTATCAGATTGAAGAGTGATGGGGGGGGGGGGTAAGTCCTTCTGTTTCCACACTTGGCTGTATAATATTGCTTGATATTGCAAGGAAGAAACTACTTGACAACGGTTCATCTAGTGCTGCTGTTTGCAACCATAAGTGCATCATATTTCTCTATTTATTTAGGTTTCAAGCATCCATCGGTCAGGATTGACAGGCTTGGATGTATGTGAAGACTGCAGACATATGGCTACGGCAGGTGACAAGGTTATCAAGGTGTGGGACTATCATATGAGATTGGATCTCAACTTCCAGGTATGTCTGAAGATATATTTACAACATTTTCCTGACATCCAATATGATCTATCTCAGATACATACACCTTAGAACATGAAAAGAGTCCAGTTTGCTCAAGTATTAGAACCAATAAGATATCATGCCTAATGTGTTGACATTTTCCATTTCAACATTTTCAAATATTAACTATTCATAAATGACCTGAGTTTTCATTGATGCTGAAACCCCACTTTTTTAAAGAAACGATTATTATTGATAATACTGTGGACTTTATCCCATAAAAGTTAATGTACATTGTATGGCTTACAAATAATTGTAAATGACTTAAAATGAGATTTTGTTTGTCGAAATTAAATGTATACTCTTTTTCATCCATTTTTAGGTTTTGACTGGCCACTCTGATGATTAGACAGATCTTGTTCACTCATGATTCTTTTCTCTTTTTAAAACTAAGTACTTCTATTCTGAATAGATGAGTGTGAACTCTCCTTCACCTATATATCCATAGGTTTCGTTGGACACTCTGACTTGAGACAGGTCTTGTTCACACCTTATTTTATGATATGCTGCTGCCTGAATACAAGATTTACATCAACGTGTGAACTCTCCTTCACCTTTATCTCCCTAGGTTTTCATTGGCCATTCTGACGTGATTAGACAGGTCCTTTTCACACCAGACGGAATGAGCATCGTCTCAGTAGGGGATGCTATCTTCATCTGGGATTTCTACGGGAGCACTCAAGTGCCATCCACCCTCAGGTAAGTCTGCACATTGATAGCGAAGTAAGATAAACAGTGAAACCTGTATAGAAAGACCGCTCAAGGGAGACAGAAATGTGTCTATTGTGGATGAGTTGTCTTTGTGTACAGGTTCCAACATGAAACACTGTCCAGTGGGGCGTTTCATGAAAGGACTTGTCAGATATTTTATCCGACAAATTTGCTCTCAGCCAATCAGATGCAAGGATTTCGGTAGCTTATAACAGTTGTCGGATAAAATATCCGACAACTTCCTTTCATGAAACGCTCCCCAGGTGGAACAAAAGATATGGTTATTTTAGACGGGAGGTTGATCAAGTAAATTTGACTGTATGAACATATTTGAATGATATAATGTAATGACTGTGTTGATTGACAAACTTTGACACTGTGAAGATGCTTCCTTTATACGGCTGTACGTGTGAAGACGTAAGAACTGGAAGCATATAAACAAAGCTGATATATATTGTTTCAACATCACCCTATCGATCAAACTTGCACAACAAAGGAGACATAATAGCCCAGGTCAAAACCAAATTACTGGTAGATGCAGGGCATTAAAAAATAGACATTTTGAACAAAAATACAGCATAGCGATTATTGATATAGAAAACAAAATTTCATATGGAAACATTTGAGAGGAATTGATTAGAAATAGTAGTATCTTTAGGTCATCAATATGTAAGGAAAGAAACAACTATGATACATGCATAGACTGAGCTATACCTTCTCCCTCCTCCACTCATTCACTTTGCCTGTAGCTGATAAAATGAGAGATGTAAGGATGCTTGTACCCATCGGTTGTACCATTGTAGTAAAACTTTATAAGGAACTGACGAAACAGTTCAAACACAGACTGGTAAGCGTTTGGCACCTTTGCCCTCGTAAGATTTATTTCTAAGTCGGACAACATGACATAAAAACAATAATAAGCAACTCAACAAACTTCAAGGCAACAGTACAAAAGCAACATATAAGCAGCAACATATCAAAGAAAGTAAAAGACGTAAATCAATAAGAATAAGGTTGGATTAATGGAACTGAAGAGAATACTTATCAGATTCTCCAAAACGAGGCCACCGCGTACTCTACGATCCTATGGCCTGCGACTGAGTGAGAAATGCGACATAGCTCTTGTCAGCTTGTGAGTTGCAGACCAGTCGGAAACAAATCACAAGGTCAGTCATGAGGCTTTGACATGTCGAATCTCTACAACTGGATCACATGCTTAATCCAACTTCCAGCTAATCAGACAGCAGTACTGATATGATGTCAAACTTGCAAATGTGGATGGGAGTGGGATGATATGGACCCCGGAAATTGAATTTTTTCGGAAACTGTCTGGTGTATGGTCACTGAGTTCTTTCAATAAACTCACACAAGTACCCAGTGTTTTTCTCTGAGTTATCCATGCTTTCACCCAAATCTTCCTGCGATGCTGCTGCCACCGTTGTTGCTGTCGTTGACATAGCAAGAGGTCAAGTACCGCAAAAAGATTATAAGTAGAAGAAGAGGAAGATGCAAAATTAACTTATTATTTATCAAACATATCTAACTGGTCACATGGTTTGTATGTGCCTCTTGTTCGTACATGTGATCATTGGATGTCCTGAACAAGTTGGTGACATTTATGAATCTAAATTCACTGATTCTTGAAGATGATTGATCTTGTCAATTTATTCCACACTTTCTTCCCACTTAGCTCATTGTTGAGTGATCTTGTAGCATGTTTGATTCGTAGAATTCCATACTTATTATTTATCGAACATATCGAACTAGTCACATGATTTCTATGTGCCTCTTGTTTGTACATGTGATCATCTGATGTCCTAATCAAGTTGGTGACATCTAGATAATCTAGACAAGTTTTTTGATGGTATGTCTCAAATTGGTTGAGGAATCGTAGATCTTCCCATCACGAGGGGCATGCAAACGAAATGCTTTCCTCTGCTGCTTTGCAGATCGTGTGCACTTATTGTGGTGGGGTTGTGAGTTGCATGATTCTGTGACTGCACTCCTGTGATTTTATTAGTTTCTCAAGAATTTTCATTTACCAAGCCACAATTGAGAGACATTCATGGATGTGTTGACACTGAATCAAAATGCTAGGTGTGTCGATTCACTTATGCTTGATTCAAGTATGTCGATTGGTCCTCGTCTTGGGCCACACATGTGCAATTCTTTACAAAATCCATATGGGGAACAGTCATGGTGGAATTTATGATACCTCATTTTGGTTAGTCTCATACAACTTGCAGTTCTTTGTCTGTATTCCTTTGGTAAAGCAGTGTGTCAGGAATTTAGAGATATTTCAAGTATGTACTCATAAGATGTGCAAGGATGATTCAAGTGAGTTAGCTTGTCCTCATCTTTTGCAACACATGCAAATTTTTCCACAAAATCCATATGGAGAACAGCCATGGCTGAATTTATGTCAGATGCCTTGTCTTGCCGATCTCATAACTCTGACTGCATTCGTTTGATGAAGCAGTCTTGACGAGTAGGGAGCTGTTTTCATACATACTGACAACGCATATGCAAGGATGTGTTGCTACAGACACTTTGCATGATTCCAACATGTATATGCAGATTGGATTTCATCTTGGCATAACGCATGTGAGGGTCTGTTAGAAATCTGCTATTGGATAAGGGTTCTAGAACCACTTTCTTGTCAGCTGTATGCTTGACTTAATAGGAGCCATTTCACTTCAATTTCCACTAATCTCCTCACTTTTAATGAAACTTCTCTCCACTTGACGCTGTGCTTTTAATTTTTTTAGTATGCTATGTTCAGCAAAAAATTAACTTAAACGGGCTCATTTGGCACAGAGTATTAATTTCCAAATGTATTTGATTAGTGTTGTTCCTGTGGAAGTCTTCATTGTGCCACATTGTTGTAATGTTTTTGTTTTAAAACCAAGTTACATACATGTAGTATTCCTCTGATGAAACACACCCAGTCAATGTTTTGAGTGAAATTTCAATTTTTATTCTCTTTCAGTGAAACAGTTCTGAAGACAACAAGTAAGTACTGCCTCCTACATTTTGCATCTCTGTTTTACATGAATGTTAATGTCTTTGAATTTCAATTGCAATAGATCAAGAGGCTACAGGAGCAATGTTTCAGTTCCTTTACACGGTACTATTCACCAAATTTGTTCATAGCTTTATATATTAAAGAAAAAGGAATGTTCCTTGCTGACGTCTTTGCAGATCAGTTGACACAGGAAATGCTTCAGGACCTGTGGTTTCACTGCTTCGTGTTTGTCAAGAATCTTCACCTGGAGATTTGCTTCTTGCTTTTCTGTCACCCAAACTAATGGACACTTGATATATAGCAGTTCTTAGACTAAGGAATATGATGTATAGTTTTGCTGTGGATTTTTGGGGAGTTTTGTTGTTATTTGATGACTTGTACATTTTTGCTGTGTGTTTTTTTTTTAATTGTACAAATGTAGATGACTTGTACATTTTTATTTATTTTTTTTTTTTTGTTGCAGATGACAATAACATTGCTGTATTTCTCTCTGATTCACTCATTCTTTCTCCAGGAGGTGCTACGCCCAAACGACCCAAGACCCTTGATCTGAATGGTAGCTTGTTGCCACGGCATCAGGTCCCCCAGCCTGCCACGCCCACCCAGCTGACTGACATCAGCAGCATTAGAGAAAGAGATGGTGAGAGCAACAAGCTCTATCATTTATCTTTAGCACGCATATACATATAGAAAGGTTTAACCCTGAAACGACTGGAACTAACGATCCCCTGTCCCCCGGAAGTTTGAAATAGCTTTACAAAGCAAAAACATTTTAGCCCAACGCTTTCGTGACTTTTTTCTGTCATGTCATATGCATATCTCTTGACACCAAGTTTATGAAAATTGGGCATACCACTGCTACATGATGTCAGATTTTGTGACCTCATGTCAGCTGAAAATAGCAAATATGTGAATTTTGCATACAAAACAAATGGAAAACTCTCGTAATGTAGCTACCTGAGAGTACTCAAAATGGACTCTTAAGCATCAATTTAATTTTTTTTTTCAGGGGGTAATTATGCATCAGGAGAAGAAGTTCTTATTGGACCTGATCTGGAGAGTAGGAGTGAGATGTCTTCTAATGAGGTTAGTCATGTCAATATTTTTTACAGTGCAGTCCTATGTTACCTTGTCTATCTCATTGTATTTGGATGATAATGTAGTCAGGATTAGATCTTGGAACTCTCAAATATTTTTAGTCCTTATTTCGCAAGACCAGGATTTGGGCTCAATATAAGTGCAATGTTTAGTATTTTGGCATTGTATCGCATCATTGTCTCTACTGTGACACAGACAATTTTTTATGAGTAGACAAAATCGGATATTCTGGAAACTTCATTTGAAAATACAAACCAAATCCAGTACTTTGGACCAGGCTCTTTGGACTACTAGGACAGGTGCCAGTCTTGTCACTGAGCTACATAGGGATTCCGGCTCTTAGGTTGACCAATTGTCCTATGTTCTCCCTTTAGGAGGTTACATTGATTCCAGAGACCCTAGGGTCCAGTCAGAGGACCCAGTCCCATCGGAGACACAGTCCTGGATCATCTCAGCCAGGAGGTACCAAAAGGGGAGGAGCCCCGGAGAGCGCGTTCTCCATGGAAACCATGAAGTCGGAGCTGACAGCGTCAAGTAAAGATACAACATCCCATGACAGGCCAAGATGCTTCAGCCACTTTGTGGCCAAACCTAACATGTCACAGCTTGCTCAGGTAAGACCTCTCATAAGGTGGCTTGGCTTCAAGGGGGCATATGGGGTAAAGTGCCCCCCCATCAAATGGCAAAAAAAAGGGAAAGGGCAGTTAAATAGGGGAAATAATAGTAGGTTTGGTGCAATTAATAATTTGATATTGAATGGCTTTTCTTTTGTGGGACAGAAGGGTATATGGCACTTAAATTACTTAAATTAATTTAGAAAATATTTTATTCATGTTGCCAACACATGCAATATGAACAGGTTGTGCAAAATACCCTTGTATCCCACTTAAGGCTATTCAAAATTTTGTAAAAGCCAGTGACATATTCATACATTCTTCAATGAAGAACCAACCATCTTACCTCTTATTAGCTCACCTGAGCCTAAGGCTCGAGTGAGCTATTGCGATGGAAATTTGTCCGTCGTCCGTCGTGCGTCGTCCGTCGTGCGTCGTCCGTCGTGCGTCGTCCGTCGTCCGTCGTCCGTTAACTTTTTACATTTTCATCTTCTTCTCCAAAACCCATGATCGGAATTCAACCAAACTTGGTAGGAATCATCCTTAGGGGTAGGGGACCCAAAGTTGCTAAAATGGTACATGTGGGCCCCAGGGGGGCCCAGGGGGAGGGCCCCCAATTGTAAAAGCTATGTAAATTTCAAACATCTTCTTCTCCAGAACCAGGCATAGCTCAGACTTGGTATTGTGTATGGAGATACCTCTATAGATGAAGAATGAATGTTGTTCATGAAATTTCTCTGAGTGGCCCTATAGGGGCCCTGTGGGGGTAACATACTGGAGGGGGGGGGGGGGGGCGCTGCCAGGCAAAATGTACATTCTGATCTTCTTCTCCAAAAAACATGATCGGAATTCAACCAAACTTGGTAGGGGACCCAAAGTTGCTAAAATGGTACATGTGGCCCCAGGGGGGCCCAGGGGGAAGGCCCCCAATTGTAAAAGCTATGTAAATTTCAAACATCTTCTTCTCCAGAACCAGGCATAGCTCAGACTTGGTATTGTGTATGGAGATACCTCTATAGATGAAGAATGAATGTTGTTCATGAAATTTCTCTGAGTGGCCCTATAGGGGCCCTGTGGGGGTAACATACTGGAGGGGGGGGGGGGGGGGCGCTGGCAGGCAAAATGTACATTCTGATCTTCTTCTCCAAAACACATGATCGGAATTCAACCAAACTTGGTAGGAATCATCCTTAGGGGTAGGGGACCCAAAGTTGCTAAAATGGTACATGTGGCCCCCAGGGGGGCCCAGGGGGAGGGCCCCCAATTGTAAAATTTCAAACATCTTCTTCTCCAGAACCAGGCATAGCTCAGACTTGGTATTGTGTATGGAGATACCTCTATAGATGAAGAAAGAATGAATGCTCATGAAATTTCTCTGAGTGGCCCTATAGGGTCCCTGTGGGGGTAACATACTGGAGGGGGGGGGGCGCTGCCAGGCAAAATGTACATTCTGATCTTCTCCAAAACACATGATCGGAATTCAACCAAACTTGGTATGAATCATCCTTAGGGGTAGGGGACCCAAAGTTGCTAAAATGGTACATGTGGCCCCCAGGGGGAGGGCCCCCAATTGTAAAAGCTATGTAAATTTCAAACATCATCTTCTCCAGAACCAGGCATAGCTCATACTTGGTATTGTGTATGGAGATACCTCTATAGATGAAGAAAGAATGAATGTTCATGAAATTTCTCTGAGTGGCCCTATAGGGGCCCTGTGGGGTTAACATACTGGAGGGGGGGGGGGGCGCTGCCAGGCAAAATGTACATTCTGATCTCCAAAACACATGATCGGAATTCAACCAAACTTGGTAGGAATCATCCTTAGGGGTAGGGGATCCAAAGTAGACCATGGGGTGGGGGTGGGAGGGAATTATGTTAATTTCTAACATATCTCCTGGTGGTGCTAGAGAGAATATGCACCAGATGTGAATTGATCCACATCAGGTGAGCGTCGTGCCCCCTGGGGCTCTTGTTTTTATTTCAGCGTCGCTACATTGCCCCCAGCAACCAAGCAGGTCTAAAACTGAAGAGGGTACTGGGATACAACGGTAACGGCAGAGGGAATGTCATTTGGCATCCTGATTCTGGTCTCTTTGCCTACACGTGTGGCTCCATCATAGTACTAGAGGACCTAGACAACAGTTCACAGACCCATCTACTCGGTAAGGATTATGTTTAATGATAATAATAGTGATGATAATGATGCTGATGATGATGATGATGATGATAATGATGGTGATGATAATAATGATGATGATGATAATGATGGTGATGATAATGATGATGATAATAATAGTGATGATAATGATGGTGATGATAATAATGATGATGATAATGATGATGATGATGATGATGATGATAATGTTGATGATGATGATAATGATGATGATAATAATGATGATGATGATGATAATAATGACAGTATCAAGTGACTTCTTGGTAAGGGTTATATTTGACCCATTCAAGATGATTTCATTTATAAAATGAAGATCTAGATCCTAAGGAAATGATCGGTTGAGAGCAGACATATGACGGGGCATATATGTTTCCCTAATGTGCAATTTACCATTTTCTGGCTGCTTAATCGTCTAGAAATTAACTTTTCCAGTCGACTCTAAATCTACAGACTTTAGGAGGAGGGTGATTTATCAAATGACATTGTTAACCATTATTATTTCTTTTTATTACCTCCAATTCCACATAAAAACAGGCCACATGGAAGAAATTTCAGTCTTAGCGCTCCAGAATGATGCTCAGATCCTGGCCTCGGCCTCAGGAGCCAGCGGGTTGACCTCAAGTCAGATCTGTCTTTGGGATTTGCAGGGCGCCCTCTGTCGGAAGACACTGTCGTTTCATGAGCATGGCATTGTGGGATTGGCGTATTCGCGTGATGACAGATTTCTGGTTTCTGTTGGTAAGTTCCAATCAGATGTTCAGTGATGGTTGTTTTGTATTCAGGTTATAATGTCTAAGTTTGATTTTCTTCTCATTACTATTTCAGATTTGATCATGCAGACATAGACATGGTATATAAATGATTTAAATTGATGTAATTTTATGAGCTAAAATTTTTTTTGAATGATTCTGATATTTTGATATGCGTTAAATGTATTATTGAGTACTGTTTTTGAATTTTAGTTTTTGTTAGAATCAGGAGGAAGTTGTAGGGCATTGAAGGAAAGTTGTGAATGACCTGAAGGTCGGTCCCCCTGACATTATGCTTGAATGCATCCACGGACTGTATAAAAAGGTCATGACTATAAATGCCTGATATTATTGCTTATGTCTTTCAGACCTGCCTATTACTTCAGATTATTTGCTTTGTGCAAGCAAAGTTTAACTATTAGGTAGTGAATATAGAATTCATGTCCCTGCAAGTTAAGAAGAGTTGCAGGGCTTACTTTCTGTAATTAGATACAAAAGTCTATGGCAGTGTGGAAGAAATATTGTGGTGTGACCTTTGACCCCTGCAGGTGACTACCGTGACTGTAACATCGTGGTGTGGAGCACCCAGGACTACAGCCTGCTGGCTGCCTCTAAGACAGCCCTACCAGTCCACTCCCTTCTCTGGGATCCATACACATCCAACGAGTTCACCTCTGTGGGTGAGAAGGGAACGGTACTCTTCTGGTTGTTGGATGAGAGTCAGGGGCGTGTTAATCTCAACGTCCACGAGGCGCAGATCCCTCAGGAGCTCATGGAACACAGAAACATGGTAGGGAACTTTCATTTTACTCAAGGAAATAGTTATATTTTTGTATAACATATATCCCTTAATCAATGTTTCCATGGACATGCTCTTAGAAAAAATTTCCCTGTCTTTCGCTCCCAACTACCATTATCATTACACAAGGAATCTTATGAAATAGATCCTACTATCTACGAATCAACTACACCCGGGTCGAGAGAGACGGTATATCTACAATTCGTGCTTCTGCTACTCTTTCTAATTAGACCATACCGTCAACCACATTGTCTATCTTGATATCTGTAGGTCCTTGATGATGTAGCCTTTACAAGTGTAGTATATGGCGGTGATAACATACTGTATGTGGGAAGCACTACAGGTGTCCTTTCGGCCTGGGACACCAAACACAATTCGTGCTTCATGCACTGGGATGCCGATACTGCTGAAATAGGTAAGTTTTTGTAATAATTCCTCCTTCCTAATTGCAAGGATTATATATACATTCTGTATATAATGGTTAGTTACACCATTGCTTGTACACCATACCCCCTTCAACAATGAAAGCTCAAATTTTGTTTGAGCATTTCGGGTAATAATTTGACAATATTTTTCTCAAATGGATCAGGGATGCCACTTTTCAGACCAAAGTAGGAATTACTACTTTTTCAACATATTTTTAGCCATAGGAAACCACTTTTTATGTATACAGTGGCCTATTCTAGATGATTTTCCTACTTTTTTTATCAATTCTAAGTGGCATCCCTGATGGATGGAAAGACTTTGTGTCATATGATTCTAAAAATTTGCTTATCGGTGAGAAATCTGTCATTGTATTATTCATTTATTTTTGTATTTTACAGTTTTATTTTTAGCAGGGTTGCCTCTTATCTTACAAACTGCTATCACTGAGGGCCCTACATAATAAAAAAAAAAAACAACATATATGCAAGATTTGATCAAAGACAACTTGCTAAGACCAGCTCATTTGGATTAGGGTTTGCGATGTTTTGAAGCGCTACCCAGTCAGGATCACGATTTTCACAGTAGCTTGCTGTGAGATACTCTATAGGCCTATGCTAAATGAAGTTTGTTTAAGAATAGCATTTAACATCTTATGTGCTTGAAATTGATAATGATGTTATTTTGATGAAATACATGCTGGAATGACAGTTATGATCACTTGACTCAGAAAGTTGATTAAAACTAATAAATCCATTCAACCTTTGGTTTGTAGGAGTGATTGTGAGTAAGTTTGGAAGCAGTCGTCTGATCACAGGAGGAGCTTCACGTCAGCTTCGTCTCTGGTCAGTACATGGAATGGGAGAACTCAGGCTGACTGCTGGCTACACTAACAGGTCAGTGGAAAAAGCATCTTCACTGTTCCCATTTTGATTGTACTTGCTGTCTAGATATGTTTTTAATGATCTATAGAATTAAATTGTATGAAATAGATCATGTATGTGCTTTATTGAGAAGAATTTGTAATTTCAGATCAAAGTTTGTAGACAGATTATAGAATTTCAACATCTTATAAAGAGTAACTTTAATTTCATATTCTTGGAAGTATCCAGTATTATATTGGGGGGGGGGGGGGGGGGATATATTCTTTGTCAACTAGCTACATGTATGTAGCTTTAGTTTAATATAACTTTGAAGTGTCGCAAGAACAAAATGGCAGAGCTTCATGGCCTGTACCCCAATTCATAATGATGATGGCTATCCTTTTTATCTTTCAGTGGAGCTGGTCAAGGACTTGTTATGGAGGACGAGATGGCGCTAGATGGCGCTATAACCTTGGCTCAGTTTGACCACACCATGGACGTGGGTGTGGTGGGTACGGCTGAGGGTACCCTGTGGTATATCAACTGGGTGGAAAGGACCTCCATTCGACTGGTCTCGTCACACACAGCTAAGGTACTAATACTCATGACCTTGGTTTACATAGCATGTGATGATCATCAGTCAGTCCTCTATGCACTGATAGTTAGTACACAAAGCTATTGTCTATGATGTCATACACTTTGTATAGTATCTGTTGATAGTACTCCTTTTCAAGGATTATGTCATATGGTACCCCTGACAGCAGTGTGCTCGTTTGCATGAGGCCCGTGTGGACCATTTCTCGTCACATGATGCGTAATGGACCAATCAGTTGTATAGATTATTTTTATGACGGATATACCCCACTCTTAGGTTGATGCTTCAGTAGGATGTTGGATTATATAAATTGTTACATCTGATATCAATGCATGATATGTTAAGTGTCGTCACACCTTGCTCTTGACAGGTCAACGATATTGCCTTCAGTGAGAGCGACCTCTTTGCGACCTGTTGCCATGACGGCAGTCTGAACATCTACTCTCTGACTGACATGGAGCGCAGTATTCAGTTTCAAGTCCTAGACCAGGTGGGTTTTGTCCTCTGATTGCTACAGGTTTGGGCTTGAGTGAGTTCAGAGTGGACAAAATTTTGACTTCATACTATCAGGCTCCTCAGCAGGAATCAATTTACCCTTGACCCAAACTAAGCTTGCTCTCTCTCTCTCTCTCTCTCTCTCTCTCTCTCTCTCACTCTCTCTCTCTCTCTCACTCTCTCTCTCTCTCACTCTCTCTCTCTCTCTCTCACTCTCTCTCTCTCTCTCTCTCTCTCTGTCTCTCTCTCTCTCTCTCTATTCTCTATTTCTTCTCTCTGCCCTCTCTCTCTCTCTCACACACTCTCTCCTCCTCCTTCTCCTCCTCTTCCTCCCTTCCCCTTCCCATTCCTCCACAGTTCATTTAGTTAAACCATTTATGACTTTCCATTTCTTTCCCTGCAGAGCTGTAAGTGCACAGCCTTCAGTCCCAGGAGGTCTGTTCTCCCAGCCCAGGACATATCAGTCTCCTCCTTCTCTCTATCACCTCCCTATCCCTCTCCCTCTCCTCCTGTGACATTCCTCCACAGTTAATTAAAGGGAAAGTCCACTCTGGTATTAAGTTGACTTGAATAAAAGAAAAGAAATGAGAGAAACATATTAGTGAAAGATTAATTAAAATCCGATAAAAAACAAAGTTATTAATATTTAAAGTTGTAATCATTCATTTCATACACAAATTGGCAATTCCATGACGTATCCTGCTCCTCTCCCATTTGCTCTGTACAGAAAGTCTAATAAATGTTCCTTTTCTTAGGTTTTGATGAAGGAATAGATTTGTTTCATACAGGTGGTTTTTTTTTTAAATATATGAGCAATGATTATATATAAGGTGCATGTATGATTGAATGTTTCTTTATAGAAAATGCAAATTAATGATTTTTTGGGTACAGGACAAATGGGAGAGGAGCTTGCAAAATAGGTCGCGGAGTTGCCAATTTGATTGATTACAACTTAAAAATTCATAACTTTCTTATTTCTTATCATATATTGCTGAAACCTTCACTGATCTGTTTCCGTAAATTTTCTGCTTCTTTTAAAATCAACTTGTAATCAGGGTGGACTTTCTCTTTATTTAATAATTAGAGGATTCCTAAGCATAAGCTTTCCTTTTCTTTTCCATCAGAGCTGTAACTGCATAGCCTTCAGTCCCAGGAGGCCTGATCTCTCCTCCCAAGGCGTACCATCCTCGTCCTCGTCCTCGATGATAGTAGCTGGTTACCATGACGGCACGGTGCGTCTCTTTGACCTGGTCACCTGCGAGATGACCATCAAGATGCAACCACATGCCCACTCTGTGACCGCTATAGCTTTCTCTGTCGATGGTAAGGAAAGTCATATTTGGGTCAGTCCACGGGGTTGGGGAAATTCCCGTGACATACCGGAAGTGAGGATCTATGTCTCCTATCAGCCGTAACAATGTTTGCTCAAATTGAGTTCAGTGTAAAAAGCATGGCCATTTATGTTGAGAAGTATTCTAGCTTCATGGTGAATCAATATGGCAGACCAACATTGTATGTAATGTTATATGAATGTAATGTCCATGTAACAGTGGTAAAAAAAGAAATGCATTTTAACCCTATTCCTACTGGGGGGGGTCAATTTGACCCCCCCTCGACATTTTGCGCGATAATTCTGCAACGCGCAAAGATTTTGCCGCGCCATTTCATGACTTTTTTCTTTGAAGTCTCCCGCATATTTTGAGACCAAATTTGCGATGTCCGGGTAGACCGTTCCGAAATTACATAATGTTTTGTACATGCACGTCGGCCCCAAAACAGCTCAAATTTGTGATTTTGTGTGCAAATCCAATGCAAATTCTGTTTTGGGGTTAAATTGATATTAATTAGATTATTTCAAATTTAAATCATTGAAATTAATTTATTCTAATGTAAATAAGCTTGAAAAAATGTCCCCAACAAATTTCGGCAAAAAAACAATAGAAAACAAAAGATCGAAAAAACAATAAAATACATAAGAAATTAGCAAAACAATAAAAAACATAAGAAATTAATTTTGATTGTGGATTTTTTTTGCAAGGAAATTGTTCAATGTGTCTTGAGGAATACTGACACAAAAAATTAGCGTTCTTTCAGCCTTTTTTATGGAGTTACAGGCAAAAACATAAATTCATGCATAAATTTGCATAATTAATTAATTAAAACTAGAAAATCAATAATTTTCTGAAATTTAACTTTATAATCTTGTAGCTTACATCCGGCTCTATGTTCAGGCAAAATTTTGCGGCAATCGCGCGATCAGCGGCCGAGATCTGAAGGGGGGGTCAGATTGACCCCCCCCAGTAAAAACAGGGGGTCAAATAGCCCAGTTGGAATAGGGTTAAGCAAAGCTTTGAAAGAGTACCAACTGAAAGAGTACCAACTGAAAGAGGAATGATTCTGGCTGGGCACTACTATACATATTCACTGCATAGAATTCTTCAACTGATGATTTCATCTTCCATGCGTAATAGAAGATCTCATACCAGCATTACATGGGCATCGTCATAACTTTTGCCCCAGCCTCATGGAACGACCCATTTATCAAATGTTGCTTCTCATCAGTACATCACCACACTTGATGATCATATTTATATGGGGTATTCGAGAATAGAATTACCAAAGGTATATTTTCTTTGCTATCATTAGTCTCATTGGAATACTCATTTATCTTGTAAAACAGGCCCATGTGGCACTGCTGGGACTAGCCTGCTTTTGACGGACACAATAATGAGAAAAAAATGAATAAATGATGAATGATTAATCTTCATTTTATTCATTTTCATGGAATTCATCCTCGTTTCATGTTCGATGATTGATGATTGAGCTTTAGATTACTCAAATTCAACCGATGCAGATTGTATGTTCCTAGGAGATATAACAGTGAATGCAGTGGGTTGAAGAAATTTATAAAATACAGTCAAACCTGCTTTAGCAACCACCTGTATAGAAAGACCACCTGTCTCTAAAGAATCACCCTTTCTGTTTCCCTTGTACTGTGTTTCTCATTGAAACATGTATTAAACCTGTACATAAAGACCACCTGCTCATAAAGACAACTCTTCTTGTCTCCCTTGAGTGGTCTTTACACAGGTTTCACTGTATAAAGTTTTATGGTATTGCAATAAAAGAAACAAATCTGTCGGTTTCACCTGTTTTGTATTTTCATCTGTACAGGTCATGTCATTCTTTCTGGGTCTCACAATGGACTGATTGCCATCAGCAATCCAACCACAGGAATGACCATGAGAGTTATACAGGACCACAAGGGGGCACCAATTACAGACATACAAGTCCAACAAGAGCTGGTAGGTATTTTTTACTTGTCTCTTACCCAGGTTAATAATAATAATAATAGCTGTTTCGTATATAGCGCCTTACCAGTTACAATGTAACCAACCAAAGTGCTTACATCATTATAAACCTGGGTCACTGGATTCACTTGCGATTCTGCACATTCTCCACTCCTCTGGGGAGCATTCCAGCCAGTTGCCTGTTTCCAAGCGCTCGCCTGCTAATCCAACCACAATGGCGGTCGCATCCTACCGGGTACCCATTTAACACCTGGGTGGAGAGGAGCAATGTAGATAAAAAGGCCTTGCTCAAGGCTCTTAGGGCAAGGGCATAACTGATGGGGATATCTTCATCAGTGTGAAGACTGCTCTTTCTAAAGTCCCTACAGTTATTATTACCCCAGCATCACCAAGTACCCAATTGATAAACCTGGGTGGAGAGGGGAAAATGTGGGTATTACACCTTGGCCAAGCATGTAAGCACCAAGCAAGGATTGCACCTAGGAACCCTCTGTGAAAGTCAAAAGCCTTCACCAGTATAGCACAGTGCTCCAACTATCATGCAGTTTAGAACAGTTATATAAGTTGTTGTCTATTTTGTCCTATTTTCACTTTTACAAGCTTCTCTATATTTCAGTTATTAATTGGACTAAAGCCTTGCTTGCAAATGATAAAGTAAACTACCTTTAAAAAAACATCGCTGCAAAATACAATGACATAGCATAATATGATTCTATTAAGCATTTTATGATTCCTTTATGCATTATGCACAGATTTGTTGCATGCAGCTACTTTTTGTTTTCTCCATACCAACTTGCCATTCCTTTGTATGCAAGGCAGTTTTTTCTTCTTTTTTTCTTCTTTTTGTAAGTGGCTTACCACTCATATGTGAGTGAGGCTGATCAGATTAAGCCTCATAGTTACCATTTCTCCTCCAGTAATAGGACAACCTCCTTACCTGTTACTCTTTCCAGGATACAAGCGACCCAAGTTACCACGCCCTTCACAAGTGGCTAGCGGTCAGCGGTGACCGAAGGGTCAGCGTATGGAGAGCCAGCTGGGCCAAAGACTTCTGTGAGATGGTGGACTGGTTGACCTATCCTGCCCCAGCCTTCGCACCCGATGGCACACCCATTGAGAAGGGCGATCCTGTAAGGATTTAGTGTGCTATATTATCATTGTAAATTTTGTATGAACCGTTTTGACCTGACCAGAAAAAAAAAGGTATATTCTATGTAAACAAATTTTTAGGCATTTTACTCCCAGTGTTAAAGATCGTATGCTCGATCTGTAATGAAAAACACAAGTCAGAAAAAATTGGAACCATCGGGATTCGAACCTGTCGTCTACTGCTTGCCGGGCAACGACTTAACCACCAGGCTATTCTGGTTCACGGCCAAGTCACGATGAACTGGAATCAAATACCCAAGATCCTCTTCTTTCTGACTCATTAATATTCAATGGTCCGCCGTTTGTTTGAAATCATCCTAGATATTCTGTTGGGTTGATTAGCCCAGTTAACGAATCAATCATTTTAATGCCTTTATGCACCTAAGCTCCTTAGATTATAAAATGCTTAAAGACGAATATGAGAGTTTAATCAAGGAAATGAAAGTCATTGGAAAATATGACAAGAAGCCTCAACTCTCTTGCACAGATTTCATTGAGTGAAGCTCTGGTACAGCAGTTGTTATGTCTGTGAAATATATCTGAATTTATCATGTTATGAACATTGCTTGGATTCATGACATACCAATTTATATGATTGAGAAATCGGTATATTTTCTTATTTGTTATCTGTTGCAGAATCGTTACGACTCACTGCCTCCCAGCATGGCTAGATTCTCGTCATCGGACCCTAATGTTATCATCTATGTTGGATACGGGATGCAGAAACAGGTGCTCTTCTATAATCTGGCACAGAAGAAGGTAGTGTGTTAACAGTTTTTCATTTGGAACTCACCCTCTCCTCTTTTCTGTTACCTTTGTATATCTCATGTTCCCTCATTGTTGCACTTTTTTTCCTTTCCTCACCCCTTTTCTCTTCCTGGCTGCATCTTTGTGTCTTCTTCCTGTGACAAGTTGCATTCACTTTTCTACCTTGCTAGCTCTCTCTCTCCCTCTCTCTCCCTCTCTCTCACTGTCACTCTCCCCCCTCTCTCTCTGTCACTCTCCCCCTCTCTCTCTCTCCCTCTCTCTCTCTCTCCCTCTCTCTCTCTCTCTCCCTCTCTCTCTCCACCTCTCTCTCTCTTTCTCTCTCCACCTCTCTCTCTCTCTCCACCTCTCTCTCTACCTCTCTCTCTCTCTCTCTCTCTCTCTCTTTCTCTCTTTCTCTCTTTCTATACTCTCTCCTTCCCTCCACTCAATCTCTGTCTATATCTCTTATCTTATTAAAACATTCTGTCTTCTACTTTGCTACCTGACTGTAAAGTAAGGAAATATTCAGAGACATTTTCTAAGTTTACCTCGTTGAGGATGATAATTGTTTCGATTTTGTCCCTGAAATGTTTAATTTTTAAATAATTACTTCTAGAAGTAGGTCATAGGAATAATGCCTGTGCATAGAGGAAGCATCATATATGTACATGTACATCCTATGTCATGCACTTTTTACATGGAAATATATTATATTGTCTACATTGATTAAAATGTGTAATCACCCTTTGTTTTATATGATGATACAGTAATCAGTATATATATATATATATTTCACCTATTATATGTCACAACTTCAAACAATACATTCTTATTCAGTTCATTATTTGTGTGTTTTGGGGAATGTTTTTCATATAAAGTCCATGTTTCCCTTTAATATTATTCTCAGATGGTCAGGTCAGCAGCATTGACCCACTGGAGTACATCCTTTGACCTCAATCCTAGAGGTCATCTCATTGCCCTGGCAACCCAAGGTAAGGGTTAACATATATTATATACTGCACTCTCACAAATTTGAAGCAATGTGTATTTCCTCATATTGATATTTTCTTTGAACAAGAACCAAGTATCTGTCTTCATTCACATCTATACTGTTTGAGATTAGCATTTCAATAACTGTCTCCCTATACACAGCATAATTTGTCTTTTAGAAGAAAATTGCTTCTCTTGTGGCAGGTAAATGAAAAAAAATTGTGATACGGGTCATCAGCTTACAAATTTCACCTTTAAAATAAAATTATTATTTTGAAAATATAATAACAATAATAGTTACATTTGTATATTGCTTAAAGAGAAGATTGAGTGCTGGGAAAAGTGAAAAATAATTTGTGAGCTTTCTCATTCCTTTTTATGTCAGTTTAGAAGAACATCATAGTAGAAATTCTGAAAAGGATTGCTCTTCAAATACCCTATTATTCAAAATATGACAGGAAAATAGCTGAAATGTTTGGGCCAAACATTCATGCCACGTGTGCAGTCCCATGTACCCATTTCTCTGTGCATTGCATGTGCTTTACAGCAAGATTGGGTCAATTTCTTATCCTTTTGATCATTCAAAAACCTCACGGCATATACCAATTCTCATCCATTCCAAGCACTTAACATGTAATTATATAGATATCTTTCAAGCGATCAAGTAAAGGCCACCGCACACCTTGTGAAATAAATCGCTGTGGCATTAAATATTGGCATTTTAACAAATGAAATCTACCCTATTCAGGTTCTGAAAAGTAATATGAATACTAAACATAGGGTTTGGGTGAACTGTCAGCTTTCTACAGGGAATAAGGGCAAAATTAGTTTCAAATCGTAGGCAGTCGTACGATTTTCGTGACGTCACTACAACTCAGATCCGATTTGGCCATTCCACCAACTAGAAAACTTGGCAAAGGCCTTATTATCGATTTAACTATCTGTATGATTATTCAGATCCTCAATCAATATTTTTTCGTTTTTAAATGATTCGTCAAATGATATTACCTTTTCTTCTGAAATTGGATCGCAGACCGATCGTAAGGTGTGCAGTGGCCTTTAAATGAATTCAACCTTGTCAGTACTATAGAACAAAATCCTAGTCTTGTAAAATGATGGTTTCTTGACATCCCCTTTCACCCTTTTAATCACAGAGCGCCTAGTGAAGGTGATGGACTACCACGAGTGTAGTTTCCAGGACTTTGTAGCCCACAGTGATGCCGTAGACCTGGTCCGTTTCTCCAAAGATGGGGAACAGCTCTTCTCTGTCGCTGGTAACGAGATACTCCTCTGGGATGTTGCAGTTTGAAAGGAACAGCTCTTCTCTGTCGCTAGTACCGAGATATTCCTCTGGGATGTTGCCTTTTGAAAGGGAACAGCTCTTCTCTGTCGCTGGCTCTGAGATAATCCTTGGGATGTTGCCGTTTGAAAGCAAGTGAAAACCCTTGTGATGTGAGACGCCGGTAAAACCAGAAACTTTTGGGACATGGAAGTTTTGTGACTCATTAATTTGGTGGCAAGGCACTTTTGCGACCTGCAAAAATTTGGTAATTCAATCATTTCACAGACCACTTGAGAAATTTTTGAAAGTTTCATACAATTGAAAGCTTCCTGATTTAGTGGGATGAAAAATTTAATCATGTCCCTCTACCCTTGTAATTGTAAAATCTTATTACAAATGGAAGCAAAGCGAAAAATTATATAGAATAATATCAACATAAGAGATTTGGCCTCTTAGGGGCTGTTGCAAGAAAGTTGCAATCAATTGTAAATCACCGAAATCAGTCGCAAGTCTTGCAATTGATTGCAAGTTCCATTTAAAATACATGTATCATATTTGCAATCGATTGCAAATGGGGGATTTGCAGTTGATTGCAACTTTCTTGCAACACCCCATTAGACACATAAATATAGATTATTTAATGGTTTATACGCTTACAATTTAATGGTTTATACGCTTACAATTTAATGGTTTATACACTTACAATTGTTTCAATAAATTTGCTCTTTCAACTTGCCAGAAATGGCTGTATGCAAGAATTAGAAAATGAAACCCTAGTATTCTTCACCCAAATCCGTTCTTGAATAGAGTAAATACATCTTCGACATTGATTTTAGACAGGCGGTGCATGTTTCTTCACAGCCATTCCGTGCAAGAGTCATCGCCTAACTAAAAATTTAGAATTGGGATGTATGACATGTATTGCACTAAAAGGGCTTCTGTTGTATAAAACCTGTTTTGTCCAAGATGTGTCAATTTCATTATTATTATTATAATTTATGCAACTTTAAGCACATCTTATTTTAAAATATTAAGTTCAGAATACCACATTATCCATTGCCCTAATGCTCACAAATTATATTTTGTCTGTTGAGTGCCAGAAGGGCGTTAACTCTGTGTTAAAGTATATGGGTTAACGCCCTTCTAGCTCCAACCAGACAATTTCTGCTATTTCTCGGTTCATCTATTTCATGCAAACTTCCATTTCCTATTTCTAAAGTCAACTCTGTCACGCGAGTCACAATTTCAAGATCCTGTTGTTAATTATTGTGACAATATTTATGAAAGTCAATTTGGTGAAGGTACTCAAGTTTGTTTTCCTTAAATATGAATTTGATATTCCCTGTAATTTTATGCAAAATCATACTGTGATGTTTTACATGAAAACCTCATTTCTAGCCTGTCACGCGACTCACACCAATGAAATTGCATTTTATCCAAGAAAAATAGATTTGCAATTAATTGTTTCTATGCCGAAGTCCACCATTTTTATGCCTCCACAAAAATAAGTAACGATAATGAAGATCTATGCATTTGATACAGAATTGCTAAAAGATTTTAGAGTAGAATTGTTCTTCAAATGTTACTGAGGCATGATGGAATACCAATGGCTGTGTTGATCGTGCCGTTTGTGTTTGGGAAATTTTATTCTTGATTGGTCTCCTGTAGATCGGTTTTGTCTTACGCTTATTTCGATGGCATTAGATTATTTCAACCAACAGACTGGTAGTTTGAACTGCCCAAATCTTTTTGTGGAATCTACTATCGTTTTCCTTAAAGTGATTGAGTAACTTTGTGGAGGATTGATAAAATCTGAGCTTTCTGGCCTTACATGTTATCAGTGTATGTAATATGGTGTAAAAATGAAGCCCATGTGGAAAAAAGCACTTCAAAATCATCATGTGCTTCACAAAAGTAAACATATGCAAGTGACCGGAAAATGCCAGACTCATTTTCCCCATTGACTCAGTGTTAGACTAAAGCGTATGGCCATACGCTTTCGTAAATGGGAGTATTCAGTCGCAGATATCTTAATAATAGCATTATATATTTGAAAACCTTTCTATGCCTGGCTATTTATTTATCATTCTGAACATCATTATACAAGACAGATATCAATATTCAACAATTTATTAAATCAAGCCTCCACAAAGTTACTCAATGCCTTTAAAGCAGTTTTTCTTTTTTTCGTAAGATTCGAAATGGTTTCCCTAACAGTGAAGCTTTGATATCATGGAACACTGTTTGTATTAAGATGAGCGATGGAAAACAAAACAATGATTTTAAAATTATTCTCTTATTGGGAAAATTTGTTGAAATATTTGTGATAAAAGTTGATACCCTTAGGGGGTGTTGCAAGAAAGTTGCAATCAGTTGAAAATCCCCCAAATCAGTCGCAAGTCTTGCAGTTGATTGCAAGTTCCATTTAAAATACATGTATCATATTTGCAATCGATTGCAAATGGGGGATTTGCAGTTGATTGCAACTTTCTTGCAACACCCCATTAGACGGTTTAGAAAAAGGGAAGACCTTTGACAACTCTTTTGAAAAAACAACAAGAAAAGGGGGCCCATGGGGTTAGAATGACATGTACCTCTGGCCTAGGGTATGAGGGGGTGGAATGGGGGTATGAGGATCCCCTCTAATAATGCCATCCCTGCCTGTTGGGTGTATATGACATAAACAAATGGGTTACCAAGTGTAAGTGGAATGTAATATTAAGATGAAGTCTCACTGAATACTTTATACATGCATCTTTACTCATACCCAAAGGTTACATCTACACACCTACGCAAAGTGTTACATTGCAATTCATCATTGGGATTGAATCCTGCAGCATCACTGGTGGAGTTTCACACATTGTACCACTAAATTAATTACCATAACACAGTTGTGTATGAAGTCTGAGTCTCAAATGAATTGCAAAATGTATCTGCTATGAAATTGAAAATAAAGTCTGAAACAGTTTACGTGATATGGTAGACAAATTACGTTCTAGGAAAACCGACAAAGGTAGTGACTTCAATCCAATCAGTCGTACACATGAATGTATATAATGTAAATCCCACTTGTATATCTATATCCTGTATCATTATGTAAGTACTGTATATATATATGTATATATCTGTACATATGTATTGCTGTTTTTTGATGATATCTAATATATTTTATTATCTTGTTTGTGAAATATGAGTCTTTTAGTATTCTGTATTGTACAGTTGTACTGACTACATGTACATGTGTGTCTGATTAAGATGGTCTTTCATACTGTTTGACAAGATGCAAATTCAAATCACATAAAAAATGAGAAGCACTGATCAGAGAACAAATTTAATGAAAGGAGTTATTTGTAGATACCTATGTCAGAAGGATGTCTGGTTTTTTCTACGAAATGGAAGCCTCAGAGGCCCAGTAGCATCTTTTGATCTTAACATTCTTACACATTATAAAGGATGATTTTCATGAAACTCCAATCTAAATTTCAATTGAAGCTGATATGTTAAATAATCTTCCTCATGTATTTCTTAAAGATCACATTACAAGAAAATTCCATCAAAGTAAATATTGGCTTAATACTTTTTATTGCATATATGGCATAAATTAAACAAGGTTATCCAAATTCAACGCTTGGAAACATTTGAAGTAATGATTATTATCAATTATAAAACGGTACAGTACAGCCCCCGATATAGCAGCTGAAGAGCTCCTCAAACGCTGCTGAGATGTGTGACGACACACCAGGGGCCAGTCCTGTCTAAGCAGACGATGTCCCATAACATCTTACACATTTTTCAGTGCCTGTTTTGTCATCACTTCACATCACTCTTCACTTATTTCTCTTACTTGACTAGCGTCAGTCTTAATGTTAGTCTGTTGCCTCACTCTTAACTTCGTGTATGGTATTATTTTTATGAAAAATGCAGCGTTAAAAAAATAAAGGAATCAGTCACTTGTAAACAAAATAAGACGCCATTGTATTTTCAGCTGCTTGCACCGGGGCATGTTCGGCGTTTCAAGAGGGAACGAATACCATCCATGCTATTATTCGGAGGGCTTTTCAATTTGAAAATGGGGTTTATTTCATTGATCATTGACCCTTCTCCTGTGTCTTTACAATCAAACGGTTTTAGTTATCAGAATCAGTTTCACTTTGCCTTTTAGAATGGTGTGAAATAAGGTCATGTTAAATATACCAAACTCTTTATAATTTGATAAATAATTGCATTGCAATTACGTTCATTCATTATAGGACGTCGTCTGCTTAAGCAGGATCGATCCCTAGTGTGACGACATCAAAACATCGCTATATTTCTGGCGAATCCTCGGATATTCCAGATGCTTAGAAGAGCTTTTATTTATGTTGTTTTTATAATCATCAGATACGCAGTTGACATAAAACTTATACGATTGCCATCTGTAAGCTTCCCAGTTTCTAGTGATACATTAATTGCCATATTTGTGATTTTCTTGTAATGTGATCTTTAAAGTAAACATCTTAATCATCATATTTCAATTGAAGACATTGCAGTTAATGTGATAAGCCTCTAGGAACTTGAACTTTAATGAGAGTCACCATGGGGCCCGCCCTCTATCAACCAATTTGGGATATTCAGCTGTAACAATAAACGCCTCGCACGACCGATGAAGCACGTCTCAAATGAACCGCTACCCCGTCATGCGGAAAATCTCGCCTGCAGATCGCCCGTATTCCTATCATTATCTTGATTGCAAACCAGCGCCGCGGCTTGTTCCCAACTCCCCTCATTTTACTTTTATTTTCCTCACTAGACCCGCGCGGCGGCATGCTTTTTATTTCAGATGGCTCAGCTCAATTATGCCTTTTTATCTTATTTTGCATTCATTTGCAGGCGGAAGTTATTGCCAGCTAGCGCTAACTCGGGATAGCGCAATGCTCATCAACAAGCGAGAGCAAAAGGTAATTTACGCCGAGCGCCCCGGCTTCGCATTCGGAGAATGTAATGTATTTTGCACGCAATGTGTGAAAAGCAGCCGACTGACTATTCATTTGGGCCACAGCCGACCCGAACAGTAAAAAGCACTCGTGATGAAAAAAAAAAAAAATCGCCTAATATGTGTAGTTAGTAACATAATAGCGCCTGCGTTCAAAGGCAAGCGCACACTCATAAAATGGTTCGGGTTTTTATATCCCGGACGCAGTCTCAACTTAACACGGTATCTTTTTACCGGAACGCGATATTTTTGCAGGCCGTAAGCGTAAGAAAAGCTCCGATAATAATTATGTTTCTGTTATCGTTGTCATCGTAAAGAGACTCTCGTGCAACATGATAAGAGATGGAGAGAGGAAACGGGTGAGAGAAAGAAAGATAGCTAAGAGAGAAAGAGAGAGAGAGAGAGAAAGCTAGAGAGAAAGATTACGAAAAGGGTGAAAAAATATGTTAATAACAGTAGCCAAGTTAAGCATTCACTAAATAACAAACTGCTGGTAGATAGAAATAAAATAATGTATCAGGTTGATAGACAATTTCTAGGCGGGATGTTTAGGAAACTGGAAGAAAAACAATAATAATAAAGAAAACGAATCATAATGACTTATTTATTCATGGGGGAGGGGCGCGGCTGGTGCTGATTTGGCGTATCTATTCCCCCACGTTCTGAATATTAATTTCCAATAAAGTATTGGGAATCCATACTGGGTGGATGGCGGTAGCTATGTTATAGCAACTTATATCATTCTGATTACGTGCAATTCTGAACGATTGATCAAACTATAAGCAAGAGAGCTGTCATGTAGTTAGAAAGGAAATACCTTTTTTAAAAATAGAAGGGATGGGGAGTTTTCTCAGCACGCACATAATTATTAAAGACAAAAGGTTCCTCAAGCAGTTTAAGTGTGCTTTGAAATTATCAAGCACTTCAGTCTTCAGAAGGAATCTCCCTAACAAAAAGACAAAGGACATAAATCCTCTATGCCTATTGCCAGGGTAATGAATATCTTCTAAACTGACCTCTTTGCACAAATTGTTTCCTCTTTTCATACAGGATTTCAATAAGCGTCCTTTAAAATTGTGGAAAATTTGCTGTGCTGCGCTCTAACAAAACAAATGGTAACTGATTTCAGGACCCCTTGTCATATTCACGCCTCTTGCCTCTTGCCTCTTTTGTATGACATCTGTATTCAACAATTCATTGTTTTAAAGTGGAAGAATTTAATTTGTATCCCACTTTATATGGGTTTTTTTCCAAATACTCGTTATCTATCATAAGGTATTTAAACCATAGCTCTTGTAACGAATTTCCGTTTAAAAGAGGATATCCTAGTCGAGTACAACCGTTTTAATTGTATAAAATAGATACCTCTCTATCCACAAAAAAATCTAAAACATGTACATTGATAGATTGAGTATTTTTTTTCTGTTCTTTGTCAACTGTTATGAAAACCTACCGATTCTGATCACTTGGATTCAATATCTGAGCTTACACGAAGAAAAAAAGCCAGGACCATTTAGGTGGTTTTAAATGATATCGATTCGTTTGATCGTGTAGAGTTACTTTTTGTCGCTGCTCACCAGAGCGTATTAAGGCCCACTCGGAGTGATGGCGATCTCTGCAGCGTTGCTATCGAGGGCTTGATCGCGGGGCAGACGACACTGGAAAGCTCCAAAGTCAAGTTCGCTTTTAAAGGTTTCAATAAAAGGTATATCTCATTCTTTTCTCCTTTCGTTTTTATGGTTGATTTGATGTTATTCCATTTTTAAATCAAAACAACTAATATAAACATTATTTATTTTTGAAATGATAAAACGAAAGCAGGAAAATCATACATGTATAAATACTCAATCATGATGGGCCAACTCAAATGATTAATGTAAGTAACTTAGTCTGTCCGGAAAACATCATTTTGTAAGGCTTCTATACGACATTTTATTTCTGCCATAAAATGTAACAACTTTACATTTCCTAAAGTTCAGGGTTGCCTCAGTCATGCAGGATGATATTTTTGTTCTTTTTCACGAAGTTACCAACTCGAACATATTTTTCGTCCCCGAAAATACGAAAACCAGTTTGTATAATGAGAGCCCCCCCCCCCCCCCCCCCCTCTTGAAAAAACCCCGAAAACAACAAACAGAACAAAAACAATTACAGAACATGACCCTTTGCTCCGCGAAAATTAACTAAAAAAGGATCGTGAACGAAAACCCCGGGACCATAAGCGGTTAAAGTAATCATATACAATTTATTTTTAAAGGAAATGTGTAAAGTGTTTCGAAGCAGGACTATTTAATTGGGTCATATTTGGGTTTTATTGTTTACAAGATCGGAAACCAATTATTTGAAAGGACGCTCCCACTCCACATGCCCCCTTGTTATTTCCATGAAATTCCACCCATTTGCCCTCTTGTCATTTCCTCTTAGAACTATTTTGTTTATCGCTAAACCCGAGTTTCGGATCCGTTTTGGTTTCACCAGGACTATTACTTGAATTAACGTTGTTGGCAATTAAGTCGAATTGTTTGGTTTATTTTCAAAGTGGTTTACAGTGATAAGAGATCGTTCAATTATATTGCAAGAAAAAAATATTAAGACAGAGCAGAGACTAATAAGCGCTAGTAAGAGCTCGGCTTTTTGCAGAATTGATATTCAAATTCAGGGAGGCAGCTGATCTAGTCAACTGGATACACGTATCATTGTAATGTAATGATAGGTAAGAATTTTGAAATTTCTCATTGGAATAATGGACAGTATTATTTTCTCTCATTTACAAACAACAGATTTTTGCAATAGAGTGAGTCGCACGCTATTAATACACCGCTTAAATTGAACAGTTTCCCCCCTTTTTTTAATCAATTAATTCATCAATCAACATCTTTCAACTGTAAACAAACCCCTTTAATCTACCATTTAGAATAGAGTGGTCACTCTTCAACCCTTTTAAATGGTGAGTTAACACTTAAGTTTTAGGGTGTATCAGACTCCAGAAAATGTTTACAGCAGTACGCGAAGAATGGGAAATTTGATTGAGTTATTAATTTATTGAGTTATTTTGAGTAATTTTAGGTATTCAATTCGTGTTCTCAAATTTCCTATTCCTTTGTACTAAAAATCAACAACAAAATATTCAAATATACTACGCTAGCTGGACGTTCAAACAACGAACTAACGATGCCTCTAACTAAAAGAAATAAGCATAATCATTTATACTACTTTCTTTCTTTTTCCGAATGAAACTACAATAAGTGATAAGCTTAAATCAGTAAAAACAGCAATGTCTTCTTGTATTGGCTTATGATTACGTCATATTCATCTTTGATTTATTTCGAAGCGAATTGCTAATTTTTGCCAGTAATGAAATAAATTACACAATCAAATAACACACACGAAAACAGAAATTCCCCCCCCCCCCTCACTCTCTCTCTCTCTCTCCCTAGATGTATAATGTTCAATTATGTCTATCTATATCTCTACCTGTCTCTATCTGTCTCTATCTCTGTTTATCTGTATCTCTCTCTCTCCATCTCCCTCTGCCATCCATCTCTCCCTCTACATCTCTTTCTGACCCAGTCTTTCCAACTCTCCGCCGCTTTATTCTGACGAAGAAAGACTTTTTTTCCAAGAACAATATGAATCAACGTTTCATTCCTCTTGTTATGAGTTATTGCATTTTCATTGTAAAATGTACAATTAATTTTGTTGCAAGATCGAAAATATCTCAAGCAAGCTTTCTTGGACAGTAGGAATGGCCATTGGATAATAGTTATATTGACATGATATGTGAATTGGTCACATTAACAAAGGCAAAAATTGTAATTTTATATACCTTGACGCTTTCCGCGCCACGTCCTTGTAGTATACAATGCGTTCAATTCACGTTGTATATTTATGGAGAATGACCTTTATAATTTAAAGTGGCGCCACGACCAACGCGTCGATGAGTATGGGTGTGTGTGCGTGTATATATATATATGTATATATATATATATAAGTAGAACACAGTAGAAATGCATTGATTGCCAACAGAAAATTTATTAAATCCGAATTTTCGGGGGCCTCCCCCTTCTTCAGGGATATAAACTAACAATGCAAGATTATACAAATAATAACAAAGATGTTGCTGAGATTGCTGAAAGTTGATGAGATTGCGTTCGCTTATAATAAACAACATCTTTGTTATTATTTGTATAATCTTGCATTGTTAGTTTATATCCCTGAAGAAAGGGGAGGCCCCCGAAAATTCGGATTTAATAAATTTTTCTGTTGGCAATCAATGCATTTCTACTGTGTTCTACTTGTTTAATAATTTTGTCAATACGTGGACTGTAATCATCACATATATATATATATATATATATAATGATATTTCATAACCGCGTGTTGGAAAAGCATGAAGAGAGAAACAATTAATGAATTCCAGAGAAGACATTGGTAATGCATTGAATTCCAACTTTAAATATAAAAGTTGGAATTCAATGCATTACCAATGTCTTCTCTGGAATTCATTAATTGTTTCTCTCTCTCTCTCTATATATATATATAGGCAACAAAATGAGTACATCTGCAGGCGTAGCTGTTGGAACCACGCTTTTAATTAGCTTTCGGGCAATTAGCCCTTCTTCAGAGTTTAAGTTTACTAAATTTCTCTGTATATTTCTTTACTTACTATGAGTGCATAGTAAGTTTACTAAATTTCTCTGTATATTTCTTTGTTTATTGACTTTTTCGACGTCGCTGTAGGGGCTAATTACACCCATGAATATGTTCATATATTCTAGTTATACTAGTTGTATCGCATTATATGTTCCCTTTATATATTATATATTATATTATTGTTTGTTGTGTATATAATATGCGTTCAAATATCTTAGTTATTCTTTTTGCCGTTTCTGTCGTACTCATGTAGATCTGAAGAAGGGCTAATTGCCCGAAAGCTAATTAAAAGCGTGGTACCAACAGCTACGTCTGCAGATGTACTCATTTTGTTGCCTCTATATAATTAGCACCCGAATACACTACCCCACCATGTTAAAGAGTGTGAGCCAATTGTTGCTCTTATAATAATATATATATATATATATATATATATATATATATATATATATATATATATATTTATTATATGTATATATATATATAATATAATGTGTGTATGTGGGTGGGTGTGTGTGTTTCCACGAGTTGCTAAAGCTGTTGTATATGCATGTTATGTATGTTATATGTTATATATATATATACCCATATATATATATATATATATATATATATACACACACACACACACGTACATACACACATTAACATATTTATTATATACACGTATATATTTTATATTTAATTAAAAGCGGTCAAAAATCATCACTGATTTTAGAAATATGCACCAATACGTTTTTGAAACTTACCAGATAATACCAGATAATATGTATATTTGTTTATATATCTTCTGTATTTTGTTTTGTTGCTGTAATGAGTTTATATTGTTACTTAATATCTTTGTTATCAAACAGGGCCTCATGGAAGACCACCACTATTGGTGAAAATGTGCTACCCTGTATAAATATCAGAAATAAATAAATAAATGAATAAATAAAACCATTTGTGCAAATATTATTTTACATGAACTTCGGATAATGAATATGAGATGTTGAAATACTTTCAGTACGGTTGCTTGTGTATAGAAGATCATGTGATATTTGTCTTCGCCTTCACTCAGGATTAGTCGGAGGCATGGATAAACCACCTTGCCGTCAATTCCCGGGCAAGTTTGTTGACAAGTTTACCCCCCTCTCAGCAAATATTGTCTTTGCCCGTTTTCCTTCCTTTTTTTAACTCCTCACTCCTTGTATTTCCTTGCCAGCAGATGAAGGGAGTTCGTGGTGAATCACTAGCACCTAACGCTAATTTATCACGCATATATCTGACGGTCAAGTTGAGTGACATACGCAGCTGCAGACGACAGCTACAGCGCGCCAACCCGTCCACCGCCAACCTCGCCTCCACGCCCATAGATTTTATTTTTAACGATTTATAGACAAATTATACAGTGCGGACGATTTGCCACAAAATATCAATACAGTGAGGCCAAGTCTAAAGTCATAAACCGAATAGATTCTGAAATGCAGTGTCTTCCTTTTGATACCATTGTAATTTAGAGACAAAATCAAGGAGATATCAATTACTATAAGATGGTAGAATAGTCATAACGTCTGTACAAAAGACAAATTTAAGAGATCGTGGAGACAGAAATCAAATTCATCTTACGACAGTCCGAGTGTATGTGTTGAAAAGAGAGAAACACACTGAGTTGAGCGTCGAATACACTGCTTAACATCTCTCAGTTTCAAAACTGAGAGTGAGATCCATAATTACCAATTATCTTATGACTAATTCTTAATGACATGAGCATAACATAGAGAGCCATCGAATCCATATGTTTTGACCCTCTGAAAGGTTAAAAATTGACCGCACAGGAAAGGAGGAACACGTGTATTCAGCCAATCAGCGGCTTTGTTTACATCGGACATGTCACGCCAAAATCAATCTAATGGGCGTGGTCTAATTGATGATTGACGTGTGGTAGAAAATATTAATGAATGAAAAACAAATATTCCAAGGGAAGACAGCTCTGGTTGACAAACATGGATTTGGAGGTAAGCTGACCGTACGTTCCTTGAAAAATAAACAATTATGCTTTTTCTTAAGGAGCATGGCTCATATCTGAAGAGGGCGAAGCATAAGGTATATGAGTAGATTCTCTTTATACACGTATAAAGTGTTATGGCAGGGAAATCGCATTTTTTCTAAAGCAAAATGGCGTTCAGATAATTATATTTTTAACAATTTTATACAGCAGGCGCTCATAAATGTTGAGAAACAGTGGTAACAAAATTGCGAAATAGTCATAGGTTAATACTGTAAAGGGACCCTATATATGCAAACTGCCAAGAGGTTTGAATAAGCCCATAATAATAGAGATAGATATAAGGATGATTATATAAGTAATTGAAAAAATATCCAGAGAGAGAGAGAGATAGAAAGGGCAATGAGAAAGAAAAAAATGTGTGATATACAAAGAGGACTCAAGTTGTGAAATGACTTTGTAAATGTTTACAAACGTTTTCTTTCACCGGTCGAATATCTTAACGCACCGAATTCGATAAGTTTGTTTGTTGTTTTTTTTTTTTCAAATTCTTCCATTGCATTAATTTATTTTCAGCATCTTTCAACACATGGATTGTAAGTAACATTTAATAAATAAAAGCAATGTTGCTAGATCGGCCTATTTTGAAATTTACCATGCCGTTATAAAAGGTAAAGGCTTGTTTAAAAAACATAAGAACATGCAATAACGTAAAGTACTATGGCAGGCGAGATGTTCATTTCTTGAGGGAAAATTCACTTGACATTTACAACACATATGCAATATATTAATTCATCCAACTTTATCTCTGAATATGTGCTTCCATGAAGGTTGAAGCTTTTCTTCACACATAATAATTATGATGATAATGCAGTGTTGTTTATATCCACGGTCAATATGGAATATACATGTACTTTCAAGAAACATCGAAAATTAAGAACGTTGAAATAAGATTATCATGAAGTATTTTGAAGTACACACAATTCTATGAAAGGCGGATGTTATCATGGTTATGACAGAAAAAAAAAATGCATCAACTGTACACATAAGGATGGAATTTCTTGTCAAAACTACTTGTTGACATTATTGGGGTGAAACAATGTCAGTGACACGAACTTTAAAGAGAAGGATGCGTTCTGCTAAGGATGCAAGATCATTTTGTCAGCTTTCTCGTCCTTTCTTTTTAATGTTCGTTTGGAAGATATCATAAAGGAATGTCCCCTGAAAAGGATTGCTCTTCAACTGCCCTCATATTCAAAATATGACGATAAACATCTGAAATATTAGAACCAAACATTCATGCCACACAATTATTTTGTGTATCCCCATACACCCATATGTGCTGCAAAGTGACTCCCAGCAAGGCTGGGTCAATAAATCCTTACCAATTTGATGATTCTTAAACCTCGGAGTATATACACACCAATGCTTATATACCACACAATCAACATTTCCAGATAGACCGCTTCGGTAATATATGCAAATTTTATACATGCCTTTCAAACAAAGGTTGTTCTTGACAACCTGAAAGCTTGCCGGACATAGCAACAAATAATGTATGCAAACTGGATTCCAATTAGGCATTGAGGCTCATTTATAAACAGCAGGTTAATGGAATAGCTCGTCACTAGGTGCTCAGAGAATATATGTGCATGAATTTGTATACATTACAGAAGCAGTCTATTGCTTCCAAACAGTTTCTTTCATCATAAATCGCTTGACCAGAACTAAAAAATGCTCTGCATACACCACCATGCACATGGTCTCATACTTGAACAAAACCCCACAAGGGCTTGCGTATATCAGCGTCGTTTCAAAATGCCCCTTAATCATAATGCGCAGTGCATTTATTATTAACTTCTTTCCCATCAGTACTGTTTAAAGCCACGTATCTGTCAACGCAAGGGTTGTATTTTCGGTGAAATGCTGATGATGGACTGTTAAAAAAAACCCTCTCGAACCTGAATTGATTTCCTATCATTTGGAAATCAGATTAATTTTGCGCCCCTATATATTTTTGAATGCGTAATAATTATCATCTCTGAAACAATTTAGTTTTTTCCACTATATCAAACTAGATCTTTTATTGAATACATCCTCACAATTTCTCATGTTGATTGTACATACACAATTATATGCATAATGATTTACTAGAATCAATTTAAAACATACAGCTACATAGAGAGTGTAAAAAAGACTTCCCCACACATACCTGATTATACCACAGGCGGATGCAAGGGGCACAACATTCCTCGCCCAACTCCCCCACCCCTCCAAGTTAAATAGTATACTATATGTATTTAAAAGAAAAGGGGTGAGTGGGTATGATCGGACGATTGATTTCTTGAATAGTCAATTTTTTACATGACAATGTTTTTCATTGATATGTTATTCCAACATCATGAACATGTATTAGTTCTTATCGTATATATAAATGATTTTTTTTTTCATCCCTCCTTCTATCTCTTCTTCCTATGCATTTTCTCATTTTTCACACCCTGTTTTCTTTAATTCTCGCTGTGTGTATACTTCTTATAAGTTTCAATGATGCTATAAATATTTGATTGTTTATTTTACTATACTGTACAAGTTGTATGACCTAAAATTGTTTGATTTTGATTATTTTATTTATTTCTGTTTATGATCTTTTTTCTTCTTCAAACATATTTTGCAAACTGATTACAACAGAATAAACAAATATTGATACATTATTAAGTAAAGTAATTACATTGTATAGTTAACGTAAATGAATCATAAAGAAGGATTGTCACATAAGCAAAGCTTGATGGCGTGACAGTCCTTTACAAAAGATAGGAAATACTAAAGAAAGGGGGGGGGGGTATAAAAAAAGAAAATAGAAAAAAACTTTTCGTTGTATTCAAAGTAATAGAGGTCAATGGGGTGAGATGAGATGGAGAAAAAATATGAATAGGAGAGCATGTTAAGTAGAAAGGTGAACTGCGTAGAAGAGATATTAGAGAAGAACTAGGCAGAAAAAAGTAGTGAAAAGTGGAAAGTGTAGGGAGTGCAAAGAAAGAGAGAGAAAAGGAGAAGGGGTGGATGAAGAAAGAAAGAGGGAGAGGGAGAGAGAGAGGAGAGAAGAAGATGTAGTGTGTCATTTACGCCCATTTAAAAAGAAAACAACATGATCTTTTGGAAATAATATGGTCTTTGTTGCTATTGAAATTTTAAAGTTTGCTTTGATTGAAGCATTTACTCTTATGATTTTTTTTAACAACCTCTCTTTTTAGTTATGTCACGTTTCCTTTCTTTTTTTTTTCTATTTCTTCATGCAATCATGCCTCATCTTATTTGACACTAATAAAAGATCTGTAAAACCAAAGGAAAATGGTTCGGTAAGAAGATGCTTATTTGTTCAACGTATTTTTTTTTCCTGGCAAGTGCAGCCAATTAGTCATTCTAAATTCAAGAAGATAATACCCACAATTCCTTTTATTGCCATTTGACGTTTATCGGTGTTCCTTCCTTGGTAGAAACAAAAGAAAAATATATAAATAGAGATGATTAGGTCGGATTGAGCACGGAATCATATAAAAGCTTAGAGATGGGGAGAGAGAGGGAATGATTTGATTTGATTTTATTCGTCAGGTATATTGCAATACAAACATATCGAGGTACCATGACAGGATAGCCCATGAAAGCTGAAATGGCTTATTTCCAATGGGGTCCTTACCTAAATAACTGATTAAAAACACACTAAGAAAACACATTAGTACGGCTACAAGACTATCGTACAAGTACGACAAGTAATAAGAATCTACTAAAGTAGCAAAATAAAACATTTTTATAAAGTAGGCGAAGATTACATAAATGTGAAAACAAGACTTACTCAACGGAAAAAAACTATATACAGAAAATCATAATGAAACTATCGATAATAAACGTTGGTTACATAAGTCATATAATATAGGAAAAAACTATCTGAGCTACAAAAAGGAGAGGAGAAATATAGTTATGTAGTAGACACATTTTTCAGATGATCTTCAATACCCTTTTAAAATGTAAAAAAAATTCTTAACTGACTTAACATGATTTGGGAGGGAATTCCAGAAAAGAATACCGTTAAAATAAAAGGAATTTCCAATTTTACCTTTCCGCTTAGGCACTACGAAATTAAATTGACTATTTCTAGTGTCATGCCCATGAACACTTGAAGAGCGAGTAAAATTATTTGAAATATAGTGATCTGCATTAGAGTAAAAAATCTTATGTACATGGTGAATTAAAAGTTGTTGTGATCTAAGGTTTACATGACCAGCTGTTTCAAGTTCACTCTTCCCAATGTGTGTTCTTGGTGGTAAGTGATTGATAAATCTTACAATCTTATTTTGAATTATTTTTAACTTGTTTTGATCCACCTTGCCTAGACTGCAGTACCATGCCGCATTAGCATAATCAAATAAACATTGTATTAAGGAAAAACTTAAAATGCGTCTTGATTTTAAGTTCATGCAATTTTGATAACGATACAAAAATTTTAGACAAGCATTAGTTTTTTTGACAATACTGTCAACCAAACTTGAGCAAAAAAGATCACTAGCTATATTTAGTCCTAAATACTTCACAGAATCCTGTCTCTTAATGAGTTGATTGTTATAACTTATAATGAAATCATCAGTATGCTTCAACCTACCCCGCGAACAAAACAAAATACTTTCGGTTTTACCAATATGTAAGCTAATCTTATTTGCTGTCATCCAATTAACACAGTTTGATAATTCTAAGCTAAGTTTTTCCCCGATCAGCTTAGAATCAGTACCAGAATATAGTAACACACTATCATCCGCATATAAAAGTAATTTACTGTCGTTGACACAAACACACATGTCATTAATGTAGCACATGAAAAGAATAGGACCTAATATGCTCCCCTGGGGAACTCCGCATCTTATTTAATTAATCTTTTGGCGTTTGACAAATATATACACATGGTGTTACGTTTAATTTCATTATTTTTTATGTGTTACTGATAAATAAATATATTTATATCTGTGTGTATATTTCAAAATACATAACCTTTATGTAGTAACATTAGAATCAAAGCGGAAATTGAAAAGAAATACAAACATTGAATCAATATTTAAGTAAATAATATAATGATAGGAACAACTATAGGCAAAAAATAAATGAAATATGAAAGCAGTTTGTTTTGCTGTTACACTATTCTTGTATACAATGTTTTGTTGGAAATGTGATGCTTTGTTTCCAAAGATGATTGTCTATATTTATTTCAATTACTTTTGCATTATGGAAAAAAAACATATCAATAGTATAGTATCGACGTATCAATTATGTTGAACTTTCAAGTTTGGATAGAAAAATGTATTTGATGTTATTATGTTTGGACAGAAAAAATGTATACTGGATGTTGGCATTAACTAAAAATGTGTAAACCTACGCAAAGGACAGAAGGACGGTGATAATTACCAACACGAGGTAGTCGGTGATTTTCTTCAAAATCTATACAAGCCCTCTTTATTCATGGCGGTCTGTGCCAATTAATTGCCCGCCTCCCGGCCATCCTTAGCCAGAGTCCAATCGCCTGCTGGCTCATGCACACCACCACCGCCATGACCACGCATGCATTGCACGTTCGACCACCGTGCCGCCCAAAGATAATGAACAGTGACACTTGAGCTGGTATATACGCGTACATACAACGAGCGGCCGCCAGTGCTTCCCCGTACCATCATCAACAGAAAATGCCTCATGCTATCGCAAGTGCAGTGCAGAGCAGTGCAATATACATTTGCGACGATGCTTAACAATACATCTTTATTAATAGAATGAAGCTTTATAATTAAGGCTCACCGCGCCATGCTAATCTAAACTCGAATGCCCATTTTAGCCATTTATCCTGTAAAGAGAATGAAAGCTTTATATTCAAGAGCACTGCTTGCAAAGTTTCGTTTAAAACTACATATGTATATGCAAATTTGAAAATAAGTGTACCTATGAAAATTTGATAAGAACCCAATAATAACCATTCATATCCCGACTGAATAGTAACATTGTCATTGAAATTATTATTTTGGTACGATTTTTTCGTTTTGCTGACCTTTCCAGCTGCTGCAGGAAAAAATTTGCTATAGGAGATATTTTCATATCCAATATTCGGATAGCCTACGTACAATGTGACCCATTATTATCATTATCATTATCATTATTATTTTTATTATCAACAACATCATCAAAGTCATTATTATTATCAGTAGTAGTAGTAGTAGTAGTATTGTTATTATGCCCACATGCAAGCCAAGATGTCATTAATTCGGACAAGTATACCATGGCATTGGTATTGGGTTGCTGTGTAACAACTGGTCATCAAAACTTTTGTTGCTGTTGTCAATTTGAGGAGTTTGGTTATCATGTTTATACACTGTCTTTGCGAATGATGTTTACGACACTATGTTTTATTCTTGTAGGCAACTTTTTTATTGCCTGTTATAGGACCTTTTTTGTTCTCGTTAATAATAAGTGGTAATTAATTTGTCGGCAGATTTTATCCGACTATCCCCCCCCCCCCCCCCCCCCCCCCTCATATTAAAAAATGATCGAGAGGTGGTACACTTGAGAAAATCAAATTCAAACAATAAAATGGATATGGAATATACCCTTTTATCATAATCAGATAATGTTTCATGAAATCTATTAAATTTGTCAAAATTTATTAAGGGGTATATTATGACGATTGCCGTTATTTATTATCCCATTTATTCTTACCGTGAGATCAAAGGATATGTAGACATAATCTGTTCATTAAAATCTTCCCAAATATAATCATTAAACGAAATCTTAAAATGCATCCCCTTTGAAAACCGTATATCCTAGCAACTGCGTTATCAAAACTACTTTCCATCCACACAGTGTTGGTATAAAATATAACCGGCAGATCCTTAGCGGATTTGGTCATATCACTATTTCCGCCAGCGAATACTTCGAGCATATTTTCATTTTTGTTGTTAATTTCCTTATCATGGATCTAAGTCACCAATAACATCAGCAACAGTAAAACACCTGTGAATATATATAGACCTTAGCATTAATGTTACACGAAAAATTTTTTTTAAAAATAATTATAGAACATTAAATGTGATGAATGGATACATGATATATATATATATATATATATATATATATATATATATATATATATACACAATGCGAAAGGAAATGAGAGAATAATGGTTGCGTAACTTAAATCAAAGTTCCCCAGAGCTGTCCTCCCTTTTTGAAATTTTTTGCAAAGGCTGAAAAAATGTCTCCGCCGGGAATCGAACCCGGGTCGTTGGCTTAGAACGCCAATGCCTTAACCACTAGACCACGGAGACGGGTTAGTGGTTTCGGCGACACCAGATTCAATTGACCGACAGATTGACAAATCTTCAACCTTATTAATTAATTCCGTTGTCGGGGCAGGTGAGTTTTGAACAAAGACAAGCCGCGTGCCTCAGCTGGATCCAAGCGAATGCTTTGAGATACATGTATACATTAGAATAATTAGTAACAATATTGTGAGGAAATAACATATACAACAGCTTTGGCAACTCTCGTGGAAAGCTGTTGTATATGTTATTTCCTCACAATATTGTTACTAATTATTCTAATGTATACATGTATCTCAAAGCATTCGCTTGGATCCAGCTGAGGCACGCGGCTTGTCTTTGTTCAAAACTCACCTGCCCCCGACAACGGAATTAATTAATAAGGTTGAAGATTTGTCAATCTGTCGGTCAATTGAATCTGGTGTCGCCGAAACCACTAACCCGTCTCCGTGGTCTAGTGGTTAAGGCATTGGCGTTCTAAGCCAACGACCCGGTTCGATTCCCGGCGGAGACATTTTTTCAGCCTTTGCAAAAAATTTCAAAAAGGGAGGACAGCTCTGGGAACTTTGATTTAAGTTACGCAACCATTATTCTCTCATTTCCTTTCGCATTGTATATATATTTCCACGAGAGTTGCCAAAGCTGTTGTATATGTTATTTCCTCACAATATATATATATATATATATATATATATATACATATATACATGTATGTATACCCCTAATGGGTACATTAGGAGGACAGTTTTTGTTCTTTTTCTTTGTTCAACTGTCGACCTAATGTACCAACTGTCTACCTAATGTAGGGGTCGCTATTATGACGAAATAAACTGCATTGTTAGGTGTCGACCTAATGTACCCTTTAGTAAAATACCCATATATATATATTTATATATATATAAATGAATAAATAAATAAATGAATAAATAAACAAACGAGAGCTCTGATAACTTGCTTAGAGTGTTTTTTAATAAACATTTTACAATAGGATCTTATATAGGCCCATTTCACCGTATGAATTCTTGTATTAATCCATGTAAAATAAAGTTATTTATTGTTTTCTTGTTTTGATTTTCTTCTCATATGTATGCATAATAGTTTTGTGGGGGGGGGGGAGAGGGAGAAAAAAAAAGAGAGAGTAGGGGGCATATGACGAGGAATTACCCTCTAGCCCCCTAAATATATTTTTTCTTCTATTTATGACTTTAAAATCATTAACATAAAACTGGACTTTACTGTATTTCCATATGGCCCATCATACATTTCTTAAGTACTTTTAGACATTTATTTTGGCCAACCGTCTTATTCAAGCTCCGCTTATAACGGCGGCCTTCCGCTTCAAAATAGACTCCAATATACAATTGTACATAATGTGTATCGCGGGTCATTATAAATATCATTCATGTATTATTTCTTTGTATGATTCTTTGATTCTGCAAATTATTTTGTAATACCTCACATAACAATTGTAACTTATATCCCATAAATTGGCCTACATTTATCATGTACATCTGTAAATTATATATGCAATTTACTGACAGTGTTACACCAATTATTTGAATAAAAAAAGTGTAAATTTAATTTGTTTATATGGCAATTGAGTTGTTATTACTGTTATTGTAATTTGAGAATTGATTGAAATGCAGAAAATAAAATCTTTTCAAACAAATTACCGAAATGGCATTATGGCAATTGTTATCGCACAACTGGAGAAGAAATGAGTGATGAGGTGAATAACAATGTGCAAAAAAAAAAGAAGATAGATAGAGATCGCTTACGCAAAAGAGAAAGACGTGGAGGTGTGATATGGATATATATATATATGTAGAGAGAGAGGGGGTAGTTATGCGCCTACTTTACTTACATATAAATGACCAATAAATTAGCGAACAGCGGCTCCGTCATCAGTTGAACATGTAAAAGCATCATGTCCACCATTAAAAGGATCTAAGGAAAATAATTATAGGCCTACTAGATGATGGCGGTTCCAAGATCCTCAAAACTGGGGACAGAGGGAAAGAAGTACACAGTATTTAAACAATAATGCTGTCAAGCAGAAAGAAACTTCACCTTGAACGGGGGCACAAGTCACACAAATCTCTGGTCAACGGGAAAAGAAAAGGGGGAAATCTCTTTTTTTCAGAGACATAAAATGACCCTATAAAATCTCTTGACAAGTCGACCCCAGGGGCGTTAATTATGCGGTCTAAGGCGGGGGGGGGGGGCAGTTGCCCCCCCCCCCCAAAAAAAAAAAAAAAAAATATTGGGAGGGTAAATATATCGTCTTACCCCACCCCCAGCCCCCCTCCCAATAAATCCGGAGGTGTAAAATAAAATAAGGAAGAATAATCCAAAAGGAAAACTTCCAAACAATGAAATACAAAGAGTATTAGATCAGACTTCAATTTCGCAACGCGCTCCGCGCACGAAAATTTTCCTTCACGTAACCGTCGAGAAGCTGGTAATTAAGAGGTGTTAAAATATCATGAAGGGTACTACTATTAGGCTGTCTCCCCCCCCCCCCCCCATCCGAAAAACGGATCGACGCCCATTGTCTGCCCCAGCATGGTTCTTGAATTAGCCCCACTCCAGGACCTGCCATTGCTCGACGTTGTTAAAAAGTTTTAGAGTGCAAACAAAAGCATTTGAAGTGTGAATCATACCAAACTTTTTCATAAAGATGCATTTTTATTCTCTCCACGATCATAGCAACAAGAGACAGAGTTGACCTGGAAAAAAGTACCACTTTCTTATGTATGTGTGTATACTGTGCTGATATAAATTTGCGTAACAGTATTTATATATTTATTTATACATGTATATGCAAACATATTTACACAGGATAAAAAGATCAATATTGTAGAACTGTTTTATTTCTGGGACCTGCATGGGCGCAAATCCAGGGGGACAGGGGGACATGTCCCACCCCCCTTTTTGAAGAACCCTTTTTTTTTTGCTTGTCAGAGAATTTTGGAGGAAAAGTAGACCCCCAAAATGTGAAAACTTTTTTTTTTCCTTGTCAGAGAATTTTGGAGGAAAACTAGACAGTTAAATCATGTGGTGCCCCCCCCCCCGAATTTCAAAATAGATTTGCGCCACTGGGGACCTGGTATTAAAATATGAATATAAAAGAGTTAACATGCGTACATTCAATACAATTATGATAATAAACAAGAGGAATCAAAGGTAACACTAAAGTATCATAAAATAACGAATATAAAGGATAATTAAAGTGTTCATTCATTTTGAAGATGTGACCTCGTTTCAAAAACTACTGATAGTGATACCAAATACAATTCCAAATATAATGAACAAAGAAAATGAAGGAAATATCCTCTTATATTGTTATAGTTATCCTTTATATGCAAGCTATATTCAAGCTTCATGACAAAGTATGATAAGTGTGTCTCAAAACAACACATTAATTTTGAAATCATTTTGGTTAAATCCAAAAGCGGTAATTTTTATTCTAATAGCCTGTGTCACGGCACATATAATGTTCCCTGCAATGGCGGACGTTGACTCTCACCTAATTCTGCCGGGTGAATTGATGCACCTAAACTCAATTTGTATGTAAAAGTATATATATATATATATATATATATATATAAAATATAAAATAAAAAATAAGTGTCCTGCGTCGGTTGATGAAAAATACACAAAAGTCAATGATGAATAAGACAACCGTTAAGAGATGAAAGAATTCAAATTTTCGCCCATAGAAAGAAAGAAAGAAAACGTAGAAAATCGCACGGTAGGAAAAGAGTAAAAAGAGACATTCATCCCCCCAGGTTGGAGAGAGCCGAGATAGTGGATGAGGCGTTCCTCTCTCTCTTTCCTGGCCGCATCTGACTTGAAGTCATATATATATATATATTTATACATATAGTACAAATTTTAATAGGCTGGAAAGTGTTGCTTAGTGACTTAGCTGGACAGTCTGTTTGGGCCGAAGCTGCTATATATAGTTGAGCACTTTCAGCCATTGCAGTTCACCCCTTACTTACCTACTATATATATATATATATATATATATATATATATATATATATATATATATATATTCATTATCTTTTGAAGTTCCGTTCAGAACCACAAGGGTCTGATTCGGAGTCCTGCGTGCGGTATGCATTAAAGGGTATGTTCACCAAAACATATTTTTCTCTGTATGTTACCGGTTTCATGTTGCTGAGCTTCATAACTTCAATAACGAGATGTTGATAATTTTGATACACTCAATAAACGTAAAAGCGACTTATGAGTAGACTAGTCGACGCACTTGTACGCGCTCGCAAATAAATAGTCATCGATATCTCAGTGGACATAGGGCCCACATGGAACCCAAGCCTTAGTTGGGTTCCTTATGTGCATTTTCATCTTTTCCTTTATTTTCTTAATACTCCTTAACTTTTAATTCATAGAATGCTACGTTAGGTTATTTGGTACCATGGTGGATTCGATAGATTCTAACTGTAGGCCTACACATTTTTTTTCATGTGATAGGTAGGCCTACATTTTTAAATCAATAGGCCTATAGCCATAGCGGTTGCATGATGCAGATAATGTTCACGATAATAACAACAACATATACAATTTTGTAAATGGGGAAAATGCAACAGAACAATATAATACCGAAGATGTTCATCATCGTGGTGATTCTCTCCTTACAACAATATAACTGTATAACGACGTATCGCTAAAAATTGTTTTAAAAATCTTGTTTGAATCCAAAGCTATGGAAATCATCAATTATCAATAGAAAAAGAGAAAGGGAGAGGAAATTAATATTCAGAGAGTAAAATGAGAAGAGACAATCGTTATGAGAGAGAAAGAAGAAATGTATCATTCTTGTCAAACGCGTCAGTCACCTGCTTTCTCGGTCAACGACTTGCGAAATACACAGCAGACTACGCGTGATATTTCCCTTTAACGATTCCGGTGTTTTACGGTTTTTGTGTTGAGATTGAGGGATGGTCTTCTCTAATTCCCACGAGACATGCGAGGTAAAGCTATACTGCGAACTGTTGAAGGCGATCCCTGAGTGTCGTGTTTACAAAGAGATCGGCCTCGCCGCGTTGCCGGGGTTAGGTCGCTCGCTGATCGCATGTGTGTGTATATGCGTGAGTGTGTGTGTGTGTGTTCCTATGAATGAGAATGTACGGTCAATGGCGGGTTTCCAACATGTGACACACTCGAAGCCTTTTACGACAATACATCGCATGCAAATAATCCACGGCACATACACCGCTTGCATTGAGCGCACACGGAGACCCGAGCTAAGGGAACTAGCGCAGAAGGACCAAATGCATATGCACGTAGATAATGTGCACATCGAACTAACGGTACGGTACCTTCAACATATTGTTCAGTGTATGTTCCGAATTTGAAAGATCCACACTTGAGGAAAATTCGTCGATCATTTCCACGACGTTTAACAAGTTTTTGTGAATCTTCAGGAGAAGCGGAAGCCGCAGTTGATGTTTTGGAATCGCAATCAATTCGATCTTCAAATTTGTGCAATTGTTGAGAGCCTCCATTTTCTTCTCTGTTCAGTTTCTGTTCAATTTTTGGAGTTGGATTTGGAAGTGTTTTTAAAAACGTGTTTATCATATTTCATGTCGCCTAAATTGAATTTATGAAATCACCCAGATTGCTGTGTTCTGTTTCGTTTTTGAAGGCAATCATATGGATTTTACAGGAGGAAAGATTTTATGATTTTGTGTAGAATCTGCATATTATAATAACATTTTTTTATCTGATGTGATTGTGACGAGGGAAATTTGTGAACTGGTGATTATTTTCCAGCATCTTGCATTTGGAGGACAACCTGAATCACAATTCGACATCCTTTTATTGATCAAACGGTATGTTTCAGTTTCAAAACTAATAATTTCCTTCAAAAATTGTATAGTATTTGCAACCTGTGTTCTTGCCTGACCACCGCCGTCTACGCTATTCTTATGCCGAACGCTCCGGCGTACCGTATCCCACTGTTCCCTCTAACGACGCGCAGGCAATTTACTGTTTTGTTTGCAGCTGTGCATACTTACCGAGGCTAGATCGCAAAGGTGTAATCTATTAAATTTACACCATCCACTAGCCACTTGAAGAAAATATAATATTTCAATAGCGTTATTAAGAGTGAATATTTTGTTCGCTTTCTATGGGAAAACTGCCTAGTTTTGAAGGTCTTTTCACTCTAAATTCTAATAAGTTGATGTGCAATATAATGCACGCGATCGCGACAGTGCGCGATTTACGCGAAATTCTAGTTCGAGAAAAGTTTCGTGCCGAAAACCTTGAAGCAAATTTCCGATAGTCCTATGACAAAAATTAAGCCAAATTTTAAAAACCAATATTAAATTTTTGTCCGCATATATGTATAATTTGGTAGAAAAATAATGTCTAATGTGAAAAATGTAGCATAAGGTATCAATTACTCGATTTAAGGCGAGCTCCTCTGACTGTAAGTGACACGTTTTGTACGGCGCACTGCCATTAGCTCAGCCAGCGAGCTCCCGGTCATTTCGTATCACTACCCGGTGCTCTGTATTCCGCGCGTAGCGTAGTGAAGAAGGTCTTGCATTGACTGCAAGTTGAATACATTCCTTGGTTGGAAAAATTGAAATTTATAGTTTTTCGCGTTCACAACTTCACACATAAATATCGAAAAAGTTGGTTTGTTATCAAATAAATGAAAATGAGGATGTATGTATTCAGGCTTGTTCCCTTAGGTTTGATGCCCCTTCAACTTTGAAATTGATTTTTCTTTCGCATCTTTAATTTAACTCATTCGTTTCCACAATACTTATAAATACAGCAGGCATGAAAATCGCGATCGACACGCTGGAAAAAATAGTGTTTCCAATCAATTTTTGAACAGACACGATTTTACTCAACGATTTCAACGTTTTAAGTGTGAAATCACATGCAGATTTTTGTATATTTTAGAGATAGAATCTTACAAAAATGGACACAAATATTGATATTTAGCATCCCTTTGAGTCACATTATAACCACTCGCGTGCCTTATTAGTGTGGAAGCTTGATCTTGTTAGGAACGATTCTTGATTACAGAAGTGCCCGGAATCTCCGGCTAGGCTGTCCGTGATATTTGGTGTCTGTTTCACGCGCTACGGAACGGCGAGTCGCATTGTGTTGGAATACAATCACGTTCTTATATTTGCTATTAAAAAATTGAAGTCAATTATATGAAGGTTTTAACTTTAAGTAACTCGTGTTTCCTGTTGCCCACCGTGAAAAATGGTTTTGAAACTTGAATCTTTCCTTTCTTTTGGTTATTTTCCACTTTTTTTTTTTTTTTTGGGGGGGGGGGGTATTATACAAATTATGTTGTAGGCGAAGTGCTGCCCTATTTTCAGTTCTCGTTCTTGAACAGTTTATTTTTTCTTGTTTTATTCCAGCAGATATAATAGGCGTCGATAGATTTTCACATTCTTTACTGGGGAAGAGTAGGAAGAACAGAGCCATTAAGTTAATGGCTCTGAATAGAGCTTTCCAACCGTTATTTTTTTGTTAATTCTTGATTTATATATTCTTCTACATGTATTTTTATATGTATGTACACTAGTGATGATCTTTTTTATACGGAAAATAAAACCGACCGACCAACCAACCAACCAACCAACCAACCATACACAGTAACACACTTACATTGTCTACCATTTATTGCTAGTCCTACTCCGAACACAAATTATTCAAAAGTAGCGGTCCCCCTTCTTTTTTTATAGATTTAAATAAAGAGTTAAAGAGTTGCTATGAAGTCTTATTTCAAGATCAAAATAATATTCTCTAAGCCTTCATTCCTTCAATAGTATGTGCTCAATATGCACATCTATCCATTCAACTGCTACCCCCCCCCCCCCTTTCACAAAATGAGAATACATGCATGTCCAGATAGGCCTTCTCTGCCTGAACTTTTTTTTTGCTGTTGTGGTTTGTTTTGTTTTGTCGTTTTATATTTCCTTTTGATGTTTTCAGTTCCGTCCGCTTTGAGATCCGGCCAGTGAATTTTCTTTGAATGTGTATCATATTTTTGTTGGTGTTGCAATCGTATTCTCGTGATATTAGCGATCGTATGCATGCAGGTTTGCGGTCATTTTTCATGGTTACTACTTCATAGGGAATGTGCTGTTGATTTCACATCACGTGCCTTTAGTTTTACTTTTCTTTGATTTTCTGCCCAAAGTGATAATACCTCTGAGTAGGACAGGGATGTAATTTGTCCGGTGTTTGAAAGTACTTTCGTGTTAAGCCTGAAAAATCAACAACAAAAACAAGACTATCAATATTGCCTGTTTCACTTCCTGTTATTTTCTTGTTCCTTCGTTCGGCATTTTATAAATATGAAGTGTAAATGTTCCCATTTACATCCTCTCTTCTACATGTCAATCTGTCTCTCTATGTAGTGTTTCACTTTCGCCATTCGTAGATCTATCTTTAGTTTCACTCTTTTTTAACGTTTCCACGAACAGACAGACGGTCAGTAGGGGAGTGGGTCAGAAAATGTCTACTAGAGGTGTTGGCATTATTTGCTTGTATTATAATGATAATAATAATAATACAAGTTCGGAGCTTCGGAAATTTAAAAGAATGGAACATTATTTTCCAGATACACGTAGGCCTACATGTAACCTAAATACGGTTTAAATATCTAGAAACGCTAAAACCACACACACACACCCCCACACACACACCCCCACACACGAGCGCACACAAAACATAACTTAAAATGTCTATTTGTGAACTGAAAACAGAAGCAAGTAATTTGTTGTTGCAAGTCCCAAAACTAATGTTGGGTAAGTGAACGGAATTCAGAAAGAATATAATTCATTTCAGTATTCCAGAAGTCATGATAGGCCTACTTTTTATGTCATTCCCCAAAACGAGTAATATATTAAGAAATTTATTTTGAATATCACCATTCCTCATGACTGTAAATTTATAGTTTGCGATATAATTTTGATACATGTTACATGTTACATGAATGATTATTTTTTAGATATTATGATGATTATGATACTTCATATACGAAAAATAGATGAAATTAAACATGCGTGGTAAAAAAAACAACCCTGTGATGTTAAGTGTTTGGATTTTTTCATGAAAAACATGAACGTAGACCTTAACCAGTACGAGAGCGACAACAACAAATTGAGCCAGTTCGTTCGTTAAGACTCAAAATGATAGGCCTAATAGTCACATTTATTATTTTTTTCCTCCTCAAGAATCCCTGAAAAGTCGAAAACCGTCGCTGCCTCGCACACATGTTGGAATTATTACCGTCAAAATGAAGCTTCTCTGAATCTACTACGACGATGAAAGTGTGCGAAGCCGACATACAGGGCCCCATAATTAGCCACATGTGACAAAGTAATGATTTCTCTTTGTAGAGTGTGTATATGTTGCTCCTTTATATGCTGCATCCGTTGAAACAAAACATGTCTTATTCAAGTGAGAGAAAGGACTAAAATTCTCCATTTTAGCGTCGCAAGTAGCGGTCATGTGATTTTGATACATTAATGTTTGAGTGTGCTAAGTTTATGTAGAAACATGATTTTGAGAAATATGTTACATTTACGATGCCACAGTACGTATACGTATTCTTGAAGAAAAATATTATTTTGGGGAATAAATAAGATGAAAGTCATGACATATTCAGCAACGTTGATATAAGATGTGCATGAATCGGTTTCAGCTCAGGGCTGATGTCCTCCTTTAAATTGAATTGTTTATACAGGCACAGTCTAAAGTATGCGCGTGTCTCTTATTCTTCGCGTCGCGGCGAATAGTGCTCGGGAATATTACCCATTTGCGTCTCATTCGTCGGGCCTTTTTTTTGCCTCTCAATTTTAATAAACAAATTGATGAACAGATGAATATCACCGTTTACTCTTATACGATGATTTGTGACAATGTTTTTGTTTTCATGTTTTCTCAAGTTCCATGGGTTGAGACTAGAATAATAATATACCATGCGTGTTTTTTTTCTATTTTCAATCTTGATGATTATTTTCCTCTTATACATTTGCATTGTGCCCTGAGGCTTTCATAATTCATTAAAATCAACGCATACTATAAACAAGCGTACAGGCAAGAATATGAAAGGGCAAATATTTTTCCCCCATCTATAAGCATGCCCTTATTTTGACGTATGTATAGGCCTATATCTATTATCTACCTTCTAGGTTTTGTCAGTTTGGGAGTGGAAATAAATCAAAAAATGCCTTGGGAGCAATGTTTATCTTTACATTTAATGCCTGGTGTATTATATGATTGGACCTTGTTTTAGTAATATATTTTTACTATAGAACATGCTTTGTATCATGATATTCCAGTCAGTGTCGTATAGAAAATCCCAAAACCGCCAATATTATGCTCTATGATATTCTGTGCAATCATTTAACCCTTTTTGCATTTTGAGTTTGAGGAATAATTGCTCCGACTCTTTACAGATTTCGAGAGAAATTATGAATGCCAAACGGTGTACATGAAAAAGTCCTCATGGATGATGTATGTGCCTGACATGAATGTATTAGTAATATATCAAATTTACCATTCCAAATAGGAATAAATCAATCGACATAAACGTAGACTTTTATACGATCTTACCAACACAGTATATACAGAAGGTTTATCCAGCCTGAATAAAAGTACCAAACGGACGGGAGAGTTATTGCAGAGAAAACAGAACATGCATTTTCTTGTGTCTGCGAAGCGGGATGAACAATATTTTTGCGGCGCACCAGTGACGCTTGATATATTTGCGCTCATTCATTACTTGTGAAATATCTGTTCAAAACAGTGAAATTTGAACGAGTACTCTCGTGTTCCCTCTTGGCATATGCTGTACAATAATACATTCCCGTGCCACATGACGGAGACTATTATTCCTGTTACGGTTAGCTAGAGAGGACAGTCATTTCGTGTTATATATATATATATATATATATATATGAATGTGTAATTATCTCTGTTTCCAAATATAAGAAAGAAGTATGATTAATACTGTAATCGTTTTGTTTTGGACTAAGGTCTGGTAATGTATTCTTATGACGTTAGTACTGTGCATTTAGAAATAGAAAAGATTAATATTGTAATATTGTGATGGGTTTTTTTTTTTGCGCTACTCGCTAAAAAAATAGTGAATATCGAGTGACTATCGAGTGCTCTCTAAAAGGAAAAGAGTTTAGTTTCACTCTATTTTCACTCCCGTCAGTGATCACTCGATTTTTTGATTTTTTTTTTTTTTTTAGAGAGAGAGTACAAAACAGTATTGTAAAGTTCTAGTGACATGTTCACGTGACGTTAATACTATGCATTTGAAACAGATATAATTGATATTTTTGTAATGTTTTGTCGTACGTTATATACGATAAGACTTGTGAGGTTTTGATGATCTATTCTTGTCACGATAATACTGTGCATTTGTAATATATATTAATATTGTAAGGTTTTGTTTTGAGCTGCACGACAGTTCATGTGGTATTTACATTTTGGGTATCTATATTCTTCTGACCTTAAGACTATGCTGGCATTTATATAACAAGGCATACTCATAAAAGTGGGATGTGGCGTTTTGTAAACAACAGAATATGCCAGGGCAATCAGTATAAGAGTATTACATTTAAGTCTACATCTTTCTATCTCAGAGTTATGAAATTCAAGATTACAAAATAAAATAGTATAATAAGAATATGGTAACAACTAACTGGCCTACCGTTTTCAAGTGTTAATATTTATTGAGTCAATATAAAGGTTCACACAATAGATCAAGGAAGCACATGCTTTCCAACTCATTCAAAGCCTATGGTCACGAATCTCAAATTAGAAGGACATCAGCTGCATTATGACTAATTTGCCGTAGAATTAAACAAAATAAAATGCGGAACATGTGTATGTTGTCTTTTGCCATGATGGACATGCTTGATATTATCCATAACTTAGAGTTAGGAGAATAATTTATGTACATTTGGTTTAGAAATATAATCTATTTAGGATTTCCACCGTATGGTTTCAATCCTTCTCTGTTCACAATGTGCGCCCAACTGCTTAGACCAATCTGAAACTGATGTTAGCCCCACAAAGATGATTGTAGTGCAATGTATAGTTTCATTCCGAAATAATTATGTATCGGTCCTGCAATGCACTGTCATTCATTATAGTATCACTAATCACTTGAATCCAGCATACCGTTTTTAATTGCTGTCGATAGATTTCGAAAGAGGAAATGACTATATGTGTGTTCAAATCCATTAAGGATTAATCATGCAGTTTTTCTTCTTTTCTCTTTCTGTGCTGCGATATTCATCTCTCTCGTCACATTTCATATTCCAAGCTTCCGTTGTGTAAAACATCTGCGCCGCGCGACTGCGCATTTTCACTATTTTTAACGAGTCCGAGTATCGTCACCCTGCGCAGCATGTTTGCTTGATGAAGAGAGAATAGAAGGAGAAGGAGAAGGAGAGGGTGGAGTTACGAAGTTTGAGCTGGAATCCTTTGGCTGAACTTTCGATGTAGGAGGTGGTTGAAGCCACGGTCGAACGAGGCGAAAAATATGCTGATGACTTCCACGGGATTTATCACTGTGATTTCTGCTTTCGATGATCACAGGCGTATCCAAACACTACAATGGAATCCTGTTTGTGAATTCGATTTTCCGACTCTTTTACTTGTATTTATAAGTGATTTTGCGAAGAATCACGTTGACGTTACAGGATAAGACCTCATTATGAATTCACAGTGATCGCTAGTGTGGGACCGAAAGTAGTCGGGTGATCATCGCTTGTAGATTATCGCATGAGAGAAACGCTAATCCATGTGCATTATTAACCGCTTAGTCACTGGTGTAAACAAAGATGGCACAACTGGATGGTCCTGGTAAATTGGAACCTTCTATTAAAAACTCTAAGTGGTTATTGTCTTTAGGACAGGCTGTCCCAGACGTGTATCAATCCGGTATTATGATTATTTACGCCTATAAGGACCGACCTTTAACGTCACCATAAAGATGCTACTCCGGACCAAACTTTGGGTCGTCAGTCCAGAGAGTCGACCACTAGACTAACTTTGGCCTTCCTTCACGTTTACAGAAAGACCTTCCCGGAGATACATGTAATCAATAAATCTCTGTATTAAAATAAGGAAGTGTAGTTTTGGAACTCAGAGAAGGAGTAGGCCACTGGGCATAATGTTTCAAGTACTTGTTTGTAGTCTATGACAAAAAATAGATTATGTATTCAATTCAAAAGCGTTCATATAAATCCATAATTCTTGCTCGGTCGGTACTCAGTTTTGGCCATAGGGCCTATTTGTCAGGATCTATCGTCTCGTGAAAACAGTATGGCCTATAAAGGAAATGACCCCAGATAAACAAATATCACCACAATAAAAAAAAATCATACAAAATGAATAAAAGAAACAGATCAAAATTATTTTTAGTGGAAATGAGTTTCCCCGTTACCATGAATAATGGAGTAAACATTGCGTGTTTGAAGCTCCTTGTTCTGATCAAAGCAAGAGGCTCAAAGCTGTGACGAAAGTAAATTTGAGCGCAAGGCTTCACAAGCCTCACAACTTTCGTAATGCCGCTAAAAACCGACACTTCATAAATTTTCAAGGATTTTCAAGAAGCCTGCTGCAGACCCAACTGGCCCTTTGAAATGGTGGAAATTGGCTATTGTTCGGTTAACTATAGACCATTGTAGTCAGGGAAACACATTCTATCCGTATTTCCTTCGTCGCTGTATGAACAAAAACTCGAGTCTGTTTGCATACGTCGCCCTCACCAAGCACACACCGTGTTATGAGTTCAGAGCATTAGGTCCCGCCGCCAGCCCCTTCGCTGTAGGATTCGTGTGGAAGTAGCGAAGCTCGTGCAGGCCGCCTCGCCGCAAGCACCCGAGGTTTCCCAGTGACCACGGTACCCCGTCTAAGCACTGGGGTCGCAGAGGCCGCATGTGTGCATAAAATTATCATGCCTGCCTGCCTGCCTGCTCGTCTAAGCTAGAATGCAGTGAATGGGAATTGAAATCAAATGCGTTTACTGAAATCCATTCAAAGTTTATGCCAAGTTATAGGGTCAGCTTGTATGTGTCGAATGTGAGATCTTTCATTAGAAATACCTTGAGACGCATATAGCTGGCCTATATTTTGTTGATTTGATGATTTGTGATTAGGGGTGTACTTTAGGCGTACATTAAGTTACGTGCCTCGAACTGTTTCTATACTCCACGCATTTGCCATTATTCTTTGGGTGAATATACATTTCCAAATGTAGGCCTTCTTTTTTATATTATTACCTTTTGTTTTGTTTGTAATGGACAATTATTTTGGACTTTGAAAATAGTGCAAGCTAGAAAATATTTTTTTATTTTTTTTTTCTGTTGGAAATCGTCCTGTCGACCATTGTTGCGATAATACCCACGACAATACACGGTCGGTTCGGTCCTGAACGGTTTACAAACTGGCACAAATGACCCAGAAATAAGTCATTTTCTTGCAGAGGATCATTAATCACGAAGTGAATAATTAATGAGAGTCAACAGTTTGGGGTTGCATGGCAAGATTAAATGTCCACCACGACTGCAGTGCGATAACGTCGTATGCAGATTGTAAAACACAGTGGGTATATACTTCGGGGCCTTAAGAATGCATTCATCGTCAGCAGTGCTTTTTGAAATAACAAAGGTAGACTTTCAGTCATAGAATGTGATTCAATATATTTTCTACTACTAGTTGTATTATGATACAGTCATGCAGTCACTGCTATATTATGCCAATCTCATATTGTGTGTGCTATGTGGGTGCGTCATTTTGTTTGGAAGGCTGGTCAACAGAGATAGTTCGGAGATGAATGGCTATGGATAAAAGTGGAAAAACTCAGTCGCTTGCTGTGAATGCTGTATATTCATTATGATTTTGGAGAATGATTCGTTTAGTATATATAGGTCTAAACCATGCATACCCTGCTACTGGTATTCGTATCGTAAGTTTGCAATGGAGGCGCATTACTCGTCAGTTAATACAAAAATAAGTACATGTCTACTAATTCTTTTTAACACGAGTACTGTTTGCCACCATTTGCATGCTGATTATGCTGCAAACAGTTCACTTTTTATCTAAACTGTGGTTGCCTTCTGAATTTTGATCGAAATTTACTCTATTGTACGCTTTCATTATAATGTGCTGTATAATATATTCTGTACTCATTTCAGAACGCATTGGTGATTGCTTTGCTACTTAACAATATTTTCCAACGTTCTACGTTGGTACTCTATGTAGTTGCAAAAATGTGTATGTGAAGAAAGGCCTACATTCCTCACCAGGACCTAATGACATCTTTATTGTGGTGAATATGACGGATTGGGGATTTTGAGTGCTATGCAGTATGCACCGAAATATCAGGCTACATATCAGTATGAGTTTGCAAAACTGGATTAAAAAACATATTGGGGGGGGGGGGGGGGGCGGCGTCCGAGCGGCTGTTCTTGATAGAATCGAATTTTAGTCCATGATTTATGTTACAAAGTTAGTCCCTAACTAAGACCTGTGTCATGTTACAATATATGACAAAGGCTCCACCCCTTCCAAAGTGAACTGCAGTCACATAATCATGGAGTTAGCCGAGGATTGGATTGTCGATACACATTTCAATGATCAACAATTCCAATATTTATTCAGTTAACTCGAGGCTTCTATAATCATTTTTAAATTGTGAATTACATGCATTTTATATAATATACGCCTATATATATATATATATATATATATCTAACTGCTGTGTTTGTGTTCTATCTGCTAAGAGCCAGATGGGCGTTAAATTCCATACTTTAGCACAGCGTTAGCACCCTTCTGACTCTCAACAACATTTTATGTATAAACACCCCCACCCCCACCCCCACACACACATAAACATATGCCTACATATATGCCTATAAGGCGATATAAATATACACACACACACCCACACACATTTACACATTTACACTGTAGGCCTATATCCTATATGTAATTGAAGTAAACAACTTTAGGTCTAACATTGTGCATGATAAAAATAATAAAAAATAAAAAAAATAAAAAATAATGAAATGGAAATAGATCTCATGGCAAAACATTGTAAATATCGACGATGTTAATATTTGTATTACATGCCTACGCGTACTTTTAATTTGCAGTAATAAAATACAAAAGAAAAAGTGGGGATATGACATCATCAGCTCACTCATTGCATATTCATGACGACGTGCATATAACTGTTTTACCAAAATAATGCAAAACATAAAAATTCCATAACTTCATTATTTTTCATCAGATTTCGATGAAATTTTCAGTGATTTGTTTGTTTAATTTTACTCTATTTATTCAAGTCATATTAATTTCAGGCTGGAGCACCCTTTTAAGCTTCTTTTGCCATGATTATCCCATTATTTTTCACATTTACCTCTGGGCTCTATGCAATATCAATATGCAGGGTTGGCATATTGTGAACCATTAATCGCACAATGCACCCCAGTGTGTGCATTTGAAGCGTGCATATTGCCCGTGTTTGAAATACGTAGAAATATTCCAGATTTGCGGGTTGGTGATGACATACGAGTTATTGATATCATTTAATAGCACTTTTCAGGAATCTATATGAATGACTTTTCATGAATAAATTCAACGGTCTGAAATATGGGTGGAAAGGTAATTCACATTATCTGTATAAGGGTAGGGCATTTATAGTGGTGTCATATCTTTTTACCCAATTTTATTTACTTTTGTAATTAAATAAAAAGAGAAATTCAGAAAAAAATTGTGTTTCTGTCCCACATATAAGGCTAGATACAAATTACTTATTCCATTGTAGGACTATAATAGTAAAACCTTGGTAATGCTTTAGGGATGACATTGATGATGAATTATATTTTGTACAAAATATATCCAAAATATGTTATCCAAATAGTGTAAGTATTTTTTGTTTTGTTCATGACGTCGGTATTAATTTCTTATATCTTTGTTTTAAGTATCTTTGAGATCACGCAGCTCTCACTATTGTTTTGTCTTCACATTGCATGCCATGACATATAGTATTCTTGTTTTAATCTCGAGGCTCAAGATATGCACAACAGTTAAAGGTTACTGGTGGGCACATACGATGCGCCATTTTCGAGAATCTATACGAATGTGTATCAGTCGTCCTTCGATAATCTCTTGAGAAAGGGGGACAAACGTTCTACTCATGATCCAACATAATGCCCTGAATCAAATATGAGGAGGAAATTAAATTAGCCAAATACCCCGTTCCGTTTCTCTGGTGTTTGCTTGTCGTAGCCCCAGCCTCGTCATACAAGTACACAAGGAAGGTCTAATCTCGCTGGCCAGTCACAAGGAGCTCCGACTGGTTCGAATGCTTATAGACATTGTGAAGAGCAATCAATATCGTGACAATTGAAGACAATAGCAAAATGCGTAGGCATATGCCACGCACACGACGAACCGCGAGGCTGGCAGACATGCTGCCGAGGATTCGGCCGCAATGGGCATGGTTGCACATAGTAGCGCGTAGGCGGCTGGCTTTCCAGGGGCCTTGCTGAATTTGTTATGGTTCATAGAAATATGAGGTCAGAATGCGCATAAAAAGCTTCTTCTCTTTCCAAAAAGGATGCTGTCATCTCGAAACTATAAATCCTCGATATAGTTGATTCTTTTTGCCATGTTTTTCATATTCTAATCTTGGAAAAAGCGATATGGACCGGTTATTCCAAAGGGCTTTGAAGCATGCGTCAACTGTGATGCCATCAAGTCCAATGCACGAAACTCGTTTGCGAGCATTTTTTTCGCAAGACTCAAGAGCGAATTTCTTGCAATATTTTATTGACGTTTGTGCTTCTAGGTGTCTTCTTATCATTATGAAATGCTAAAGTTGTTTTATAGCGGCAGACGTGAAAAGAACGAGAGTTCAAAAAATCGAACACACATGCAGCAAATAAGTTCTAGAGCGAGACTGGTCGTTCTGTCCATGAACAACACTGCACAAGAAGAGTTGGTCGTGTTGGTTCTAGCTTCCATTCCGATATGTATGTTTCCGCAATTATGTTTTTGGGAGAAAGATTGATATTTGTCTTTGTTGCCATTTCCATCGTAATTGTTTTTTGTGCACTTCCTCATCTTAGGCAGTTTGTTATATCTTGACATCCTTAGGTGTTTGCTTCCGACGAGCAGATGACTCAGTTGCTTGCCATTCACGAAGAGCGAGCATAGTGATCGAAATGAAATACCGGACTAGTCATTGACAATCTTCATAACATGGGAATCTCATTCTGTACATGAATACCTAATATCGAATAACGCAACATCGACTCAGTTGATGCCTTTTGCGGAGCTCTAAAAGTGGCCCTGATGGTACGGGGTCCGCTCGCTATTCATAGAAAGCTATTCATTTAACACGCGTTATGAATAGCGGTCCTTATGAATAGTTATGAATGGAGGTCCTTATGAATAGCGAGGTAATTTGTCTATGGTTTGCTCGCTATTCATAAGGACCGCTATGCATACAAAACCGCTATTCATTTAGTAACGCGTTATGGATAGCGGTCCTTATGACTAGCGAGGTTACCCCAAGAAACCCTGTAGACTATGTATCCTGAGAACTCTTTTTCTTGCATCCCACAGGATGCCGTAATATATTTTGGTTTTTGGATAATGAGGATTGCTATATCTCATCAGTACATTAATGAAAGAACTTTATTACGAAAACTTGATCATATACAATAACAGTACACATTAGATATACAATCATTTGGCAACATATAGATAGCAATAGTGCTAGTAGGGTACGGTTGTTTGTTTTTGCAGTGGCAATCGTAAAACCAGGAATAGTAATGTAATTTCTTTTCCTGAACCAAAATTTCCGTACAAGTTACCATGTCATGTTTTGTTTGTTCCATATTTCGTATTGGTATATTATGGAATTAAATACACAATGATCTTTCGTTTTTTCTTAAACCATTTTGTTGCTTGTAACTCACAATATATCTCTACCGGTTTCCGTTACTTGTATTGTAAAGGCTGTGTTGAAAGGAAGATCACAAAACTGTAATCTATAATTAACCATGGTATTAAGTTATTACGGTCGTACTCGTTTTTCCGAAGGTTCATAATTCCGAAGTTTCGTAATTCCAAAACGCAAGTTTCCCATAGCAGGGGGTTCTTAATTCCAAACACTTGATACATTACTCCGAAGGTTCGTAATTCCGAAATGAAATCGGGTTCGTAATTCCGAAAAGAAATAGGGTTCTTTATTCCGAAAATGAAAAAGGGTTCATAATTCTGAAGGTTCGTAATTCCGAAAATAGAATAGAGCTCTACATAACTTAACTACATATGAACCCTTTTTCATTTTCGGAATTATGAACCCTATTTCATTTTCAGAATTAAGAACCCTATTTCATTTTCGGAATTATGACCCCTTTTTCACTTTCGGAATTATGAACCTTCGGAATCACGACCCGTCGGAGTAACGAACCGTCGGAGTAACGATCCTTCGGAAAAACGAAACTTCGGAATTATGAACCTTCGAAAAACGACATGTAACCAGTTATTAGTGTCAAAACCATCCTCGTTGTTAGGTTATGCATGCAGTATATTGCATTAGCCTACATCTTTGTTCCATGAATGGAGAAGAACGTCACTCCAAAAATATACAAACTAGGCTATGCATACATACATCTTATACACCGCCATAGCCTACTCAATGTGCAAAAGTATGTTTGATAAGTAAACATGGACAACTAAAACAATAAATTGACCCATTTGTTTTTTTCGGGTCGTTTTAAATACCCCCCCCCCCCCGATATAATTATTGAATTTCCTAGAAAGTTGATATGATATGAATTCAGAAAGCACTTCGCATTTTGTTGCAGTTTGGTCATACAATACGAGTTCTGTCTTACATGAAGGGATTAGATTTATCGTTCAATGAAGTCTCCATTGGGAATTCACTGCAGCGAGCCAGAACATATGAACCAGAGTTCGATTGATTTCCAATTCATTTTCTTTCCTATTTGCCCTTATGTATCTCTGGTGATTGGATTTCATAACAAAGAAGAAAATGAGGTATTATTTTACACATACTTATAGTTCTCTGCTAATTACCTACAATTCACCACTCACATAGATTGTCACTAAGAGGGACATATATGTTATAGAAATGTTATAGAATGTTATAGAAAATCATCAACCCCAGTTTGATTATACTACATTGAAAAATAGAAGTAAAGGTATTAACCCGTTGACTACTGAATTTTCCAATTTCCATAGGCTTAATATGGCCCACCCGGTTCCAGTGGGCAATGGGTTAATAAACTGCACCCTACAACGTTGCGTGCAAAATAATGTAAAATGGGCAGGATTTTATCAATATGGAACTACATGTAATTCCAATCTGGAGATCAAAGACAAGAGCCTGAGCAAAGGAAGGAAAGTGGCACGCCCTGAAATAGACCCATTGATTGATTGTTAATTAACTATGAAATCTAACTGACTGGAAACGAGAGTTCTTTTTGTACCCACTACGAAATTCCTAATGTGGGCCACTTGCCCAAGAGAACATTGGGATCACGTAGAATAACTATGCTGCGAAAACCTACTACGACATAGTCTGGAGTAGGATTGTAATTTACAAAAATATACCAGAATTCTAGGGTCTTTTGTTATTAAAAAGAATGTATAAAAAAGATAAAGGACGTTCCCTGTCAAGCAGCCTCTTGAAATCAGATTATTTAAATAATAAAATGAATGTATGTTATTAAGTTTTATGTTTCTCCTTCAAGTGACATGCATACAAATTATCAAATTCACCTTTTGCGCGATTTAAATAGGGACGTTACTTTAAACATAAACATAATGGTACAATTATTAACCTCCCGATTTTTGGAGAGGGTGGCGGGGCTAGAACGGAAAAGGATTTTTGTTTCTGGTAATTGTGACATATCCTCCAATACTCTTTTTGAACATGCAAACTAGACAATAATCCCTTTAAAAATGTAGGGGGTATTTATTTCAAAGTATATGTATATGTACATGCACTAACTATTGAATAATAGCCCCACGTTTGAAAAAAAATGTTTTAATAACTTTCAGAATTACCATATTTATTCCAACACATACAATTTTGTTGAGGAAGTCCAACCATATACCTCTTGGAACATGTTACAGTGCTAGCAAAGGAATAGAAATCTCGTTGGTGTCATATCACAAGCAAAGAAAGATCATCCCTTTTGGACCCCTTGGAAGACCGTAGCCATTTTATTAATGGCTCTGAGTTTGACTGCCCAATCTAGAGATAGATAAAAATATTTGAATGTTTACGCGAAAAACCAAACCAAATAATATATTCAACAAATTGTTTTAACAGTTATTTTCAAAATGTCTTTACTCATCAAAACATATTTGATCGAAGATATTCCCTACACTGTCTTCATCACGGGACGTGTTATAATTTTAGCAAGGAGTTACCAGCGTTTCAGCGAAGAAATAAGAAATCTTGTGCCATCTCACTACACGAAGTAGCATCATCCTTGAGAGACAAACGAGGCAATTTGGCCGGTCAGGTCCGTCCGTCCGGGCTAAGGGGTTATGGCCGATTTTATGTTGATGACCATCGCCTGGATGGAGGCGACAGTTGAATGCTTTATTCCGGTCAATCAATCCACACGGGTGTAGTTCATGCAGAGATGTATGCCCTCCTCATCATCACCACTGGTTCATGCCCATTCTGCCTATAGACTATGCTCAACAGCCTTTTCTTTCGGAAAAGGAGAATCACCGTTGCAAATGGAATTACAAGCAAGCGAACTGGTCGAGGGTAGCGTGTGTATGTATAGGTAGGTGGTCATCTGTTCCAATTATTAATCCTTTGCCTACTTCACCAGTGGCATTTGGTGTCATGTCAAACAAAAGTTGTTTTACAGAATTTCAATTGAATAATATTTTAGACGTTAGGTAAGATATTAAATGATAATTTGATGTTTAACCTTAGTTTTGGCTGAGAGACTTGTACATAGCTAAGCCAGCTTTTGTGCCAATAAGGCATGTAGGCCTACTGTGTAACTGCGAAATGGGTGTGACTTTTTCTAGTTCACTATTTGGCATCTTCTAAGCTGGCTTGAAGATAGGCTATTCGACCGAGAAAAAAAAATGATTCACCATCTTCAATATCAGCATTAAGTAATGCGATGATAATTTCGACAGAATAAAAATATAAACGAAACGGCATTAGATATTAGCAATGCTTTGAACTATTACACGTGTATTAGACCGAGCATCATCGCACACCCTCCTCACTCCAACGCACCCCACCTACATACATAATCAGTAACTGTAATAGTATGCATAATTGGACGAGGGTTTATTGATGACGAAGTATTGTATTCATTAGCAAGTTATTAAACGAAAAGGAATGCATTATAAAGACAATTAAATTCAAATAATTTACTCCACTAAAAAGCTGTATGAGCCGTTGATTTGATAAAATATTTCTTGCCTATTCTTAAAAGTATGAGTTGGTAAAATAACATGAAAAATACAGTGGTACATGCTACGACGTGGTTCGCACCTAACCTTTTCGGTATCCTTTGAAGATTAATTGGAAGAATTTTGCTATAATTTACATTTCCTTTTTGACGAAAGTTTTGATGATTATGACAATATGATGAACATACATGTACGTGCTCCCTTGTGATTAATGATACTGTCCATCAATTATAAAAATGACGATACATTGACACCTCTCGAGTGTGTTTTTTTTCCATTGCCTTTTGATCTTCCGATTGTAAAATTCCATTTTTAAAGAATTTATTTATTAATAACGCGCATGAGGCTACTTTGTTATATTTACAAATTCTGTAGATACATGCACCGTTATTGCATGCTCTCTCCATACCCGTGAAGTGCATGAAAATTATATGTAACAGAGTTGGTTTGTAGCTTCATGGTTTGACTATAACGTTACGGATGTTTTTCTCTTTCAACTCTCTGTGAATGGGTCCTCTAAACATGAATTTTACTTTGTGTCTGGAGGTGACTTGAAAGAACATGAATCTTTCGACACCCAGTCCGGTGCGGCAAATTCGAATGCCTCGCCAAGGAACATGCATGACCATTATCAGGTTTAGGAATGATTTCAGTCTTTCATTATGTCAATTGTCGCCATTGTATGACAAGACGAGGACAATGGAGAGGAGCAAACATCTTTTTTTTAAGCCTCACCTCCCGCCATTCTCGAACACAGATCACGAGAAAATTATTGTCTCGTCTAACTCTTAAAATGTCAACATGAAACGTGAAAAGCTAGAACATCCGTTTTAAGAAGGAGGTAGGTTTCATTTTACAAGTACCAGGATTACGCTTTTTTTTTAATTTCTGTATAAAAGCTATCACCAAATGTATTTAAGTGTTTTATTTTGAGCTATTATGTTATAATTTTAATGAATGAATTAATGAATGATAGCGTCTTTGTTCTTTTTCATGGAGGCATGATTATGTTAATTGTTGGGATTCTTTGTCATAAAACCTTTTTTGTTGGGTCAATTATCGCCACATTTACTTTAAAGGAAATTATCTTTATTATATTTTACTGAGCTTTTTAATCGACAACGTTACAAGAATGAACCAGAGTTATATATAGAAGTGATTTATTGTGATTCAAACTATAAATTCCCTTACACACGAAATATGGAAAACTTATTATTATTACTGGAAGGAGGCCGAGACCAAATCAAAGCAACGTGAAAACAGATAAGCTATGAATTATATTATTATCATTTATTAATTTATCAACGATCGAAGGAAATTTTTTTTGTTGAATTATTGTGCGTGTGTATCAATGTAGGTGTGCATGTGCATGTGGAATATTACAGATAGCATTTGGAGTTGCTGTAATAGCAATATATATACAGCCTTACATTATAGGCAAATTGTTCAAATGCTGAAAAATTAGGCACGTTTTATTTTGAGTGTTTCAGGGAAACGAAACTCATGAAATATTGAGGGGGTACATAGCCATTTATGCTATAGGCATACGACGATTATCCGTTCATATCGCATCTGAAGGGTTTGTAAAGAATTCTTTAATTACGTAGAGAGGATCTGGTCGTAGAAACCACAGATTTTGTCATTACAGTTTACTCGTTTGATGTCATTAATTGTCATCATGCACAGGAGTCACGAATATGTATATTATCACAGATCAGGTTTTCAGTTGTGCAACCAGCTTTTTATTTGCATATGTAATGTTTTATCGAATAGCAAGTTGTCCTTGTCTTTGAGGAACCTTGGGGTATGAACATCCGCTTATGACATATTTGATTTAAGCCAGGCATCGTGGGTGATCTAAAATGTGGGAGCATATAAATTTATTTCTTAAATACACAAGAGCTGGTGGTTTATATTTCTTCATAATGCCTTACTTGGATCAACAAAATTATCCATTTTGCATGTGGTAATAGTACCATAGCATGTTGGCCTATAATTCATTTGACACTTGAGTCCAATTTTTTATCTTTTTTATGTGGACAATAAAAAGTGAATCTAAATAAACGTGAACGTGAGTGAAACATACGTGAATTAAAGATACGGTCGAGAAAATGTATACGCATTATAAGGTATACAATAACGTCATTCAAACATACAAGAGTGAAGGAAATGATAGTTAATGTATATCGAGATCATGAAATAAAGTACATGTATGCGCAGTCAGGAAAACACAGATTTTACTTGCAAAGTGTGGTTAGAATAGTCCTGACTGTATAATGTCCACGGTGAGGTTCTTTTCTTCTCCTTTTTTGTGAGCATTATTCATTCAAGTGCATTTTTCACTTTAATAGTTGTAAAATAGCTCTAATCGAGATGAACCTCGCATTTAAAAAAAATAAATTTCAAAAATAAATTCATTCTCATGAATGGCATACCTTATGTGTATATAAAGGGGAATTTTATGTGAATGGAAAAAGGGAAGTAAAAACTCACTTTTCTATAAGGATAATGAAACTACGAGGTAAAGATAGCACTGCGCAAGATTGCAGTGGAAGGTGGGAGGCGTTTGTTTGCTTTCATGTACGCCAGGCTCTTACCGGTAGAGATGACTGAACGTTCGATGTGATTGAACGTTCGCTGGAGAGCTCGTAGATATATAAGTTAGTGGAATCGTCGTAAATGGCCAAGTGACGCAGCGCTTTGGTTAACAACATACTTTTTTACGCGTAGGCTTATGTATTTGGAAATAGGTTATATATTTTCTAGTCAAGTTATTTTTTTTAAGTGAATTTAGAATACGTAAAATTTTTGATTTTCTATTTGAAAAAATGGTGCTCAGATTCACGAAGCCTATTTTGAGCATTTTCTTTATGCCCATAACATCGTGTAGGCCTATAAGGCTTTACATATGTAGTCGGAAATGGACTTTTGCAATATTAGTCATGTTAGTCATATCAGTCTTTGACACTCATCTTCGTGAATCTAAATTTAATTATATTTCATTCTTAAATGCATTTTTGTGTATACATAACGAAACACATATCTGTTATGCATGACATACAATGATTAATCCAGGGAGGGAGTATCGGAGCAGAGATGCCAAGTGCTGAGCAAAGTGGTACTACTGATTGGCAGTATTTTATACTGCAATGAGAAAATACTATTTCTGAGATGTGTGGTATCTTTGTCGTTCTGTCGTATTGAAATGTGAATTATCCATTTCCTTAATAGAACACTGCTTTTCAGCCAAAAGTACTAAAACGGTTTTTGTGAATGTTTTCAGCTTCTGCTTTTATATTGTAGGCCCACTGTTATATATTACGTGTACGGGAACACAAATGGAGATTTGTACAGCTGCGTTTTCAAGCATACATCATCCACATTACACGTAAGCCTATATTGTTGGATAATGTCAGTGACAAAACGCATAGGACAGTAGATATCGGCGGGGGGTTCCTTACGGGACACTCTGTGCTTGAAGTGTAATTGTGCCGAGCGGATGGCCGTGGCTGACACAAATACAGAAACATATTGCATAGGATGTTTGAACTGAGAAACTTATACTGAGATTCGGGAAGTATCTATTATTGTTGATTTGTATTTCCCGGCTGTTCCACTGCCAGCCTTCCTCCCCTGAGTCCCTCCGCTTCTGCGTATGTATGTCATCGTATGACCATGACGCAATCCCTAATCTAGTTCAACGAGAATAGACGTTATGTAATTTTACCGAACATAAGTTCATTGAAAACAATTCTACATGCATTGTAAGATGGAATTGCAGAAAGTCAGGATACCATTCTGCTTTTCTTTTTCTTTTGATTCTTTGGCCTGTCGGGAAGCACTATAGCACCATGAATCGAAATCACTTGTCAGATTGAAAACATTATTATATCGTTATATGGAATGTAATTTAAAAAATTATAAATATATCGCATTTCAGAATATAGGATAATATTTAAGAATATAACAAATATAATGATAGTACTTATGCACTCTTGCAGTTATAACTACGTAGGCCTAAACACGTTTATGCCTACAATCATTCTGCCTCGATTTTGCGTATTCCTAATCCTCTTACATTGTGAGAGCATTGCTACATGTAATACTATGTACTCGATTATGTTTATTTGCCCACTATCTGTCTTAAGGCATTCCATTTTCACACCAAATATTGGATTTTCAGTTCATAACCACATTCAGGCACTTCAGTGGCCGCCTTCACAAAAGCTCTCTTTTTATCCTTGATTATGTTATGGTGAAAACTGTAGTAAATAAAGTCGTAAAACCTGGCATAGTTGTAATTTAAGTACCATCATGGATTCAGTGTGCGCTGATACTGAGTGAAAGCAGGGGGAAAAAACACTCTAAAATCCTCAGGTGACCTTTGACACTTGGATGACCTTATAAGGTCACTCGTCGGCATACACGTCCAGTGAAGTGCAAGCATCGCGTTGCTCAGTGCAAGTCCTTGCTCAGTGATGCCTCGTCCACAATATTGTTATGAACATTGCATAGCCGCGTTTTGACAGGCAAAGAATTTCAGAACAGCAGAAAAAGTACAATGGCATACATATATCTGATAAATTTATTCCGTGTACATTATATGATTTTACTTCTGAATATAAAAGCGGCATATTTTCAGTAATTTGTCACGAAAATAATTCATTATTCGTCTGAGAAGGACGGAGAGTCTTTTTTGTTGTTGTTGTTGCTTTCATTTCAAAATGGCATGCATGTGTTTGTTTCTTTCTTGGGCAATAAATTAGCTCATCAAAATATCGAAATAGAAAAGTGGAACTTGCTTGGTTAAACACGTTGCAAATCAAGTAATAGTAGTTTAACTTACCAGAGAGAGCGATATGTTATTTCATTATGTTCAGTAGGCCCATGCCTTTTATTCGGTAATTGCTTATTTATGTACACAGGAATATAAATTTATTTTCATCTCGGTGGCAGAGTAGTATTTCAGAAAGACTGAGGAGAAAATTAAGATAAAACTACTGATTAATATTTTAAATTCATTTTGTCGTGACTTTAATTAAAGAACGGAACGGCACAACGCCAGTACATGTGTCTTTATCTGTACTTCCACTTCAGTTTTCTTCTCATATCAGACGTTTCTGATAATGGTTACTAATTACTTGAATTTATGGTGAAAACATAGGGACGTTTATTTATTTTTTCAAAGTAAATCATGATAATCATGAATGTTGTTGAGTAGTTGTGTGATTATATTTCCAGGTGCTTGAGTCAACAGCTCATAGTCTATTATACTAAAAGAGAAACCTTTTGCATTTCTTTCTAGGTTTCGTAATTGCTTGATTGATTAATTTCCAAACACTTTAGATGGAATTTCGACTTCGGCAAAATTATGTTACAGTTAAAAATGTAATTATGGTTATTGTTAGAGGGGAACATGCACGCGTAGAATCATGCCTTGCAAATAAAAATTGAATATTAGTGCAAATACCATCAGTTTTCGATCTCCTTGCATTAGCATTTTCCTTCATGTATATGTTTCTCTTAGGTCTTAGTGTCTAAAACGAGAAGAAGACATAAAAAAATAACTACCTCGAATATGACTATGGATACAAAAGAAGTGCATATTTACTTTGAAGATGATCGAAATTACTGCGATTTTTAGAACGATTTTTTCATCTGCCACAAATTCATAAAATGAAAGCAATTCTATACAGGTTATTTTCCACTCGCAATGGTTTGTGTTACATGTAACATAACTCGTATACTGTGCTTGCTCTCTGTAAACCAATTGTTTGTAATCCTGGCGGAAAACACGATGATAATAATAATTTCGCATTTAATAATACACTTTTAGACACGTTAACCATGTTAACCGATGTTTTGGCTAGAGAATTGCTGATCGTTAACGTCTACTGGAGTGGCGCCAACCACATTTAATACTTCCTAAACATTCTAGGAGTGTATGCTAATTCATAACAATTATTGCTGCTATACTTTGCGAAGTAGGCCATCGAACCAGATATCTTTTTTAAAAATGTTTTTATTGATTTTGTAAAAATAATACAACAGTAGACAACATTTGAATAAAAGTTATGACATACGCACGCACACACACGCACGCACACACACGCACACGCACGCACACGCACGCACGTTCCATGGGGATTTAGTAGGCCTATAGTTAACATTGAACTAGATGTCATCAAATAAGTATTTTACGTTTCTACGTTCAGTTGGATAATAATAGTATAATGAATGTTGCTTATATAGCGCATATCACTTACATAAAAAAAAGTCCCTATGCGCTTGAAGAAAATGTATAAAGAGAAATATCAGGGGCGGTATTCTGAAAACTAGGTTACCTTTTATGTTAAGGAAAACTGTTAATTGCCATGAATTGAAATTGCGCGCAATAAACACTAATCATATTGGTGCTTGCGAAGATGTCTCTGTTAACTTTACGTGGGCACAACCATCTTTGCGCAATCATTAACCAATGACTTGGCCTGATTTTGATTTGTTATGACAATTATTTAACATCGTTTTACTAACATAAAAGTTAACATAGTTTTCAGCATACGGCCCAAGGATAGAAAACATGCCTGGTACATGGAGTAATGATAATAAGGAATCAATCCACTTACAGTTGCAAAGTACAAACAAAAATTATCATTAAATTTAATTTAACAAATCATTATTTAGTAAGCATATTTCAACTGAATAAGTTTACACAATGAATGTATGTACATGTATAGATTGACGTTCATTCTGTCGTTGGACTGACGATACATTAACAAAAATTTCCTTTGTATTTGCGAGGATATGGATGAACACTAGTTTCAATGAACATAGTACCTGGAACACAGAATATATGCAACAAATTGATGACGTACTAAATGCACGTTAAAGCGTCCAAAAATTGCAATATATTTTAACATTCATTAATGTGAAAATAAGCCTTAGAGAGCGAAAGCAACGAGTGTAAAAAATAATACAAATTTGTTTCTGCTGATGTTTTTCGTTATTCTCCCCCCCCCCCCCCGCCCCCAATATACAAGAGGAATGGTTAACCCAACATTTATGTCAGAAACATATACCAAGGCTTGAACTATGAGCAGGGATTGATCAGAAACAGCTAATAGTGGCATATACGCATGGCATTATTGCAACTAATGGACACTCCAATCCCGAATCGCTCGGCTAATACCCGCTAAATTGTGCGATCATTGACGTTGTGCCTTCGTTTCCATATCGCATTGCATATCAATATTGTTTTCAAAGCCCAGGCTGGCTCATGGAGTAAAAGAAATGCCTATTTTGACATCCTGTCCCAGTTGATCGTACTAACGGCACTGGCAATTTGCGAGATGTTTTTCTTTTCGTACTGGAAATTACCTACCAGGGTGCGTCCTCTTCTCTCGTGTAATGCCCTCCGTGGTCACGTGACGTGCGATGACGATTTGTGTCCTTTTAACATGAGAGTTTAAAAAAACAGGATGACGTATCAATGTTTGCCGAATGGGTTATCTTCTTGTATTAAAGCTATGATTATTCGGTTTGAATTATTTGATTGTATGCCAAATAATTAATTAAGAATATCTTGATGTCATTAATTTTAAACCCACCATACATGACGTATTTTTCACGAAGCATATGAAAGTCCAAGGCTGTTTCAGGACATCGAGAGAGCGCAGGAAGTATGATTACCGGTACTTTTATTTTACTTCATGTTTGTAAAAACCGTGTCAAATTTTTCACAATTCATATACAAATTAGCTCCACAAATCATATTAGAATTGCACTCACATGATGTCATAGTCATGTTATTTTTTTTAATAATGTCACAAACATGGATCCTTGTAACGTTCTCATTTAGTCACATTGGTTCATGGTTCCTTTATAACATCTTTATGAGCCAGAACTTAAACCGTTCTTTAAAATTTGGTAATCATCTAACTGGGTGTAAGGTAAATCATTTTCTTCTGTGCTTTATGTTTACTTAATTTTACTTTGCGATATCTTAATCCCATGCCTGGACTAAAGATGAATGTGTTTCAAACAAGTGAAACGACTTGTATTATATCGCATGAAATGTAATAACTTTTTGATCATATATATACTAGTACATATATATATTTGCACACACACACACACGCACACAAATGAGTATTCGTCGTTTTGTTTTTAGATAGACATTGTTTACTCCATGAGAGTGTATAAAAAGACGACCGCATATACTGTGTATTTCTTGTGACTTTCTCGTCCACCCAAAGTGATCAGAGTGCAGTCGCATAATGCACATGAAAATTGCATCTCAGGAATGTCCAGGCGGGTCGTCGGTCAGTAGTTGTAAGAAATATCTTCTAATATCAATGCAGACATTCAGCCATCGTATATAAAAGAAGTTCACCAAGTCCGTGAAAAGTACATTGCAAGTATATTGTGAGGTATTTTAATGGAAGTTACCATGGCAATAGAACCCAATTGGGTTTCGTCTGCGCATTATGAAACCCTGGTAGTCAATTTTCAAGATGCAAAACGACCACGCTCGATTTACTTTATATCTCCTTTATGCTTCCCACGTTATATAATTCACTCTATATTGCATATGATAGTTGATATCTTGAGTAGAGATTGGGTTGGTCCAATCGACATATATGCTGTGCATGACTAATGTAGTATTTTCGTCAACATTGTGCTTTGTTTTGCCATATCTTTAAAGAAGCAATACACAACCTTATATCTTATCTTCTGTGTCGTGAAATTCTTTCATTAGCAATGTATCATATGAATATCGACAAGAATATCGATAGAAGATGGTAAACGAGAACATTTGTGAATACGAGGTAAATTATTTTTTCAACTTGTTTTATCTGTTAATATTTTACAAATTTCCATACTTCCTACTTTTATTTAAATTTAATAAAAACCCGTCAGAAATTCTAGGGACATGTTGAGATTTTTCATTTTTCTTATGATTGATATGTCTTAATTCCAAATAATATATCATGATTGTTAAGAGCCCCGCAGTATCGTTTAGTGCACTTTAAATAATTGCAGGCAATTTTGTGTGATTTTTAAAGCTTTTTTTCTTCAAAATTTAACGTAAGTTAACTGTAGAAGTAACCTCAAATGAGTCGGGTAGTTTTTAAACACATATTTAAATACAAATATAGTTCTCTTCCAGCAACTAGACCGCGCGATGTATATTCTCTCCTATACTCACCGGAACAAATCCCTTTTTTTCTAATTTCCATCCCTGTCACGGGGATTGCTCAGCCTCTCCTGTTCCTTAGGTCAACTCTCTGCTCCGTCCGTCCCCCGAATGCACACCCGACATCGAGGAAACCCATATATGCAAAATTCATTGCCCTTTAAGCTGATGATCAAGCAACCGTAACTCCGCGAGATGTTTGAGGGTCTTTGAGCAATATTTTAATACAGAAATAATGCAAAGCCAAGGCGAATTTGCATTACTTGAGATCATGCATGCCTGGCATGTTTTCTTACAATGTCGCGATCTGTCGAGGATTTCTTTTCCTTCTTCTTCCTTTTTTTATAGAAAAGATTGTCACCCTGGTTAATAATTGCATGTATTATCTCTATTGGAGGTAACAGCCGAATTCTACAAGTTCGATATCATCCCCCAATTTCTTTTTGATTTCAAAGACTCGGCGTTTGGGCAAATAATGAAATTAATGTTTTTCAATGTTTACAATGTACATGATTTTGAAACTAAACTTTTAACAAAATACCTTATTATTGTGTCACGGTCATTTATTAACTTCTAAAATATTTGTAAAATTTACAAAGGTTTTAGATGTTTATATACTTTGCATTCTGAAAATGTATTTCACCCTAATAATAATCGCGTATTTAGGATATATATAGGGGTTATTCTTATGTGTATAAATTTATTTAGATATGAAGATATTAATGAAGTGCAGACGCGACATAACGAATAATGTATGATAGTTTATATTTTTATTATATATATATTTATTATTAAGATTAGTTGGTAGCTGAAAATTTACATATGAATTTCTGTTGAAATTGTTAAGCTATGAACGGATGCTTCGTGTTTTTTAATGGACATTTACAGCTAATGCATTTCCATTTGCGCTTTGAAAGTTAAACCTAAATGACAGATCCAAAGTTTTCGAATGTTTTATTTAAAAGCATGTACATGTATTATAATCTACATTTTATCGATACTCAAATATTGATGGTATAATATTCCCTGATTTATGCAATGAGATCACCGCTATATTATAAACTGAATTATGCAACGGCAAAAATATGTAATGGGGTTTTCCTCTTTCTTAAAAAAGCCTTTATTTTACAAAATAGATTTAGCTTTTGGTTCAAATTATCAACCGTAAATTAAGAATGGACTTTCTGTACCTGACTATTGACAGTTTAACTTATTTTTTGACAGCCATCAATGCAGGTATTGACAGTAAATTTAAATCCAATAACGAATGCAATTTATTTTGCAATATAATATTCTTTGAAGTATGCCATCATGGAAGCCATTTCGAAAGACCAAAGAATTATGCAATTAGCATGATTAGATACATGTACATATATATGTATAGATAGATGTATATGTATGTATACATGGGCCTACATATATTATAATGAATTATGTATGGCAGGTTTTTTGCAGGGGTTTTTCGTCCGACTTTCATTTTTCTTTTTCGAAATTACTTAGATGGAAAAGAGAGAGCATATATTTCTAATAATTGTTAAAAATCGTTATATAAACGTGTATAATGACTGATTGGCAAATGCATAACATATAATTGGTTTTAGGTCCATTTCTATCAAACTTTCCATGCCCCTTTTAGCAATTTGATTTCCATTAAAAATCCAACTGGATTTGGAATATATTTGTAGCATGCAATCGGACAGCGTAAAAGCTGATACGCTTATAGATCATATGTATACACAATTACAATTACAAAAAGTATTGTAGGTTTCAATTTTTTTCTAGCAGTCTTATTTCTATCAAAATTATTTTTAGCTGCAAGATATAAGATATTTCCGAATATAATATAAGTATATAATAAGTAGTTGAGAATTATAAGTCTGTTTTGATATGAACGTCCTCCAGGAATTTGCAGCAATGCTGCCACATTTGCTCTTTTTAATTATTATCATTATTCAAACAGTCGAAATTATGAAAAGGTTTAAAATGGCATTAAACTGGCAAAACTTGAACAGCGCCACCTTACAGTAATTGCTAAATTGAGATTATAATTTGAAACTTAATTGCATTTTATTTTGAATTTCGACAAACAGCTGTTGGGAAAATAGGCACATTTTATATTTCAAACTATTATTTTTGACGTTGCTCATGTGGAAAATTGCCTACAGATACATTCTAAGCTTCTACAAACTAAAATGGGGCATGATGGGAAAATTAGAAGCACAGACACTTTTCAAATCCTGTTGAAAGATGGCGCCAATTAGGAGCTTCAATTTACTATCACTTTAAAATAGAAAATATTTTGTTATCATCTGTCTTTATGATATCTTCAGAACCTCTATAAATCGGTCAACTTGGTTTTAGTTTGTAGGTATAAATTTTGCTTTAGTTTGGGATAAGATTTATCTTCGTCGCGTGTATTTTCTTTCTTCATATGACGAACAGGGAAAATGGTGACCCACGAAGAGAGGACAATTCACCTAAATCTGGAAAAGAATCGGGTCTCGCTGTTTCCACTAAAACATGTTTTTTCCTGGTGATTTTTGTTTAAGATTTGATTAGTGGTGTGGAATCATTCAATATGTTTTCACACCTCATCTATTCACTGGAAACTGCACAGTGCTTAAATTTTCATTATGGCCTCATTATCATATATGTGAATTTTGCAGCGTAAGAGTATTTGGTTTATTGGGGAGATTTTGTAACTATTACGTGTGATGTTTGGAAACTCATGTCACTTTTCTCTTCAAGAAATTTTCTCGATGTGTTTTAATGAATACAGACAAATACTATTGTTTGTAGAGAGATATGAATGTTATAATGAATGGGAAATTATCCTAATAAGATGGAAAATAAACCAACCCCAAAATCGCTAGTTTAGAAGTGTACAGGCTTTACAAAAAACATCCACTTTAGCATGCAAGCAATTTTAGCTATGAATATTCACATATTTTAAAATGAAATACGGAATATGAATATATGATAGATATTTCAGCGGAAGTTGAAAATAACACAGAGAGGAAATGTGTTTCCTCCTTTTCAATTCCCAATTATTATATGTTATTCATTGTTCTTTCCCTTGCTGTGTTAGTACTTGTTAAACTGTGATTTGGGGGCAAAAGGGATGTTCGTTTCTAAAAATGACAGGTACTTGTTTGTAAGAATTCCTAATTACCACATTTTCGATTTATTGATGAATAAAAACTTCTCAAAACTGTATATATCACACGAATAAATTGTTGTTTTTATTAGTGTTATAGAGAAGTAATATCTTCCTAAGTTTCCTTTCGATCTTTATGTAGTAGATTTAAAATGACTTTATCAGGTTTTGAACTGTTAAAGACTTCCAGACCATTTTAAGGACCTGTACTGGAATATTGATATAATTATAATATATATATCGTATGATTTTTAATTGCCATCAGTGTTTTTATTATAATGTAATTTGATTTAAACTAATAGTTTTGTATTGTAGGATATTGGCTCTTAATTGAATTGCGAGTAATTATTTTAGTGTTATTTCGAATTTCACAACAGTTACTTACGATAAGAATTTAAATCAGTTTCTCTTGAATTTTATTGCATAAAGTTGAAATAGCTAATACCCACTCCGAAGCATTACTGGTACTACATTTGTTAATACTGCCCATTGTAAAGGGAACACGCTAGCGATATTCATGCATATATTATGCAGGAAATCAAACCAACCGGTGTAGATGATCCGTTCCTGTATAGATTTCTGGATGACCTCGAGTAACCTTTGGACTCGGGTGACTGACTTGTTAATGGTGTTTCCCATAGCGACCAAGGGACATTAACGCTGATCATTCCAATTGCTGTCTCCGTCTGTCCGTTGTGTATGGGAGAAATCTGAAGAAGCATTTCCTGTTAAAGTCATGACGTTGATGGATAACGAAAATAATGATAAAAACGTATGTTTCTTCAAATTAAGCATCGTCAGTAATATAGCTGGACATTGCGTGAATACAAAAAAAATGCGTTCACTGATTCATTTGTCATTTTCCCAGTATAAATAAATTAATATAACAGCCTACACATGGAGCACTCAAAAGAAAGCGTCTTTTTGTTTAATTAATAATCCTGATAATCTTTATGATTTATTTCAGTGGATGATTTTATATTGATAAATCACGTTTGTTGTATTATTTTTAATAGATGGAGAAAGTGTTAGTTCACTTTCTTATTGTTTGATCTGCCATTTAGGGTTAAAAATTTAGCCTTGCATTTTATACTGTTGTGGGATAAACTTTTCAGATTTATTGCATACATCTTGATTTTGAAGCATGTGTTTCGTTTATTTAACTCTCATAATTAATCAGTACCATCAAAACTTATTGCATTATAAAGTCTGAGTATAAAGGCTATGGAGAATGATATGCGGATAAAAGAAAGCAAAGACGCACCGTATTTCCAGCAGCTAAGTCAAATTGTGTCCGTTTTACACGACACATTTTGTGTTTCTGCTAGAATACATCAAGTTATTTAAAATGTCATTTAGGTATTGTTGCATTGATTCAGTATCTTCGATCATCTTTCCATATATGGTTATCTAATTTTTCGACACCATGCTGTCGGAGGATTATTTTACTCACTTTCATATATTTCAAAAGAACTTCAAGTTTAGCAAAAGAGATTTGAATATTTTTCCACCTTATGACAAAATATGTTGCAAAATAAACAAATGCTCTATAATTATGTTTCAAATCGTTAGCAGCTATATATGGAATATTAATGTCAAAGTATATTACAGAAAAAGGAAAAAATCAGTTACTCTTGATGATATGAGGGGACAGAATTGTGAACGTGCCCTTTTGTGGGAGGTGGCAATGATAATTTCAAAGATATATAGATAAAACATGAAAATTGATGGTAGGAAAGATTTAATGTCGATTGATAATATGTATAAGAGAAAGTATTCAAAGTAGTATGCCTGGAATTCTTCTTTTCTTTAATGCTTAATGAAGAGATTACTTTCCACTAAGCTAAGAATTTCATCAATTATTAATAACGCTACGTGCAAGATGACTGTAATTGATGAGAGTAAAAAAAAAAAATTAATGTCCAGCGAAATTTAAATCAAGATAACCATTCTGCCAATGGTTAAATCTTTGATACGTCACGGAAACGGTTTTTACGTGTACCCCGATGTAGTTTATATTTACCGTTAATTTATAAGGTAGTAGGAAATGTCATACATAGCAACTAGAAAAAAAACGTGCTTGAACTTATTCAAGCACGTGAGACTGTCTCCAGAGGTTGTATACGTCGCCCCCGGGGCCGCTCGGGAAGCCTGCCGCGCTGGCATGCATACCGTCCACTAAAGGTTTAAAGAAGTTTGTCGTCTGGGATCACTCTTCGTGCATGTGCATGGCTTGTTTGGAAGTATAGCAGCTTACGAGTTCACAGAAGGCCCCCTGAAAATTTTCTTATTATGGCTTTACCCCCCCCCCCCCCTCCCACGTCTCAACGCACATTTTTCCTATTTAAGATGCTATAATGAAAGCCAGAATCATACAATATTATTTTTGCACCATCTTGTAGGCTTTAGGCTTATCAGCCCTCCACTTGGAAAGGGTATTAATTTTAAAAGAATAAAGCCAAAGCAAAAATGAGACGCATCTACCACTTCAGTTGACAGTTCATGGAGAAACATATTTTTACAGTCTGAACATATTCAACATTCACGTCCAAACAGCGTTAGTGGTGCATGTATGCGTGATTCAATTTAAGGACAATTAAATTTTCGCTTCTAGTGAAATCGATTCCTTTTAATATGATTAAAAACGATATGCGCGTTTATTACTTTGTCATCACAGCAGAAGTATATGCTTGCCGCCATATCCTGAAAAAACGAGACTGAGAGAAATTATAATAGTAATACGTGAATGGGCCTCTTTTTTCTCGTCTTGGTTGAAATCGTTCAACTGAGGGTGAGTTCCCAGTTCGGAACAATAGGTAACTCGTTCAATGGCCTTTCATTGTGCGTGCGTTAGATTAAAATCTGATTCTGAATAGAGTAATTGACGTTGCTCGGCGTTCCATGCCAAAGACGAAATGTAAGAGAAAACCCACAAATTTATTTATCGCCTGTCCAGAAAAAGGCTGAACATACGCGTAGTCGACTGAGATTGCTGAAAGAAAAAAAACCGCACTGAGGTTGTCTGTTATCGCACAACACACGCGCGCGCGCGCGCGCACCCACCCACTCACCCACACACCTTACATTTGCACTTTCAACATACCGCACGTAATACACACACACACACACACCCACACACTTTTTGTTTTTCAAAACACACGCCCGACGCACGCACACACCCACACACACACACGCACACACCCGAACACACCACCCACATTTACCCACGATACACCTACACACCCACGGACATCAAAGTCTCGAACACGCGCATGACACAGAATTGGACCGATCGCAAATCTTATACATTTTTAGCTATAAATTGGCGGAGTTTGTCATTCAGACTGCACAATATCATTTGATACAGTCCTTGATATACATTGTAGAGTAAACCGTAAGCCACCGGACTATTCTCTTCTTTAATCTTTCAGCTGTAACGTTCACATGTCGTGAAAATAAGTAATTGGGTTCAAATTCCATGAAGAAGAATGATACTTTGAGTGTTTATAATGATTCATCGTTTGTAAGATCAATGGTCAGTGCTTCACAAAGGGAGATTCATCATCTATTGATTAGTATTATGCAAATATCGATATCTTTGCTAGGTATACTAACTACTTTAACAACGGGTTTGTCAGTGTGACATTACAAAGAATAAAATCCTACAGTCGTTACGAATTTCTGGTACTTTTATATCTAAATCAAATAAAAATCTGAAATTTCGTGGGTTTTCGGGGCCTATAATGAGAATTGCATATCTTGTCTCTTTTAGATATCTTGATGATTGAATTTTATTCCCCCATGATAAAATTTAGGCACACAAGTATTGAATGGAATGTAGCGTGTTTCTGTAACATTGCCCACATTTAGTCAATTATAAGGATCTATTTTGAATAATATGCAAAGCGCTGAGTAGAGCTGAATCATTCGTGCTCACGTGAATGGTTGATATAGGACAGTTTTCATCCGAACACCCTGAAGCCAGAGAAAGCCCGAGCATTAGATTGTCAGGCGTTCGTGCATGAGTGAGGGGGAAGCAGGCGGTCCGATGAGTCTCAGCTCGTCGTACTGTTCCAAGATGCCCTCGAGCCGAGTTCGTTTCAGTCCAATGGGTGCGAATGTACTTTGCCAAGGTGTGCCTCTCACGATCCGAGCATGGAAGTAGTATTTAATGTTGACCCTGGCTGTGCTTACTCTTAAATGATATCAAAGAGAAGTTCGTCTTGTGTATATCGAGTCTACATCTAATTATATCCTACCGCTTTTGGTTTCGAGTGGCAAAGATGCTCTCTATAGATTGGCCTACATTATTTTGACGGAATGGTTCCTTCTGCAGTTTTTCATTATATTCTCCGGCACCTCGCATAATATTATGTTGAAAATAATTAATTCCGAAACGTCTTAGGTCTTTATTCCAGGATATAGACGATGACGTTTGAAAAGTTGAAATTTACTTCTAATGTAACAATGATTTGAGAACCAAACCACAATACACCAATGAATTTCTCGTAGCCTTTTTAACTCGTCTTTTATGAAATACATAATTAATCCGGGGCTGAACGCATAATTTGGAACTTTTGCGTAGATTATCACAAAGAAAATTCCACCGTTTTTTCATTTCGGAAATTAATTTTTTACCTGAATTCACCACCCTTGAAACTGCATTCCTGTTCACTGTACTAACCAGGGCATTCGGTCCGTGGTATAACTATTCTAGTTTTATTTGCAAGGTGGGTTTGTTCGTCAGCCATCGTTTCGATTCTCGTTTCGTTTCTCGTTTCGTTTCCGTATGCCCATTGTCACTTTCCTATTGGAATAACATGGTACATATTTTTTTGATAGTTAGGTTTACTGTTCTTTAACAATTTTTTCAAGTATGAAATCCAGCCATGACATGAGGCAAACAATGTTAGGTGCAAAAGAACAGATTTTACTAATCGCTTGCCAGATTTAAAGAGGAATTTCTTTTTAGGATTTGCATGGTGTGCTTGAATCGTGTATCATACATCGCGACCTGTACAAGTCTATGGGCAAGAGTAGGCCAACACCAGGAGGACTAGGAGCAGTTAATATCAAGTAGAGTTTGAATGATATGTACTTTGTTGGAAGAAAATCTAGCAGATTTCGCCTTATTCTAAAGAAGTTTTACTTCAAGTCCAGATGCAGATATAGGGGTTAGTAAGTTGTAAGCCCCGCCAATACTGTCGTTTCGTCAGAGGTGCGGTTGTCGTGCCAAGAACCAGTACAAGCTGTAGACGCTCTCACGCAATCAACCGCGATGACCTCACTGATTCCGAGGGAGTTCTTGAGGGCTCTGTGGCAGCTTCGAAAACTCAGAGGAAAAACGCGTGCCCTCTTGAGTTTCGACAGCATTATGAGGTTACCTCTATGTTAGCTTGTGAGGGTTACTGGTTCATCTTTCTAGTTTAAAACATATGCACGCCCCATACACACGCACACCCACATCTAAGCACGGTGCATAGCTGTTTCTCCATCAGTTTCTTTCTCCATCAAACTCTGTGATCCATCTCGTTTATCCGTAACAGGTGACCATAGGCAGACTAATATAATTTGAGACAGAGAGAGAGAGAGAGAGAGAACAAAACATATATACTTAGAGAAAGTGGTAAGCAGGTAGTGTTCTATTTATACAGTTGAACCTCGTTATAACAAACTCCTTGGGACGAGTGAATTACCTCTTTATACCAAAACCTTGTTATATCAGGGCTATAAAAATAGAATACAAAGAAGTAGGACCAGTAAAATTACATTGTTACAACGACAGTTTGTTATAACGATAGTTTGTTATAACAGTGTTATTTATAACAAGGTTCCACTATACTGTATGTTGAAAAAGATTTTGCCTGTAGCCTGGAGCATGGTTAAAGATAACGTGTAGCTTTTGTATAAAATATGTGTTTAAAAGTCGGTCCCGAAGGTGTTGGGTGGCGACAATGGCATTGAATTTCTTTTAAATTACTTTTTAGATATTTTAAAATCTATGATTTTTAGAGTTTTTCTTGGCGGCGCTGTAGGAATAGAATCATCATTCTTATTTTGGACCTTATGGCAAATTAGCTTTGTGTTATATGGCTTTCCAGTAAAGTCTACCACTTCTAAGAATATTGAAAATTTACATCAATTTTCCATTCTTAATAGTAATTGATCATTAAAAAAGAGAAATGACAGAAACTGTTTTCTTACATACTCAGTCAAATTGATAAACAATGCAGCTGCTATCATTTCAAATGTTGAATAGCACATTTAAGTATAGACAGTACCGATGGAGGTAATTCTAAAGTGTTTGGGGGTAATATGAATTTCCTTTCATACTTTCCTTTAAAATAAACCTTCAATCAGAGGAATAAAATTTAAACTCGGGGGGGGGGGGTCTTTTTAGCGGAGGATTTTTTTTTTGTATCTTCTAAATTAGAATGTATACCGTCGCTCAAAAAGTTTAGTATGGATTTATAAAGTATGTCTGGATGTTCTTACAAAATGAGAAAAGCGCGGACAAAATGGTTCCCAGATGGTATTTTAACATAAGCATATGGTTGCGAGTGTAAAACCATGAAGGAATTTTCATAATGGGAAACACTTTGTTGATAAAATGGAAAGTAGATCCTGCAATAAAATACTGCAATAGAATTACAAAAGACTCTAAGAATGTGAAAAAGTCTCTACAAATTAGGCCCTGAAGCTAGTTTTACAATTTCACAAGATAATGTATTTCTCTCTATCATAAAAAAATACAAACAACGTTAGTCATTTTTTCGATGCCCTTAGTACCAAGGAGTTATGTCCATGTTACAAACGGCTTCAATATTGTCACCACCCCACCCTCTTTTCCTTCGTATCGCGTCAACGCGCACCGCTGGGATTTCGGCGGGCGTTGAGATTGCCATTCCACCACTACCACATCTCATCCAGAAATGCCCATGAAGATACATGTGTTATAAGCGCTACGGTGTTGTAGGGCAGACCCGACCAGACGGTTCACTGTCGACACCGCACCTAGCAAGAATGCGAGAGCCCCACCTCTCACTCACCGGGGCTTGTGTGTCAGTCTCTGCCCATGATCACTCGCGAAGATGAATATGAACTCGCCCTCGTCGCTGCATGCTGGAGGGTCAAGTTTGTCACGTGACAAAGAACCAGCGTTGTTACCCCATTATGAATTGGCAACCAGCCAACTTCGTTATTTCATTTTACTCCAATGAAAGCACATGTTAGATCAAACATTTAAATTCGAAAACTTGCTAGTAATGGGCGTGAGGGATTTTTTCCAAGGTTTTCATAACAATTTATGTATTTTATGAATTCGTAATCTACGTATGAATTGTTTTGTCGACAGTGCCTGCATTAAGGAAGCATGCATTGAAATTTTCTACTTCTGAAGTACGTAGGAATGTAGCCCCTTGTAATGTAGCCCCTTCACAGAACTTCGCATCTGCTAAAACATGAAATCGTCTGGAATATCAAAAAAAGACATGTGATTTATTTTTGTGATCCAATTTTCTTCATGCTGACGATATTGCCCTTTTTTCAAATTCCAAAAAAGGAATCGAACATTTTTTGGGACCAATTGAATGAGTACTGCAAGCAATGGAAGCAGGAAATTAATCATTCTAAAAACCAAAATTATGGTATGTAATAATTAAAGGAATTTGATAAAAGAAATCTTTTGGATGAATGGGCATATTCTTGAGAATGTAAAAGAATCAAAATATCTCGGGATGTAAGATCATGTCTAGTTAATCAATTATGAGTATTATGTTTTTTGTTTTTTTTTTTGTATTTTTTGAATGCTATACTCACCATATATTTTTCTGTTTTTGTCATGTGTTACTTTTATTATTATTATTCTGATTATTGATATATTCATACAAAATATTGATGGATATATCAATGAAGTTCAATGAATAAATGTACATACTTACATGAAAGATATACTTGGATGGTCAAGATATAACACTAGACAAAATAATGATACAGTGATACCCTTACTCCGTCAATCTATGTGTACTTCTATTCCTAAGCGCACCCACGATGATGTTGATACACCTGTAAGCCTATCACCGAAATGAGATGCTCGACTCAATCAACATCAACCATAAGAAACATGGAACATGAACGGGGTCAAAGCCCTTTCGTAGCACTTATACCATGTCGGAACATGGCGTTTGAAGCATGGATAATCTACCATGTAGTCATGCTAGTCATGAACGCTGGGCTTTGTTTTGTGATCTCGTCCCATATTAGGGAAAAGTATTCTCATTTACTATTCTAGTTAACAATTTAGTTTTGGGAATAGGTCCTCAAATTGACGAGTGAATCCATGAGGCTTCATTAAACTCTGCAGTGAAAAAATGGGTTGGAACTAGGAGAGGGAGCCGTAAAAGGTATTTTCCGACTCGTGGCGTCGAATCGTCATTTAACAGTATACATTTCGTAAAAATTATTATTAGATCTATTATCATTAGGATAGTACAATTATGTAATATGCCTATTGTTTCAGCTTATAGGCATAATTCATTTCAAATAAAACACAAAGTAGGCACACGGTAATCTGTGTTAAGAACATATTTTTGGTAGTATTAGACCAAACTGGATCACATCAGTAATAGACCAAACGGTCATTAGACGAACTGAGACTTGGACCAAATGATTATTAGACCAATTGGTTGATGGACGAGATGAAGATTAGACGAAATGGTAATTAGGGGTAACCTCGCTAGTCATAAGGACCGCTATCCATAACGCGTGACTAAATGAACAGCGGTTTTGTATAATAGCGGTTCTTCTAAATAGTGAGCAAACCATAGACAAATTACCTCGCGATTCATAAGGACCACATTCATAACTATTCATAAGGACCGCTATTCATAACGCGTGTTAAATGAATAGCGGTTTTCTATTTATGTGCGTCCTTCTTTCTTTTTTTCCGGAGACCCGGATGCATTCTATTGAATACAATGAAGATACCAGCGATTTATATATTTATTACCACTAGTGAATTGTTCCCCCCCCCCCCCCCCCCCCCCCCCCCCCCCCCCCCCCCCCCTCCCTCAGTAAGCATGATTGAGATCACTAAAGCTCAAATAGCAAGTCCTGGTCATGGAATGGTGTGTGCATGTTTATGCATGGCCTTTATCTTGATATGCAGAGCCGTCTAACACATTGCCAGAGGCACCAATACAAATGTGTGCATTTAAAATGCGCGCGCAGTAAGAGAGACGATGAAAATCCCGCCAAATGAATACCAGCAGGAGTATGGGTAGTGAACATGGCTGCTAACTTGACGGTTTCCCTACGTCTCGCTCTGCACACACGAGTTTCTATTTGGTTTAGTAGTCTTCTACGCTGTTTTCCTCGAGAGACATAATCGCCCAATTCATGTTAATTTTCTTGTGCGTTTTCGCAAAAGCAAACAGGGTGAGGGATTTTGCAAGCAGCAGCTATGTCACGCTTGCTTTCGAAAGTAGAAAATGGGAGAAGGAGAGAGGGAAGCAGCAATGCCCCCGGTAGGCCTGTAGAATGGCATGAATTGAGTTGCCTCAATTCGTTCTCTCATGCATGCGCGAAAGCGGAGGAGAATTCATTGCATAGGAAATAAGCCGGGCACAATAGGAGGTGACGGAGACAGCGCTTAGTTCGTCGAGGGCTCGTATTATCAAAGAGAAGAATATGCCACTAAAGTGTAGTTTCAGAGGGGGAGAAAGGGGGAGAGAGAGAGTGTGTGTGTGTGTGTGCGTTTGTGAGTGTAAACAGAATAAAAGCGAGAGAGTGAGGGAACATGATAATGAAATTCATTTGAAAGAAATACTTCTCAAAGAGAAGAAAATATTTGGAGATAATTGTCATGATAGTTCTTCCAAAGCCCGTATTGTAAACATGACACAGAATCATCATGCAGGCCTAACGATAAAAACAGTAAACGTAACGTCATTTTATTGATCCCTTTAAGATTCATTATTTGCACAAAAAATTGTAAATGAAACATTTTTTATTCATTTTTATTTTTATGTTTGTTTATTCCTGTACATGATGTTAACGAAGAATACATAAAACATGAAAACAATATGTACCTCGGAGTACAGTGTCAACTGAAATACCAAACTTGAAGGTGGAACTTGTTTTGGTGCTGTCGTTGTATTCCTGCATTTAAAAAAATAAATGGCTAGTGTATACGATTAGCAGAAACAAAAGGCTTTATTTGACAAATTCTTATTCATTATGTACCGAGTGACCGACACATATAAATAAAATAATTTTACTATTCTTCTTTGTTTCTTATTTTATAAATGACAGGAACGCAAGGTAATGGCGGAACCAAAGATGTCACCATGGACTTTATAAACACGAAGCTATATATCATCTAGCGTTTTGCTAGGGTTTCCGTTTGTCTAGGCTAACCGGGTGTTTACCCGGGAAGGCCTAGGCAGAGGAGGCTAGGTTTGGCTTTTCAACTCGGACAGGATCCTTCACTGGCCAATGGCACAATCGTCTTGCGTTCGACCAGGGCACGGTGCAGCATCACCAACCAGCTTCGATCACCAGCAGAAGAAGGAACAACCAGAATCCTCTCTGAAACCACTGGAAGAGCAGCAGCAGCACCTAGATAAGCAACAACATCTAGTTGAAAAACCAGGACCTAAGCAACACCACCAGTTACCTAAAGACAGTTCATCGCCTCCAAGACAGCAACCCAAGGTTGATAAATCAGAGACAGGGAGTGACCGACTGTCCTTGAAACCTCAAGTAGCCGTACCGACCTCAGAAGCCACAGCAGAAGCACCAACAGCAACAGCCCCCGTGTCAGTGACGACATCCATCAAGCACTCTCTTCGTAGTCCAGTCTTTGCTGATCTTCCAGTATCATCTTCCTCGTCCAAGGGTAACGAAACATCGCACTCCAAACTCGGGGGATTGAAATTACGGGGTATCTCTGTTGGTAACACCAGCGCAATACCTTGCTCTACCGTTACTATCACAAGCAAAGGGAAGCCGACCTATGAAAAGATGGAAGCTTTAGGAGGTGAGTTTTCAATTAAACGATCACATATTTATAAATGAGCCATGAAATTAGCAAGAAAACCTCACATTTCCTGTTGATAGAAACAAAAATATTTTATAATAGTTTTTGTACCATACGAATTCAATTTTCGCACAAGAACAAGGAGGCCTATATTATGCTCTGCAAACATTGCAACCTTTGAATGAGGTAGCATTGAATGGCATGTTTCAGAAATGTGAAAATCATTTGCGTGACTATGAATAATTTGAATTTCCTTATGATAAGATCATTTGTGATCGACGGAATTTAACTGCCGCAATTACCATGGTTAGGCCATGGATATACATCTATGGTTGACGATAAACAGAGTCAAAAGATGTTTTAAACATGGAAAGTGTTAATACAACGTCGAATATGCCATGACCGCAGAGCTTGTATGCAGCGAGTGTATATGTCAGGCCACGATTTACCACATAAGCTGATTTAATAAAGCATTATTAGACATCTGGAAATATGCTGACTCATTAATCATGGCCACTTTGACAAATAACGGCAAGCGATAGAAACAAAAAGGGGAATTATTGAGATAACGTTGAATGCGTTTTGACGTTGCCATGATTGCAGCATCCAGACGCCGTACCCAGACAAAACGGATGGAATTATCTTCGACCAAGTACGAAATGTCGCGATTTTCGGAAATGAAAAACAGAATGAAATGCATGATCAGGACACTTCCAAAGTTTACATTGTTGATTTATGGTCAAAGGAAAAGGCAATATGAGAAACATGAACAAAGTGACGAAAGGTCAAGCTGTGGTGGTCAGGAATGACTAATGATAATTAAGTTCACATTAAACATGAGTCAAGCTAATTAAAGATTTCAGGTGACATTTACCACATAGGGATTCAGTGATTCCTGTGCAGTCGAATAATTCTCAAATTCTTAAAACGTATAGATCTTTGGCGTGACGAGAATAAAATAAAGGGAGGTAGAGGGAACCTTTCCGATTGACCAAGGCTTTTTCAGACTGGCAACTCCTTGAAGTGACAACAAATATGTGTGCCGCGCTACGTGTACATACATGAGCACTTCCTTTTTTGATGTATCATGACACGTATTTTTCTTGACCTTCAGTCATGTGACAGTTGATCGTACAGTGATGTGTCTCTATTCATGTTTTTGTCTTTTTCCTAAATATATATTGATAATTTATAAAATATATTTCATTGTTAATCAAATTTCCACCATTTGCAGACGTCCCATGTGATTGATATTCAAATTCTTAAAATGAACTAGATCATTTTCATAAAGTACAATATAGCAGCCAAAAATGTGGATTTACAGCTTGCGTTTTGAATGAAGATCGAGTTCCTTTTCACAAATTACAATATGACAGTTAAAATTGTTTATTTTAATAGTTGCATTTTGAATACAGAGTTTCCACCTTCCCAGAATATTTCTGTTATATAATGTTTGCATATCATCACCCTTTTTAAGGTCCCATGTAATGATGTAACGACTTCAACCGGTTTTGGGCAAATAAAATACCATGATCAAGACAGAAAAAAAGCTTAGGAAATTTGCCCTGCAGCTAAGAGCTATCAAAACTTTCCATAAGTACATGCTCATTCATACCCGCACAATATTTAGATGGATCTTCGAGAACTAAACTGTATAGATTTACATATCTCTAGAATAAAATCTCGCATTAGAAGCAAACACATGGTATTACATAGAAATATTAAACCCTGCTATTGGTATACACGTGACTCAAAATATATTGAGTCAAAAACATGGTCAAATTCGAATGAATTCCAAATCATACTATAGGAATGAGTTGATGTTCTCGAAAATAAAATTGCCTTTGTAGAATTAACATAATCATTGTCCAACTAACGGCGTTACTCTAATTCACAAGCCCCAAGGTCTGTCACGAATCCGCCAAAGCCAAATGCTGTAGTTCCACTGTAGCCTGGTGGTATAGATCGTACTTGGGATAAAAAGTATTATTATTCCTACAACGGAGGTGCTAGATGTACTGTGGAAGGGAACCACATTGCACGTCATCATCATCGTTGTCATTGGTGACATAGAAAGCGGTCGACGACGGAATGAGGGAAAGAAATACGATATTGAAAGAGATTGTGAGAAATATGACATTGAAGGAGATAGCTGGTCAGTCGTGAAATGATCGATAGACAAATGATCATTTATTTATGAAGAGACGATTGCATACATGTATAATTGTATATAGACACCTATCCCTGACGGACGAATACCAAATCGTGCAATATAGATGCAATTCTAATCTAATTATATATGATCTACTCTTTATCTTTTTGACGATTAGATGAAAATATGGCTGACAGAAGGCCTCTGATGAATTTTGAGCCAGTTGAAGATATAAGACCTCAAACAATACAATGTTCAAAGTGGCGAAAGTGCACTGTTCTTGGCACCTATAGTCAATTGAGAAAAATCGCACTGACAGATGGACGAGACCTTCCCGAAAGAAAAGGCTGTTCAAATGATGAAAACAAACAAACATTTTCAGTAGGAAGGATTGCTTTTTTCTGTATTCTAAATTAAAATATCATCACGCCGCTAACTTCATAAAGATGGAATTTAAGAATCAAAGACTTGTCTATTGACCAGGATTATGATTATTTTTAATGCCTGAAAAAAAAGTACATATTTTTTCTATGATATTTAAGTTAATCAAACATGAATTCCATTCTAACTTTCCCTCTCCTCAATAGGAAGAGTATTTGCTAACCACAAATAACATGACATGACGAGTTATTTTGTATGAAAACCCTCAAATGGTATTTTTTATAATGGTTACGAGAACATTTCATTTTGATACTGCAAAATCAACAACAAAAGAGTATAAACACATGTAAATCAAAATTAAATACATGGGCACTAAAATAATTCGTTCCAACCCCACAATAAGCTGCTTTCATAGGAAGCACACAAAATAGAGAAATCGATTGAGAACTTAGAGAGAAATCAGACAAAATAACCAGAGAATAATGTTCTACCAAAAAAATGACAATTTATGATCACGAGGCTGTGATGGCATATGTTTAATACTTACTCTTTACGTTGTGTATTGGAAAATAATATCCAAGATATTTATTTATATGAAAAAAACGACTCAGTCTAAATTTATAATAAAGATGTTCTAATGGTATGGAAGTTACGTACATCAAAGCCCCTGGGGAGGTAAATCCTGCACAATGAGGCAAAGTATTAATGCTTGACGAGAAAAAAACAATTTATTTACATGTGTGAAGGCCTGATATACAGTATATGGTGGTCAAATTATTGCGTGCAGAAACTCTTCCTATATCTGTATTATTAAATTATAAATGATGTGCATTATACACACCCCCAAAAAGTAATAATATTAACAATTCGGGTAACAATATAATAAGGTATTTTAGTCCGATAGGCTTGTGCATATATCGTTCGCCCAACTGCTTGCTTCAGCTCACTTGTTTTGTTTATCAATTCTTGGCGGTATTCAAAATAGCATTGCTTTCTGTGTGAAGGATGGCGAATTCACAAATGGTTCTTGTAATTTAGATATCGGTGCTAGTTGTCTCCTTTTTTCCGTCCTCCTAATCACCACACGAGTCTGTTACATCATCCTTCCTCATCGGGAAAGAGTCACAGAGCGAATAGAGCCCAAATGACATTTCACGACGAGCCTCGATTGGCTGAGAATATCATAAAACCCGTGGGCGAATCAAAATCTAATTTCTACCTTCCTTACTTCATGAATATCCTCATACGTTACAGGCTGGTTATTATGGACGCGGCGTTCGCGTTTTATCTCTCTCTAAATCGCTCCACAACGTTGGCTTTTTATCCCTGCACACACGCCCTCTTTTCCCCCCATTTTTTCTCATTCTCTTGTCTATTTTTCTTTCAATTCTTGAATGTAACAAAGTATGACAAATAAAGTATCCACTATTCGGAATCATGACACTGTAGATTGTATGAGACCTTAGTGAACTTAACATTGTGGTCGTTAATATTAATATTTACTACAAAACAAGGAACATTCGCATCAAGAAGCGTCAGGTTGGGAATTGACCTAAATTTCACAGCAGAGGACATCTGTCTCTTTATAAGTGATATCTGCTTTCACGGAAACCGTCGTGAATTAGAGATAATGATAAACGAAGGAGTCAGATATGGAGTACTATAATCCTCTGAAAAAATTACAATCCATGCGTTTGAAGTATTCTATTTGCCAAAAAAATAATGTTGCAATTGCGCGGAAAGATTGTAATTACCTCGGCAATATTCTCCTAACGTGCTCAATGTGTTGGGTAAATACCAAATTCTATACTCCTTGTCCCAAATACACAAAGCAATTAAGTGATACCGTTCTATGAGAGAGTATGAAAGAGATAATCTGAAGTGATAAGTTCTGATCGATTTGGGTGTTACGGGTTAGAGCCCAAGTAGAATAGGCCTACATATGCCTACCGATAACAGTACTTGATTTCTGTGATAAGTCCACAAAAGAAACTTGAACAAAAACATGTAGAGAAAATCTAAAATAAGGCCAGAATATACATATCAATATTGTTGATCGTTTTCAGTTTTTATGTAATATTGTTATCAACAGGGACTGTATAAATGCAATTTGAAAGAATAATTTTGCCACTAATTTAATTTTCACGAATATTGTCTTCATTTAAAAAGGCATGTAATTTATAACGGGTGTTTTATTATGCAAGTATGCCATTGTGTGATAATTCCGAAATTTTGTTATCTTCAGGTTCGGGTTACCCGTACGGCGCCTCCTACATGGTTCCCGGGAATGCACCGGCCTACAAACCTGGTGGAAATATGCCTCCTCCGCAGTTACATCTACGAGGTCCCTGGCCTCCTCCACACATTGAAGGTATGCATCATAAACCGCATATTTCCCAAAAAAGAATGTTCGTGCATCTATATTCCTTTTCAAAAAAGGTGTTCAATGAAAGTCGCATATTTACACGTATGGTTAGTTTTAAAATGGTCGAAGTTTTTTTTTTTACTTTTCCTCCGCGGTACCGGGTACCATGAGTGTTTTTTTTTCAATATTATTTTTTGCTTATTAATTTATTTTTTATTTTATAGGCCCTGTGTTTAAAACTCACATTTTCATATTTGTTATCAGAAGTCATTTGTATTTTTTTTCTTAATGTAGTAAGAGTGAGGTCAGTTAAATGTATTATCCATGCTACGTATTTCTTTTATAGACCTTCTTAGAAAAATGGGTTGAAATAGGCTTTATTCGACTTTATGAAATGTGTTGGTTAAGACTTATGATGATTGTATCTCCTCAACCTTTTCATGTCTGTCTTCCACGTTCTATTGTCCCTTCTTATGTCTGTCTTCCACGTTCAATTGTCCCTTCTTCTCGCCCTTATTTTCTCTTCACCCACTTTTCCTTTATTCCTTACTCCTTTATTCACGGAACAATTCTATCACCCAATCATCCGCTCCGGTCCTTCTCTTTGGTCAACTTCTCTTTTACCCGCTGTAATTTCCTTCTGAAAAAAAATCGGGCATTATTTTTCGTCTCCCCTTGTGTGCTGATAGGCTATGCGAGCCTGCCTGTCGGAGCCTCTTCCCTCTACCCACCGTACCTGTCGCTGAGTGGTTTGTCGCCTTCGGCTGCTCCTCTTGGTGGGGTTTCGTTTCTGCCACAGCCCTCAACGCACAGCTCAGGTACCACCACATCCCTCATTCCGTTCGTTACTACCAAATTACATTTTACCCTCACATAAAACGCACTCACTCACCCACCCACCCACATACACACACACATATAATGCACACACCGCACGCACAACGCACACGCGTGCGCACAATATATTCTACACAAAGAGAACTGAACGAACAAGGGAAGGAAAGGTTATGGATAGAATGGAGACCTAAAACTTCAATACGTCTTGACCCCCGAAGCTCTATGAGCTAGATTAAATTTATTCTTGAGTGTTGTTAATTGAACAGGAGTATCGCATTTATGTCGGCAAATGTTACACGGCGGGTAGAGTTCAAGTGTACATGACGTTTTCCTGTGGACTGTAATTAAAACTGTGAAGATCCATTCTTAATTACCTCAGCAACGCTTTACACGGCTCGGTTCCATTCGCATGGGCCTGTAACATTAGCTGCCCCATCATTCAGGTCTAATGATTATACCCGAATTCGGAGGTCTCTTTCATTTCGGCACACCGACCAATGAAGCAAAGGATTATGTAAATTTGATACAACATCATTTTAGTCATGGGATACTTTATATCGCTAATTCCTCTCGGGAGCCTTATCAGAAGACACATGTTTAAAATTTAAATGGCTTTTTTTTTCGTTGTTAAAGTTAAGGATGTCCTATGGGTAAGAAGAATTTATACTGCTTCGTTTGATAATTTTCACAATGAGGGACATCGATTTGAAAAAGAAAAATGAAAAAAATATGATAGTAGCCATAGATGGTCATCTTGATATTAAAACTGTATCGTCATTGAATGAGAAAACTTGTGTGGATAAAAGTGTTAGAATTTTATGGATGATAAAATAAAAATTGAAAAAAAATTAAAACATTTTCACTGATTTTCTTACCTTCCGAAGTACAATGTAGGTCAAGGGCCAAAATGGGTTTGCGAATTTTGAGGATAGAATATAAACAAAAGATACATAATTCTGAATCACTTTTATTTTTAGAAATGATATCATTGATTGCGGTTGGCGCACCAATACACCTTGATGTGCTTAATCACGAAGATCTTGGGATTAAAAGCAGTCAGTTAATGTTAGGCATGTATTCGAAAATTCTGTCAGCGGAAGTTAATTGTTTCTAAATATTCTACACGTAAACACTTTGGGATCTGGATTTTGTTAGACTCTCGTATCACAGGCAGAATACCCCCTCACCCCAAGAGGATGAATTATTCTCGATTTTTCCTATTTTAGATAACATCTCTCATCATGTAGAATTTGATCAGTGTGGCATAATCGTGTATGTATATATGTTAAACATTGTTGCTTAAACCGCCCTAATGGAGATTTTCATATATATTTATTTCTATACGATTGTTAGTGTCATTTTTTACGTTTTCTTCTTTTTCAATTTACAGACGGTCAACCCGTACCAGCCACAATCCATCCCCCTCAGACGGACAGCAAAAGCTTAATCTCGCATCACCACTTGTCAGCAATGAAGGAGAAGGATAGTCTCTTGGATAGTCCAAAGCACCACGCCACCACCATGGGCAAGCAGCGGCATCCAACACTGCTCCCGCCCAAAATGGAAAGTGATGTCAGCGCTGCGATGAGGGCAGGAAAACATGATAAATTGGTTTCCAGGGAAGGACATGGCAATGACTCGCAAACCCGGCAAAATCAGCATCAAACGAGCGGAAAGAGGCACGTCAAAGAGGAGACACATCCGCCGCACGTGGAGAGCGGTGCCTCAAAAAATCAAGGCAGCAGTGGTTGGGAAGGTAGCGAGAGCAGGACGCATAAAAGGGCGGGGCAAGGAGGTGCAGAAGGTGGAAAGGGGAATTCCCCCCAGTCTTCGCAGTGCAAGGAAAAACGCGAGAATGGTGGAGCTGGTGACGGACCAGAGAGAAAGAAGAAAAGCTCCAAGAAAAGACTTGAACATGCAGATGAGAATGGTAACTCGTTAAAAACTAACGACGGTAAAACGGCTCCTCCAGGAAAGACCTTGTCAGACAGGTTAGCAAGTCCACCAGGAGGTGGAAAGGGGACAACCCCTGGACTTGGTGTTATAAACAGCATGGGGACAATATTATCCGTTGGTGTGGAATCATATACCCTCCCAGGAGATATCCATCATTCAGCATCACTATTGAAGACCGTATCACCGCCATTGACAGTTACCAGTGGCCTGTCAGAAGGATCTAAGCAGAAAGCATCTCCTGGAGTGAGTCCTACACTCAGTCCAGGAGATGCTCCCCACAGCAATTTGAAGAAACACTCACCAAAGGAAACTTTGAAACGAACTTCCGATGGTGGAGGTTTGAAGCTTGGGAAAGAAGATAAGCGAGATGAAAGACTTTCTAAAGATACCCAATCAACAGGAGACAAACGTACGAGCCCGATTTCAGGTAAATAAATAATATTGTGCAGCAAATTTAAATACTATTCTGTAGTTTTGTTTTGTATCACTTCTCCAATTTGTGATTTCTCTTGTTCCAGTCACTACTTTTGTAAATTCTCACTCTGTCATTTATTTTGTCTTCTCTTACCAAAATCAATCGGATTTTAAATTGATAGTTGTATATTTCCATATGTGACTTTGTAGTTTCAAATGACTAAATCTTTTTTTTTTCAATGATTACTTTTTAATTGCCGTCTTTCGTAGCTCCTCCCTGCCACCTGGACATCTATTATTCAGTCCAAGATTCGCTCAAGGACAGGCAGTCTAACAAATACATTTACTTGAATAATAAATACTTGGTTTCACTAGAAAGTCGTCATTGCATATACCTCCACTAGAGAGATAAGGGAAATGGAACGTGAAGATCAACATTAATCATCCAGTGTTAATCAGGAATTGTAATTGGGCGTTCTTGTACATCACGCAATGAGGAGCACCATTGCAAATGTGTTGGGAGTGCGACTGACGACGAGAGAATATCTTAAAGTAACTATCTAGAAAAGAGCAAACTACATGTCCGTGACAACATTTTCCGAAAAACCTACATGACTCTCCACGGACCTGAGTGTATAGGTCGTTTAGGCTTAGAGGAATCACGCATGGACTTCCTGATAAAAGGTCCCAACTGTTTCAGTCAAAACACATTGTACCATTACGCCTGTACCCGTGAGCGATATGGCATATAAACCACAGCTTGTTCAAACTAATGGACACGAGTTTATTCATATATACATGTAGGTTGTAAAAGTTAGTACTCCTGACATGCAAGTTTTTTCTTTACATGTATTTCAAAGGCGGGCATCCCAAAAGTGAATGATTTGGAAGCTACAAATAATTTTGTTGGAACATTTTTCATTTGTCTTATAATCCTGTCTATTCATAATGGAAATCCCAAAGATTCGTCTGTGTGTATCCATATTATTCCCCAACCACTCCGCATATCAAATTTTCACTTAAGCTCACTCACAAACGTGCATGAATGTATTTATGATGTGTATCAAGAGTTGAATTTTTCGGCGGGCAGTATGAGCTGTTGGTCGAAACATTATGTTAATAATAATCGTTATCGGAAAATTAAATTTATTGGCATTCGTGTAGGTGAAGTAATCACTTCAGAGGACTCTGCATCATATCTGCAACAATAACTGATTGCATGTGATTTTCAGAAGACTAAGAGAAGTTTAAGCTTGAAGGCATTTTAACCCATAGGTCTAACGTCAATTAAAAATATTCACAATTATATTAATACAAATTTATAAAGCGATAAATATCATGCAGCAAATCCCAATAAAGCGTATTAGTAATACATTACTGATAATTCGTCATGCTCGTAGCATTACGAAATAGATTGGCAGATTCGTTTAATGGAGAAATGGTTTTGTTGTAATGTATTATGTTGGAGTGGGTATAGATTAAATCAGAAAGATCATCGCAGAAAACTCCATCGCATTCTCCTTCAGTTTTTCATACATACATCACCATTTTTTTTTCGTTTAGGAAGAACGATGAGATGTAATTATATTTTGTATTTTGGTAATATCTGTGAAAAATTACAAAGATGTTGAATTTTACAAAGGTATTTTAGATGCTTGTTACCTTGGTAATTTGAAATAAAGTGTTCAGTACATCAATTGACCTAGATATTGTATTAAATAGAGCATAATAAAAGGATTATATTGTTTATCATTAAATGTAGATATAATCATAAGATGCGAAACAAATTTTTTTCGAGTATACAGACAGATTAGAAATTCCTTTTATGAATTGTATTCATAGTTTCCAGCATCTCAAGGGTTGAAATTTGTAATGGTTTTTTTAAGTTCTGGATGAGGGCTATGAATCGAAGTGTGTTTACTGTGATAAAATTCCCAAACGTTCATTTCAAAACAAATGTTTAAAATTAATTTCAACGTTATTTCAACGTTTAGGAAATTGACACAAGACATAAGGGATTCACAGGGGTATAGTTTAGCTTTACCGATACGAAGATGATTTTGAAATCCGCTCCAAACCATAGCCAAGGGATATTTAAGAATAATTATATTACGATGTGTTTTTACATGATATCAAACGATATTTCTTTAAAGGTACCCTTCCAATTTGTTGACATGGTCGTGAAAGTAGAGTTAGAAATGTTTATTAAGTTGGCTTAGATTGTAAGAAAATATCTCCCTGAAAAGTTTTAGGAAAATGATCAGCGTCTAGTACGGGAAAAAAATATTAATTTCCAGTAAGAATTATTATCGAATAATCGGTTGTAATATCTTTATTTTTCATCATAACTGGAGGAGTGATTGGAAAGAAATACCGTTTCCCTACCAATACAATCTTGTTCCCTTACCATGGACTTTTTAAAAATACGTATCGTAAAATTTGGATAGTATGTATCTTTTTAATCAATTTTGAAAGAATTTCGATACGGTCGGAAGCATGTCTTTGGTGTTTATTGGCAGGAATATGTTTTCAATAAAAGTTCATCCGAAAGCATACATTATTGAATTTAGCATGATGCAAGTATTCCTTAGCACAATCTGAGATGTCTGGGTATTGCATCCGGTGTAGTTGTTGCTGTTTTGTTTTTATCGAGACACAAAAAGGTCGTATTTACTCTCAATGCTAGATGCCGCCTTGAATAATTTATAATCCTCACTAGAAATAGTCTTGAGTAGGAAGATTAGAGATGAAGGATCGCTCTAATTGTCTCAGTTCTAAACATTTATTTTTCAAAAATGAGGTTAGATGAAAGATTCCTGCATAGACTTTCAGACGATCATTCTCTGGCGTCACTCAATAGGTTACGAAACTATTAATCATTAAGCAGCCATCTTGCGTGTGATACTACTGTACGATGGCTCGAATCGGTTAACGAGCAATAAACTTGATAGATCGGACAAACGTCATTCAAGAAGGTGAAGGTTATCACATGCACGTATCTTTCAAAGATCTCATTCCTCGAGATCTTAAGTCATGTCTGACATTTTAGAAAACCGAAGAGGCGAAGGCGGAGGAATGGTTTAAAACCTTTGTGGACTTTAAAATGCTCTGTTACACATGATATCGTCCGTTGAGTGCCAGAAGGGCGGTAACTCGTATAGTAGAAGTATTCGTGAATGGCCTTCTGGCTACCCGCAAAACAATATCAGCAAAAGTTGAAAGTCAAATCAGCGAACTTTAACATGTAATGTCACTTGATTTTAGGAAATATATAATTATGTATGTTTACTCAGTTTTAGAGGTTATTCTTTGCACAAGAGACTATTTCACCGTGTTTGTTATTTCTTTTGATGCGGTTTTTGTGAAGGGATTCTACGTGATTCAGATTTAAGGGTTGGAGAGATTAGATCTTTATATATATAGTAATAGTAACAATCCACAAGTCTTTGTAATGTTTTTCTCTTCTTTTCCCCTTCGATACAACAATGTTTATGGCGTTCCTCATAATTAATTTCATTCTCTTATATCATGTTCATTATCATGATTATTGTTCAACATGTCCGGTGCCAAACCCGAAGGGAAATCACGTTGTTTTCTTATAATTGTTTTTAATCTAAGCTCATTTTAAACTTGGCAATTGATAACGGTCAGTGTTGTAACGTTAATGTAACGTAGGGTATTTTCGAGGTATGACATTCATTAGTCAAGTTTTTTTTCACCCACGTGAATATTGTTTGCCTTGAGGATACCATGCATATTAATGGATCTGTTGGATGAGATCACAGACAAACTCTTTTATGCGTGAAGGAGAGTCAGGCAAATGAGAGGAAAACAATTTTATCAAGAGAGGAGAGACGATGGAAGATGAGGGAATGAAAACAGAACTTCAGATACTGACCCTTTGAAAATAATAGGCGAATCCCTGGCGATTTCAGTGCAGAAAGTCTATATAGCTGAAACCCTCCGTGAAGATACAGTGGCTCCATGCGGGCAGCTGACAACCATCAGGCCGCTAGCCGCCGCTGCCTGTGTCTCCAGGATACGGGTGTTTCCTATTTCACGTCGACTTTCTTCTTGGCCATTATACGCCATCTGGAGTCCCCCCGTGAAACACGTCCTCCAAATTTGATGCAAATTCTCCAAACTCTTTACTCTGAAATAACACCTGAGGGCGGTATTAGGTTTTCATTTATGCACTAGATCTCTATCACGCCCTCTCTCTCTCTCTCTCTCTCTCCCTCCTGTTTTTCTCTTTCTCTATCTCTTTCTCCATCTATAGTCTCTCTTTTTTTTCTCCTGTTTTCCCCCTTTCTCTCTCCCTCTCGTCTTTCCCCTTCTTTCTCCTCTCTCCCTCTTGTTTTTCTTTCTCTTTACCTCCCCCTTTCTCTCCTCGCTTCTCTCTTCTGTATCTGTCTCTCTCTCCCTCTCGCTATGTATCTGTTCACTCTTTATTCGTTTCATTATCCATATTAACCGCGTAAGTTACATTTTGATCTACTGTTAGAATGTGCTAGATTACGTAAGTTTCATGCATACAAATTATTGTAAACATTTTTTTAAATTTGAATTACTTGAAACGACGCCAAAAGTGTTCATTTGAAACTAGGAATGAAGGAAAGGGAAAAGGAAGGGGTAAAGGAAAAGAGTGCACTCTAAAAACTAAAGTGTTAAAATCACAATTGAAAAGGGCCGAGGAGTGACCACTTGTTCAAAATGGCACATTAACACTTTAACATGCTGGATTCAGCATTTATAGTGTTGCATCCAGCATGTTAAAAGTGTTAATCTACCATTTTGAAAAAAGTGGTCACTCCTCGGCCCATTTAAATGGTGATTTAACACTTTAGTTTTTAGAGTGTGGGATAAAGAAAAAGTGAAATGGCTAGCAAATGAGGAAAGGAGAGAAGCTGAGAGAGAGGGGGATTGGTGCTGGAAATTGACTATTATTAGTGATAGTTTTCAGAATTGAATAGGAATTAACGCAAATAATATGGATGTAAGAAAAGTCATGAAGCAGGAAAGAGAGAGAGGTACAACATGACAAAGAAAAAGCGAAGAAAATCGATTGCTGCAAAAATACATGTAAGTCGTAATTGCTCTCTTGCGTGAGAAACAACGCTCTACTTCTGAAACCATTTCTCCGATTCCTTCCTTTTTAACAAATATAATCCGTCAAGGAAGCCCGATAAGTGTTCCAAAGTTATTTTCGAACAATGAATTACATTCATCAATTTATAACAATTCATTTTGTAAGAAAGCGGACGTTTGAGTGGAGTATTTTCGAACTTCCCTTAAAATACACGAGTCATGTGCATTATGGATAATGACGCAATCAAAGCAATGTTTCTCGTCTTCCGTATTTGAATGGGAATTAGTGCAGTGATATTTGGTGTAAGAAACGTCGTGCATCGTGAAAGGGAAATAGAGCGAGGGGGTTATAACATGACACAAAGAGGAAAAAAATATAAAAATGAAATCATTCGAATAAGACTATGCCGTTTTTGGTCAATGCAACCATTTGCATAACGTCCAATTATCCGTTCATTCAATTTATAACTTTATTACATTTGCTTGGAAGGTAAAGCAGATAATTATCCATGTCAGTCAAAAGCGTACCAAAGTATAAAACGACAACAACAAAATGATATCCCTCAATACGACCTTGTATTATGTATCCAACTTTTCATAATTAACTCCATGACTAATTCCCGACGTACACAAGTTTTTTGCGTTGTTGATATTGACGTGATTCTTGTAATATAATCCCCTCATCCAAGGTTGAGCTTCTTCCTTCCTCCACGTTAAAGGGAAAGTCCACCCTGTTATTAAGTTGATTTGAATAAAGAAAACGGAGAGAAACAGATAAGTGAAAGTTTGAGCAAAATCCGACAAGAAATAAGAAAGTTATGATTTTTTGAAGTTAAGCAATCAAACACAAATTGGCAACTTCGTGACGTATCTTGCGAGCTCCTCTCCCATTTGCTCAGTACAGAACATCTCATAAATTTACATTTTCTAAGTTTTTGATGAAGGAATAGATTTGTTTCATACAAGTTTTGTGTAAAAAAAGCATATGAGCAATGTTTTTATCTCAGGTGCATGTATGACTTATTATTTTCTTTAGAGAAAATACAAATTAATGATTTTTCGGGTAGAGGGCAATTGAGAGAGGAGCTCGCAATACGTCATGGAGTTGCCAATTTGTGTTTGATTGATGCAACTTCAAATATTCATAACTTTCTTATTTCTTATCGCATTTTGCTCAAACCTTCACTGATCTGTTTCCTTAATTTTCTGCTTCTTTTAAAATCAACTTGTAATCAGGGTGGACTTTCCCTTTAAAGGGCAATCGGAAGATGATTTGTGTAAAAGCAGAAAAATAAAAACAGGATGGTGAAAGTTTTAAAGAAATCAGACAAAGCATAAGAAAGTTATGGAATTTGAAAAGTGAGATCACTACATCTATGCGAATCTCAAATTGACAAGTTGGTGAGTCGATTGTGACATACTGGCGGTCAACTCTCCCGTTTGTCGTACACAAAAATATCATTAATTTACGGTTTTCTCCTCTCGGGGCAATACCAAAAATGTTTTTAGATAGCATATTGTTATAGGTCCTCATAACAGAAGACATGCTACTGAGTAATACATTTTGAAAAAATGACGTTTTAGTCATTTTGTGTGTTGGAGCAAATAGGGGATTTGTCCGCCACTACATCACAGTGACATTACCGATTCGGCCAATTTGAAATTCCCATATGTATAGTGATTACAACTTTCCAAAATTGTTAACTTTCTTATTGCTTGTCCGATTTCGTTCAAACTTTCACCAATCTGCTAATCTGATTTTTCCTCATTCTTTCAGAACAACTTGACATTAAGGTTGGATTTCCCTATAAATTCAATATTGCTTACGTTATGTATCCGTGTCACGATTGATACACAGTGCATTGCGAGCTCGCTGATCTGGGCCCTGTTTCATAAAACTTGTTATCAATCACAATTTACGATAGTTGTTATAAGCTACTGAAATCATTGAATTTGATTAGCTAAGAACAAATTTGTCAAAGATCTGCGGCAGTTGTTTTTTAGAACAAGTTTTGTGAAACGGGGGCCCTGATCAGTCGTTTATGTGCATGCTCTTGGTTTCCTCCAAAGGAGGAAGGGCCTACTATCCTTCTGTAGCTAGCTCGCCTTCTTTTTTTTCTGTTTTGAATGTTAGAAATAACAAACTGCGTGGTGATTGATGTACTGCACAACTCATTTAGGCCTCGTTCTCATTTGATGTAGTAAACCGCCTACTAGGAAGAGGGAAAAAAGGAAACAAACACGCCACGTCAAAGTAAAATGACGTAAGCGTTGCGCTTGACAAATATTTTGTAGCGTACAACACTCAGAAAATTGAGTATGCGTGGATGCCTTTGTTGCAGGTATCTCCTATTTCTCCGCCATTTTCCATTCATTTGCACGTAAAATTGTTAATTTGCCGCTGCGTTTTTGAGGTAGTTTCTGATCAAGTCGTATGAATATGGCTTTTTGTGAAAGAGGGGTGCGGGGGTTCACAGGGAAGCATCATGTGCCATCGAGATCATACATTTCGTTCTATTCAGCCTGTGGCACGGACATGTAGGGTTAACGAGATTTGCCAGAATGAATCCGATTTTAATTGATCCCATGAACACTTAAAGACATACTCATAACTAACTACGAATGCAATCATGTACTTTGTGCAGACGCATCGCATCGTCTGCAGACAAGTACTGTATGGAGGGAAACAATATTATATCGGCTGATATTTAATTAGGCACTTAGGCACGATGCATGATGATATTGTATAATCGGCGCATTATTATTATACATGATATATGCTGCTCACTGAATATGATGCTTTCGTGAACAGGGATCATATATCTTTTATTAATTTTAGTTTAGGGATTGCTTCTTAGGTTTGCCGGCAGAGCACCATATTGAATGCGCCCTCATATGTCCACTATCTGAAATTACATTCCAGGTAATGGGTTCACAGCTTTCAGTAATAAACCACTTATCACTAAACATGCAGGTCGAATACTGTAATAAGGACGCCTGGCTGATCATTGGTTACCCCTGTTATTTGATTCATTTCTGATTTTGCACTTCTAGTGCACATTCTCCACTCCACTTTGAAGCATTCCAGCCTGGCAATCATTTTTACAGGCGCAAATAATACGCTATTCCAGCCACAATGACCTTCGCATCCTGCCTAACACGTGCATGGTTGGAGAGGAAAAATGTAGAAAAAATTCCCTCGAATCCACGACCTTTGCATCCCCAGTCAAGTGATTAAACCACTCGACTACGACACCTCTTCATGTTTCGTAGTCAAGTATACTACTTGATACTCCTATGAATATGGAAGAATACAACAACACCTCTACAGGTGACGTAGTATACTTGCATAACTTTGAAATGAACTAGGTCGTTTGTTCCACATTTCTTCTCAATACTAGACTGTTGGTGAAATTACGTTGCTTTTCGCGAACTACGTGGTAATATATTTTTTAATAGTTTGGAGTTGTTTAATAAGTAGTCTTCGGTTGTTTGTTTTGTCATATAGGTGCCACACCTCCAAAGGTCAGTCCTCAAGTCACTGCGACAACGGTCAGTGAACCCTCCCCGACTCAATCCACGACCACTATATCGCCATCCAATGCCAACGCTACCGTTCACCTGGGATATATGCCAATGTATTTGCCAAACACATGTCAGCTGAGCCTAGACAAAGAAACGAACAAAGATGCGCCGAAGAGCGGAACGAAAGTGCATGCCACCACTTTCGTACCGGCTCCAGGGGAATTCATCCCAGGGCCGGCGACGAACGCCACCGTGGGAATTTCATCGGGGAAAGATGCAAAGTGTAAAACGTCACCTTCGCTGCCTGTCGGTTCGAACGGGAAATCCCCGACTTCTCATCTGGGCAAAGGAAAGAACAGTGATGCGACAGCCACCGGAAAGAAGGAATCTCCCAAGACTCAATTGATAACTAAGGGCGCAACGCAAGCAATGGGGGAGAAGTGCGATGGAAGTGCCCGATGGGACGATAAAAAATCATCTAATAAGTCACCTTGTGGCGATCATACGGACAGCGGGAAAGGAACTTCTGCAGGATTTGAATCAAAGGAAGATATGCATTCCAAACACGATGACAACGAGAGAAGAGAATTGCACGGCAAGAAAAGACACCTAAGTGGCAACTCAAGCGGGTTGAAATACGATTCACGAAGTGAAAGTAAACCTGATAGGACTAGTAGTCATAGCAGTGGGAAACACAGTCGTGCGCGAAGTATATCCGGACCTGATCCAGGGGTATCGGGTTTGATTTCGCCTCGAGATTACAGCTCAAAGCATAGTGATAGACACACGACAGAGAAATCTCTTGAAGACCATCGTCGAAGTATGGATCTCGTTACGGGGAGAGTTGGCCATCCCAGTCTGTATTACGACATGGCTATGGTTAGTGATAGGACAAGGACAGATACAACCCTCCCAATTCCCACTTACCACGGGGAGTGCTTCACCCCATCTTCTGCAGCTCACGAGGCTGCTGCATTAGCGAGACATGAAAGCATGTTGCGGACAGCTCTCATGGGTAGCGCTCACCGCGGCATGCCAGCCGGCACTGGAGGAGCCCCGCTGGTTTCTTCGCCGAATTCGCAACCCTTTATAGTTTCGAGCCATGCCACATCGGTTTCCAGCTCGCATACGCCTTCGGGCAGTAAAAAGACGATGGGTTCCGCCAGCGAAGGGACTGGAATTCAAGGACGTGGAACGCCTGGCATTAAGGTTTCGGATGGTAGGTGTCCCCCTATCGGGATTGCCGTGGCGCAGCAGAGACAGGATGGTGACTGCACAGGAACGCAGGGAAGGCATCCGCCCCGATCTAATTCCAGAAGTAAGTGCATGGCGTTGCCTACGATCTTTCTAAAATTATAAACCAACAATTTAAGGAGCAACATACATTGGAAAGTCTACAACACTAAGTGAATTTTGATACATTAAAAAAAAAGACGAGATTTTTATGATACTTATGCAAAGGAAATATTTGTCTTACAAATTCAATGTATTCCTCAAAATGGATAGAAAACAAGTTTGTCATCTTTTGTTCTTTTTTTTTTTGGGGGGGGGGTCAAATTTCTGAATGGTATAGTTTTTATTACTAAAAATGGAGGAGGTACGGACTGAAATGTGTTCCGTCGATCATAACCCAAGAACGGTCAAAACTGCGATTTCTTTAAAGATATCCATTGTCGGGCATCTATTTCCGACGTTCTTTATCTACCAAAAGATATTGTTCTCTTTTGCATCAGGTGCCAGTTCTAGTCCACACATTAGCCGCGTTCTGCCTTCATCGTCACTAGGTGACAAACGAGAGACGGAGGATGAACGGATAGGAAGGAATCGGGACGCGGGAAGCGGAGGTCACAGCAGACTGAGCGACAGGGAACAAAGGACGGCGAGAGATCAGTCACCTAGGTAACTATTGTCTGCAAGATTTCTTTCGGAGCGTACACCAGGGCATGTTTCACAAAGCCGTCATAAGCACAAGTTCGCCGACATCCCAGCGAAGCGCGTCCATTGCAATAAACACAAGTATGAATAGGATGTTGGCGAACTTGTTCTGACGACTGTTTCGTGAAACGATGCTCAGACGTAGAGATAATCTTGTGAGTTGTAAATTATTGGCATTATGCCTAACGAGGTAGAGGTCGGTAGCTAGATCATTAACAATTAAAAAGTTCAACGTCTACGTCATGAACGATTCCAAGAAATATATTGGTATTAAAGATATTATTTCTTTATGAAAAGATAACTTATCGAGATGGAATATAGCAAGCTCATTATCGATTCTAGTATATAACTAGTAAATCTTCTCCCGCCCGTCCTTTTAAGCTCTATATAGGTCATCTAATTTTGCTAGGTTTACTAAAGATTTTCCTCCAGAGAGTACAAAGTGCATTTCAATATTCTCTTATTTAGTGTATGCCTTATTTGGTATGTTCTATAAATTATCCGTTTTTGTCGGTGTTTGTTTCATCAGGGAATCTCGTTCGAACAGTGAAGTACCATTTCATGTCGGAGCACACCGCAGATACCAGCACGATCTAAGCGCCAATCTTGTCGTAACAGGTATGACATTTGTGCGTTGGAATGGGATATATTCCGAGACAATTACGTGTTACGACACATGACTATTTGTGATGATATGAATCGTTGCGAAGACGAAAGTAATTTTATATATAAAAACGAAAATGCAGAAGACGTATCATACACCAATCGTTTTTACTAGTGACGGGAGTTAGTTGAATTGCTGAAGTGTTGATTCTCCTCCTGATTTTAAACAGGGTTACGATAAGATAAACTGTTAAACTTCCTCGGGTGTCGATCTGAAAAATCGCGGTACTACCCCTTTACTTGTGACGGATGGATCTCAGACATTTTAAAAATCCTTTCAGATTCAGAAAAAGCATTAATGTTTATACTCTAGACTTAAACAAGGTTCGGACACGATAAAACTGTTTAAATTCTTCTTTTGTGATGTACCAGGTGGCGGAACTATCGGTCGGCCTGATACAACCATCCATCCCCATCTACCAGCCACGCCCCATCACTGGTTACCGCGACCTCCAAGCCATACCAGTGCCACGCCCTCACCCCTCTGGCCATACGGGATACCGTCGTCCTCATCTCCATTGAACACAAGCACCCTGGAAGCGTCACCGCGCGGGTCTCCATTTCCCGTTGGGCCGGGCGGTATGCACTGGGCACAGGATCCAACGACTGGACAGCTCATGTTGGTTCCTCCCCACCCTGTGCACCCTGACAGCCCTTTGTCAAACCTTGGTACTTTGTCGTTTCTTTCATCTCAGTACCCCGGTCACACTGTCATGACCGATACCAGATCGACAATAGACCAAAGAAAATAATTACATTACACTGAATGGTCAGGAATCGGTCGTTTTGTAGTCGGTTTGGGGGTATGATTGAGGTATTAAGATACTTTTGTGACAATAATGTTTAGTTGATTTTCCGTCTTCTTTAAAAAAGAACTTTTCATGCATATTGATCACACTACAGTCATATTTAGATGATAGGCACTTTGAATTCAAGCACAAGTTTTTCTTATTGGGTATGATGTAACTAGGAAATATGTCTAATGACATCCATGAATTTTGTCTAATTCTGTTCTGCAGTTTGGCCACGTTACTTAGTTCCTCCTCATCTGCAGCCCCACAGTCACCAACTACAGCAGCTTATGTTAAACCAGTTTCCTTACGGTCCGATCCCGGGCCCCGCTCATCCCTCTCAACACCCTGGACTTCTACAACATATACCAGGGGCAGGTGGCAGCGCGGAGGTACAGGCCTTGCTTCAGCAACAGCATGAGGCCATCGCCAACATGTATCGCCAAGCCGAGCAGCAAGAGCGGAGCAGAAAGGAACAGCCGAAACCTCCGAGTAGTGACCCCAGCAGTTTAAAACACTCGTCCGATTCGCTGAAACACCGAAATCGCCGAGAGTCGGGGGACGTCAAAGGAGAAGTCCGACCGGAGAGTCGGCAGTCGGACAGATGTAGGACGGGGTCGCAGGAGCCTCTGGACATCAAGCATTCCATTCAACATCCGCAACCACCGTTCCTGCAAGCCATTCCCGTCGCAGCGTCCCAGCACCCTTCCCTTTCGTTCATGTACCCTCCATCAGTTCCCTATCTCTATGAGAATCCTCCTCCCGTGTCCGGCCCTCAAACGCCTTGTTCACGGGCAAGTCAGGACACGAAGGACAAGAAAGAATTTTTACCTGACAGGTCGCACGCGATGCAAACGCAAATCCCGCCGTTGCGATCGAACAAGGACAAGAAAGAAGGTGTTTTGAAAAGTACTAGTGTGCAGACATCTCCCGCCGAAACACCGCCGGCGCCGCCAGCGAAAGTTGAAGACAATCGGGAGGAAGAAAATGACTCCGACGAAAATTGCCCAAGTGCCAAAGTCTCGCGTACGCAGCAAACTGAGATAAACCAACAGAAATTATTAATAGAGCCTAATATTGATGTGGTCACGGTGGATTCACCGGAAGTGACCCGGACTTCATCAACGCCACTCTTGTCTTCAGAAACCACCATCGCTCAAACGAAAACGGAAGACGATGTGAAGCGCGGGGACGCGAGTTCTCATGAACAATGCAAGCAAACAAGTATTCAAAATGACGTCAAAAGTACTGATGTAATTAGCGTTAAGGAGGAAGAAATTAAAGATAGTAACTTGCAAAGTGAAAAAGAGGATACTGCCCTCCGAACTTTCAGTGAATCGCAAAATGAAGAAACGCCGCAATGTGAAGGAGCTCGCGAGACAGATGACCTTCCTGCGGACACGGACGTTACTACGACTCCTGGCATCGTTACTACAACGTCTGCGGTATCCGAGAGCAAGAACATTGCGACGACCGTGTTAACTGAAAGTACAAGCACGGCGGTTTCGACGACCAGTCGGGAATCGCTGATCACGAACGTCATGACGACGATGCAAACATTTGCCTCGACCGTCGACGGATTGGATCAGGACCAACTGGCAGCCATCGAGGGTATTGCACTTCTCAGCGAAGTTGCCGAGCGCAAGGCGTTGGCCTCCAGAGCAGACTTCTGGAATTGCGTCGCTGGTAGGTTTAACATCAACTTTTACAATACATGTTAGGTATTTTATTATATGATGGGTTTAGGCAAAGGAATAGGAATTATCATTCAGAATAAAAGAGCCACAGAGATCTTGTGCTCTTAACAATGCAAATTATTTTACCAAATTATTAATATTTTGCGAATGCTCTTGGTCTTGAAGTTGATAATGTGATGAACGTCAGTCAAATTTTAGAAATAGAAAACACGGTTACAGGCCGACAGGTATCGTCTTGGTGTTAAGAGCGACTTTCGCGTGTCAAGGCCCAGGCTTGACAGAAAGGGTGATACTAAAATTAAGTCCATAAGAGGACGGCATGTTTAATAGTTCATACAACAGATGCACAGTGCAGTGACGTCTGTTTCATATTATACTTTGATAGTTTGGGAGAAATGTTTCGCTGTACATACACAGTATTGATTTACAGTTAAGACCTAAACGATTTTAGGTCATGAACGACTGAGCTACTATATAATTGTAAGAGTAAGAATAAGAAAAATTTTGTTATTTTGTATGCAAAATATTATATATTTTCAACTAAATATTTAAACGGCTCTTTATCATTTTCTTCATTTCAAAAGAAATTGGAATATCAATACGAGATAGAAGAAACTATGAATATGCAACACGATAAGTTTATCTTAAACCTTGATGGAGAGAGGCATATCCAACTCATTTGAATTCTACATTTTCTTTGTATATTATAAAGTTTTATGTATTATTGACATTTTGCATTTGTGTATATTGTTTATGGAGAAATATTGAATAAAGACTTGATTTGAAAAAAAAAACAAAAGAAGAAGAAATATGATTAGAATTCAGTGTGATTGTAATCGCAATCGTAATAATCATAATTCCTTACTGCTGTTTGCCCAACAGAACAACACCGGACGGAGAACTCCGATGAGGTGGACGATGCAGAATCAACCACAACGGAATCCAATGTTCCCCTGCAAGGCAACTCCGTCAGCGCCATGACCTCGAATGGAGGTTGTGAATTAGATGATGATGCCCTCGCTGGTATTTCTCCTGGTGAACTCAGTCTCAAGATTCGATGCCCCATCACCATCAAGAAAGAGGCCAACGGTATGAATTGGTATTTTTAGACTTCTCCAAAAAGAATTCTGTCAGCAATGATGCAGATAACTATTATGTGATGAATCAATTATAGTATTATTACCACGTTTTTTAGCATTCATAGGCGCCGCTTTTCCAACGGCATCAATATTTTTGAAATCACTCTCATTTCAATGCATTTGTCCAAATTTATTGAAACTTGTACACAAGGGTTATTGAGTATGACAGGTAATGTGGAAGTAATTTCAGGTTGAAATTCCAGGTCAAAGATCAAATGTCAATCGAGATCAGTGATGAGTAATTGTGCTGTAAAAACCTAACCTTAGGTAAAGTGTTTTAATCAAAATTTCTGTTATTCCCAAAGTATTACAGTTGTACCTTGAAGTCCATTTAACTTGGACATAAGTGTCATTGAGTAAAATTTGAGGTAATTTCTGGTCAAAGATCATATGCTAAAGGTCAGCTGAGGTCAATTGAGACAGTTTAAGTTACTTTTTGAGTAAATAATGTTACAGGTTTTAGAATGACTCTCATTTCAAAAGTGTTTGTCCAAAGTCAAATTAAACTTGCATGCAAGGATTATTGAGTATTAAACAAATTTTGAGTAAGTTTTTAGGACAAATGTCATCAGAGGTCAAAGGTCCATGGAGGTCAGTTATGCTGCTGCAATAAGTGTTTGCTTTTGAATTTCATTACCAGAGTATTTCCAGAGTATTTCCCTGAGGACTGATATTAAACTGTCAGTGTCATTGAGTAGGCCTACCATTGAAAATCAAGGGCATTTTTGTCAAAGGTCAGATTAGAGCCATTAGAGGTCATGAGTGAATGGACTTTAGCCTTGTCTACACAGTCTGGTAGATTTACCTTCGATTGAGCAATGACTGGGTCAGGGATAATGATGCCCCTTCAATAACTTGAGATCAAAGGTCACCCAGGTGTCATTTGAAGACTATTTTAATAAAGAAAACTTTCCTTTCTCTACCCGAACTAATGTGTGTGTGGGTATTTTGCTGAGAATAAGGATCAAGGCTCCAGATGTCCACTTGTGGGTTGTTTGAGCTATAACATGGTCAGTAATTATTAATTTTGCTAATTTCTGCAAATATTGGTATGAGCAGTGAATAAGTGATATCCTAAAGTGCAAATTGCAGGCTCCAGACGAGACAACACGAACATTTTGTGCAGAAATATGACGTAATGGTAAAAACACTTCTCTTCAAAATAATTTGTATTTCATATAGAAAGCAAATGTTTTAGTACAGAAACCTGACAGGGTTCTATTTAACATCTTTCCTTGTAGGACGGAGTGAGGTATCTGCTTGTGGAACCCCTCTAGGATCAGCAGAGAACATGAACCCCATGGAGCTAGAGATGAGAATGAAACTGGCTGAACTCCAGAGGAAATACAAAGAGAAGAAGAAGGAACTGGACAAACTGCAGAAGAAAAAGGACAAAAAGTGAGTTATTATGATGATAATGATGAGTGATCTTCATATACATGTACATGTGTCTCTGTAGTGTAGTGTACCTATTGTGGAACTACCCTTGACATTCTTACAAATGTATATACGTAGATTGACAAAACAAAATGGTCCCTGCTTCTGTCTTTTATTCAATGGAAATTATAACAAGAGGAGAAAGCGAAGTGAGTCATACTCTAAACAGGTAAAATTAAGGGAAAAGAAGCAGAGGAATACAAAATGCATAATTTTTAAAATAAATAGACAGCTACAATGTATGATCCATAGCAACAGAGGGCAAATTCAACCTTCATTTTATTTTCTTAAACAGAGCAAGAGAGGACTCCAAGAATGATGGTAGCCCTACGGTAGAGAAGAGACGAGGAAGGGGGAGACCAAGGAAAAGGAAGTTCAGCAGCAAGTCCAGCGCAGAGGCACCAGAAGAAGCCCCAAAGGAAGTTCCAAAGCAAAAGTAAATTAAAACTTCCTTTTGGTTCTAGGACACATGCTCAGGTGACAATCGCTCCATGGTCAATGTCATCACGAACCAAATTCCTAATCTCAACCCTGGATCAAACATTATATATGCATTGTAACACTACTCCTTACCCGGAGCCTGGCCTAGCCTTAAACCCAATTGCTAAGTACTATAATTCAAACCCTATACCTTTTACAAAATACAGCCTGGAGCGGTTGTCACTGGAGCAAATGTCAGAGCACCGTAGTTTTTCCTAAGAAGATACATGCACATCTCAAGTAGACTGTTCATTGCCTTGTTGTACAAGATGGGAAAAACTGTGATGCACCAAGTAGACCCTGTTTGTACAAGAAGAATAATCTGAGATCGGTTTTAGTAGGTCAATCAAGAAGGGTGTCTAAAGCTAAGCAAGTAGTGAGCCAGAGCAATGTCTCACATAAGTGTTATCCTCAAACGCTTCAGTTGGCAACATCACTGCTTTAATCCCTTTTATTGAATGCACCCCTTGAAGGTAGAAGCATATAAGAGATACAGTCACATTCATCTAGTGTTGTCTTTTCTTATTACCAGGGAAGTGAAAAGTCTGCATTCGTCGGCCACTGTGCTCCTAGAGGCTGCTGCGTCATTGGAAGAACCTGTGGTACCCAAGAAAAAGAAGAAGAAAGAACACAAAACCAAGAAAGAACAGAAGGAACAGAAAGAACCCAAGGAACAACAGAAAGAAGCAAAGGAAGGTCATAAGGAGCAGAAGGAAAAGACCACCAAGTTGGTATGTATCACTATCTGAATGATCTCCATTGACATGTCTTTCAGCAGGGTTATCTCCAGCCTCAATAACATCCCCCCTCCAGATACCGAATTTGCTCATGAAGTAATTGCAGCCATTAAGTCAATTTTATATCATCATGTATTGCTGTCTGAATTATCCATTGTGACCCTTTGTTGTTTTTTGTAACACATTTCTTGCCCGCAAGTTATTATTCTCAGTCATTCTGCCCATACCACAGAGTAATGAGAGCATGCATATTTTGTTGAACGTTCCTTACCGTTTGTTTATTATTCTCTCTTGATTCGTTTGTACCACAGAGCAAAAAGAGCAAGAAGTTGAAAAGCAAGGTGGATTCTAACGGTGCATTGCTTTCAATCTCTGCCTCTGGTGAAACCAAGCCTCATATCAAGAAGAAGAAAGACAAGACAAGCACGAAACCTCTCTCTATCAAGTCAGGCTCAGAAGGGCAACTGACCGCTTTGAAGGTCAAAGGTGAGACATGCGAAAATGTTGAAAAAGTTGTCTGCTGAAAGCCAGTTATGGCATTGACTTTCAGAATGCTAACATAAATGATACATTCATGAATCAAAGGGGATCAATCACCAAATTTTTATTAGGCATTTGTGATGTTTCGTTTTATTGGGGTTGTATCAGGGGAATTAAAATCCACACGTTTCTACATTGTGTACATGCAATATAATGCTCTCAATGTGTGTATCACTTGGGAGGTCCTCAGTTTGCTAAAGTTCAAAACTTAAGATGTTACCTGAATACGACTTGCACCAATTTGTTTAGCCAAGCTAAGAGCTAAGTAAAATGTTTACTAAATCCAAATATTGAATTGAATACTGACTCGGGTTCTCTGGTTCTTCTAGATCCTAATTATGCCTGTTGATCTTATCCCAGTGGTCCCTACCAACCTGTTTATAATTCTCAATATCCCTATGCACTTATATGCTTGCAAACAATTTCCATTGTCACAGGCTCCAAGAGTGGGAAGAAGCGCACAGGGTCACCGATCAGGTCGGACATCTCTTCCAAGAAACACCATGTCTCCAAATCTGCATCCAAGAAACTCCACATCTCTAATCTTGCCAGTCATGACTCCTTCACATCGGGTAATGTGTTTTATTAGTTTTATTATTTTATTACAAGTTTTATTAGATTAATGTTCACGTATTATTGATAATTTTATGGTCAATTATGATCCATAAGAAAAGAAATAATATTTCCATCAGATTTTATACAGCAGCTGTAATACTGGGGTTCATTAGAAATCACAAAGTGACTGAACTTCAAATTTGACTTTGTCAACACAGTGTGATGGATTTTGATCTAAATGGATGGAGTTGTGATTGGTTACAGGATTATGACTCTTTTTAAAAAATATTTCAGGTTAAAGGTCATCTAGGGTTCATCTGAGATTTTTGACATTTATTTTCCTCTCTTTTTTTCTAGACACAGACTCCGGTAGCATCATCTGGCCCAGCAAGGCCACATCCATCAAGAACACGCCCTCTTCCCCATCCTCGGCTTCCACCAAACCTCCCAAGTCGCCCAAGATCAAGACAAAGACCAAGTTCTCCAAGAAGCTGAAGAGCAAAGAGAGCAAGCTTGGCTTGCACTCTGGGAAGAAGAAAAAGAGCAAGTCTAAAGATGCAGTTGCCAGGGCAGCCTCTCCAGCTGTCAGCACCGGCACCAATGTGGCAGCAGCGCCTACAAAGCCTGACATGATGAGTGCGGAAAGCAAGCTTAAACCAGGCTTACTGATCTCGCATGTCTATGGTAAGTTAGATATCAAATAAGATAATATATGCTACATTTAGTCACAACAGAATTTGATGTAACTCTAAAAAAGCTATTTTGAAATAATGAATTGCCATTTTTGAGAGGCCATAGAAAAGCACACTGAAAGGAAAGGCAGACATGTATGTTTATTTGGTAATGCTTTTAAGGCCTGCTTCACAAGAAGAGCATATCATTAAGTGAACATGTTGTTTGTATAAAATCTTCAATTATTACATTTATGGATTAGAGATTTGTGAATAGGGGGATTTAAAATGATCAGTAAATATCCTTTATCTCTGGTTGCAAACCCCAAACCCTATTTCTTGTATCCATTTCCTTAAGGAGAAGACAGTGACTCCACCCTGGAGGATGGAAGCACGGCAACCACCACCACATCATCCCAACCCAGCAGCTGGAGCAGTCACAAGGGACTTGCCCTTCTGGCTGAGCTTTCCTCCAACCAATCCTCATCCTGCTCTGCCACGCCCATGAAAGTCAAGAAGAAGAAGATCAAAGACAAGACCAAGTCATTGCCGTCATCGTTGATGTCCGATGGCACCAGGAAGAGTAAAGTTACGACTGGGATGAAGCAGGCGGGGACAGGAAAGGTCAGCAGCAAGAAGGTCAAGGTCATGAAGAAGAAACTGATGTCCTCCAGCGGTGAGAGAAGTGAGTGCTCTTGTGTCTAGGTTTGATTTGGTGATCTGACGGGTGCTACTGGTGACTTTTTTTCCAGGCTTTATTTCATCAAAGATAAGGGTTGGGGTAAATGATGCATTGGGCTTTAGGTTTGGTTTTGGGGTTAGGTGTAGTGTTTGTTCCAAGTTTGATATAGGAATTACTGCAGAGCAATTGTAACGGGAGCTGGGTATAGGTTATAAACATCCCTTGACTCATCATTAGCCAAACTGTTTGATTATATTCACAGTTACAACTGTAGTAACAGTGTTGTATCTTTTTAGTGCTTATTTCAGGTGTCTGGCTTAAAATGTATGAAAAGGCTCCATATTTTGACATCTTTGTGTAGACAATTTAAGTAGATGTATATTATTGAAAGTGTTCATAAATTTGGAGCACTAAATCAGTAACTTCTGTTTTCTCTCAAATCTTTATCTTTCAGGAACTGTAATGAAGAAATTGAAGAAAATGAATAAAGCAGACAGAGAATCAAAGTCGTCCAATATGTCTTCCAAGGGTGACAAAACCAAGAAAACAAAGCAGCCTACAAGCAGCAACACCAACACCAAGAATGAGAACAAGACCAGTCAACGCCAATCTCCTAGTCGTCCTGGTACAATGTCTACGGCTCCTGCCCCTCAGTTCGATGAAAGGAGCTGGTGCCGGCGCAGGAGCGAGAGGATCTTCCTGAGCGACATAAGTCCAGTTCAGTCTCGGGATATCAGCCCCCAGAGGAAAGCAGAGTTGGGCGAGTCAGCCAAGAGGAAGGTCCTGCAATCCCCAGGGATGAAGAAGGTGTCAGAGCCTGGTGGTACTGGACAGACCTCTGCAGGGTCTACCAACCAGGGTGGGTTGGTCACCCAGATTGGTAGTGTCCTTGATGCCCTCAAGACTGATCCTCTGCAGATGAGGAAAAAGTTGATCAGACTCAGTGCCCAAGAGGATGAGGAGGATGATGATGGACGACCCCAAGATGAAACAAGACGGAAGAAACTGAAAAAGAAAGCCAAGAAGAAGGACAAAACCCCAACTCAAGAAAAGTTGAATCCTTTAGAGTTGGCTCTGAAGGCCCTTGAGCAGGAGTCCACAGACAGTAGTGATAGTGATGGAGAGAACGTTCCACTGAGCTCCTTAGTGGATAGACCCTCTACACCAGCTCCTCGCAATTGTGTGCTTTCTGTAGATGAACTGCAGGATGGTCTGCGTGTTCTGATACCCATCGATGGTCTCTTCCATGCTGGGAATGTCCGAGCCATCCAGCCTCCAGATGTATATGGTGTTGTGATTGAAGGTGGGCGGGGCAGTCGGCCCCATGTCTTTTCTCAAGAGCAGATCCTGCAAGAGGCCATAGCCGATGTCAGGCCATCTTCCACCAGATACCTCCCCGAGGGAACCCGCATCTGTGCCTACTGGAGCCAGCAGTACAAGTACCTTTACCCAGGCACAGTGGTCAAGGGATCTCCGAACCCCACCCTTGATTCCAACTTCACAACGGTAGAGTTCGATGATGGTGACTCTGGACGAATTCCTCTAGATCACATCCGAATGCTTCCACAGGATTTCCCCTTGGTGGACTTTGAGCCGTCGCCCATCATGGTGCAACGGAAGCGCCGCAGGAGACCTTCTGAGACGAGCTCTACTACCGAGTGGAAGATGGAACTGGTAAAGGCCGAGGATATAGATGACAGAATGGATGGTAAGAGAAGAGGTATGTGTCTCGTGCAGTAAGTCCTCTGCTGAGAACCAGAAAAATGTGAACTCTATGTAAGAGTTCATCAGTTTACGCCCTATTGGCTCTGAATGGACGGAATTTTGTGTGCGCATATAGGTCAATTAACCACTTGATATTGTTTTGTTTTTTACTTTTTAATGAGAGGAACCAAGAAGGATTTTTGTCATTAAAAGATAAGAGACCCCTGTTCGTGTAGGTTATAGTGATAATAGTTGAACAAATACATTAAAAGGGTAAACATAATCTTTTCTTCTTTTTTTTCATTTCCAGATGTATATAAAATGCATTAACAAGACTGTATTCAGTGTTATCAATTTCTTTTTATGGTGTCCTTTTTTGTTAGAATATTCCTGGAGGTCCCAAAGCAGTAAGGATGACGCCCATCCCATCTCTGAGGGAGATAATGACGTTTTTCTCCCATCCACACCCAAGCTCAAGAAAACCGGCGACCAGAAATCCAAGAAACTCCTCACCAAGAAAAACAAAACTAAACTCAAACTCAAGACCAAAGCAAAGGGTCTCTCCAACCAAAAGGGCTCTAACCTGCAACAATCTAGCGGCTCCTCGCTCAAGCAGAAGATGGGTAAACTCACCAAGCTGAAGAAGCGGAAGGGGATGTCATCAACATCAAAGTTTAGTCAAAAGATGCTGCAGAAGGGCCAGGGAAAGTCCTTCGCCGTCAAAGCTAAGAAGAACAAGCTAACTGGGTTGTCTTCGGACAGGAAGGTGGTCGCTGGCAAGAAGAAAGGGCCCAAGAAAAAGCTTGGAGCGAGCGGGAAAGCCAAGTGCACTGTGGAGATTGAGACAGTGTATTCGTCAGAGGTGTACCCCGATGACCTGGACTACCCTGAAGGCCTTGGTAGTACCCTCGGCAGCTTTGACTCGGATGACTCGAGTGATGATGAGAGTGACCACTATACCAAGGTTTGTCTCTAGATTCTCATTCCAAATCTTTAGGATACTTCATGGCATTAATGCCATAGAATACTAGAATGATATTATGCAAAACATTTTTGTGCTTTTAGAGTAAAAGAAGAATCGCATCTTGAACACTGCAAATAGACATTTTGAAAGTTCACCAATTGCTCAATTTTAGATATTAATGAATTATCTCTAAATTTCAGTATTGAGATTTTTTTTTTTGTACATAATGTAAAATAAAAAGTTCATGTATTGTATATACGGGTTGTACTTGCTCATTCTTACTTATATTTATAAAAAATGTATGCATTCTGTCTTGTCTTTTTGTAGAGTGCCGATACCCAGATGAGGAAGAAGAAAATCAAGAAGAAGAAGAAGAGTTCGCTTTCAGCTCCTTGTAATGTACAAGGTATGTATTGTATCGTAGTATGAGATTTTCATGGGAGGTACTTGAGAGAATGAGTACCATTTGTCAACTTAACAAGACAAACCATTTTGCCTGTTGAGAACATAAAGGGTGTTAACTGTGTGTCGGAGTATACAAGTCATCTCTGTTTTGAAGTATCTTTTTAGTTATCAAATACTGACACTGATATTTGATTTAGATATGTCAAGTGAATTATTTATGCATTATATTAGAAAGTAGTGTAAAGAGTGAAAATTTGCACGCAATTAATTTTTCGCGCTCGGCCAAGTAAGGTGAATTTTGTGTGTTTTTAATTTCGCCCGCCTAGACTCATGGGCAAAAGAATATATAAACAAAAATATTAACGTGTTTTTATTTTCGTGCAAATTTTATGCCGCGAAAATTTCCACACCACAAAATATTCCACAATTACAGTAGTAAGCTCTGAGTTGAATGGAAGAGTATGCAAAAAAGAATGATGAAACAATGGTTCATTTTGTAACAGTTATAGAAACTAACATGAATATTTCCGCGAAGTGAAAACTGCAAATTTCAAACAATGTTTACTATTCAGTGCAATGTATTTTTGTTTTATAATAATAATAATATCATTTATAATGCGCACATATCCATCCCAAGAAACATACATAACAATTATACAAGAAATATTGAATAGGTAACACTGTGAAATTATAAAAATTAACCAAAATAATCTGACATGAGATATGTTTTCAAATGTTTTTGAATAATTGTTGATATGTGGTATTGGCATATTAAACATGGCCTTTACTTTCATAAATAGATTCATGCTGTTTAATTTTCATTCTTCTTCATCAGCTGCATTTTCTCCACCACGTCAGTTCTGGCGTTGGTTAGGCAAGGCAACACAGAGGAGAGGAAGCAAGGGCAAGGCTCGTAAACTCTTCTACAAGTCTATCGTCAGAGACAAGGAGATCATTAGGGTATGTCCTGGGGAGCGTTTCATCAAGCGTTTTGTCAGTGATTTTTACAGACAACTGTTATAAGCTACTGAAATCCTTGCATCTGGGGAGCGTTTCATCAAGCGTTTTGTCAGTGATTTTTACCGACAACTGTTATAAGCTACTGAAACCCTTGCATCTGATTGGCTGAGCGGATTTGTCAGTAAAAAGTATTGACAAAACGCTTGATGAAATGCTCCCATGGTTGTTTCTTTTCTTAGAAGAGACAAACGCTCACATTTTCAACACTCCATGTAGCATCTATTCTTTATTTCTGTAGTCTGTACTTGTCAAACTTGAATTTTTTGTTGTTGTTGTTCTTGTGACCTTTTAATTGACATTATTCATCTGAATTTTTACCTCCATTCTCCAAATCTTACAAATGAATTGTAAAAAAAATGATACTGTACACATATATTCCATCCTGGTCCATGCTAAGGATCTAATTCACAAAGTTACATTAAACCTAAACAATGGCCCAAACTACCAATTTGATATGGGTAGCTCAAATGAGTAAGAATAAACATTAACAAAAACATTCAAAATCCTGAGGGGAAATGCTGAACCAAACTTTTTTCTTTGGTCTGATTTCAAACAAAGAAAATGAACAAATTTTTTTCTTTTACTCTATTTTGCAAATAAAGAAAAAGAGACCACATCTCGTTTGTTTGCCGCTAAGTTTTTGGTTTAGACCATAGTTTTCGTTTAAATCACCATCATGTCTTTGGGCCCATATGTTGAGTTAGTAATGACAGATATCTAAATGACCATAACCCATTCTCTCTCCTCTGCAGGTCGGGGAATGTGCTATTTTTCTTTCGACAGGGCGCCCTCACTTGCCCTACATTGGTCGCATCGAGAGCATGTGGGAATCATGGGGAGGTATGATGGTGGTGCGAGTCAAGTGGTTCTATCACCCAGAGGAGACTAAAGGGGGACGCAAACCCAACGACGGAAAGGTAAGCAGTCTGGATGTGGTAACCTCGCTAGTCATAAGGACCGTTATCCATAACGCGTGACTAAATGAATAGCGGTATTTATGAATCGCGAGCAAACCACAGACAAATTACCTCGCTATTCATAAGGACCACTATTCATAACGCGTGTTAAATGAATAGAGGTTTTCTATGAATAGTGGTCCTTATGAATAGCGAACGGACCCTGTCTGGATAGGCCAGGGGCGGTATTCAAATGAAATCACACGTTAAATTAGCATTTTACTTAGTATTTGGCATGGCTAAGTAAACTGGCTTAACTTGTATTCAGATCAGATTTAAGCACTTTTCTTCAGCAAGCTGATTTTAAGGCAAAATACTGACTGATAGCCATTGTGACGTCACGTATCTTGTCCAAAAACATGCGCTATATGTGGGTCACAGTAGATGCGCGCTTATATGATTTGCTTGTGCACAGCTTATACTGCTCCAGTTCTGAAAGCCACATACCTGCCAATCAAGTAATTGGTTTAAGTCTGCTAGGGAGCTGTCTTAGACTTAGGGCAATATACTTAGCCAAATGATTCACTTGAATTGAATTTTATCTCGGCCGAAAACTAAGTGAACTACTCATATTGCATACTTGAGTATTGAATTGAATACGGGCCCAGGTCCCTTAAATTTGGCCATTTCGGATGCAATATTTTGAAAGGCAAAATAAACTAAACTGGCCCCATTATTATGAAGAAGGAAAACCAAAAATGAAATGGAACTCTTGGATAACAAAAGACTGGTCACAAACCAGTATTACTGATAGTGATAGTGACAAAATCTGTCAAAAAATCATTGCCGTAGTCTCTTCAATTCTTCAACAAAACCGATATCCAACGGCATTTCTGCAACTAATCAGTGATATATGACAAATCTTTTAGGCCAGTTCCCATTTTTACTTCATTCTACTCGTAGTCAATGACCTGTACTCCATTTAACCTGTTGAGTAGTCAGACTAGGGTCTATGGAAAATGTATGTTATGTCAAAATTAAATCATGTCCAACAGATTAATTTTACTTTATTTCCATTTCATTGTTTTATGGCAAATAAACCAATCATGTTCTGTGTTTTGGGAATTGATTGATCAGATATTTGGTGAAAAAAAATCTGAACATAATCTGAGCAACTACATGTAGTTTTAATTACTAATGTGAATTTCTTCTCTATTCTTATTTTTCGCTCACTATCCATCCTCCACATCAGATGGCGCTCTACCTGTCTCAGCACGTTGACGAGAATGACGTCCAGACCATCTCCCACAAATGCGAGGTGCTGTCGCTGGACGAGTACAAGCAGTACGTTTCTGGCAAGAAGTCACTGAATACGATGGTCAAGGCCCAAGATATCTACTATCTAGCTGGTACCTACGACCCAGGTAGTGGTCACACCGTATCTGCCAACTAATCCAATTTGACCGGCCATAGGATGTATGTCCAACGAGAACTCCCTCAACAACAATGGTCAGAGCCGGTGACATCTACTTTCTAGCTGGTACTAAGACTCGGGCAGTGGTCATACTGTATCTGCCAACCAAGCTGATTTGACCGGCCATAATAATGATGTATGTCCAACAAAAGCTCCCTCAACAACAATGGTCAGAGCCGGTGACATCTATTACCTGTGTGACCCAGGTGGTGGTCACATTGTATCTGCTATCTATATCTACTTTTGAAGACTTCCTTATCTTGTCTTTCCATGTAGGGAGGTCTTCAAAGTAACTTTGCCAAACATCTTGTCCCATGGTGATTTTTTATTTTGCAGGATATTGTTTTCCGCAAAGGTAAACCTGTACATCAGATTTTTTTTTTTTTTTTTTACCCCTCTTCTGATGTTGAAATACAAGAATGTAATCCAATTTAAACAGAATGTGATAAAAAGTGGTACATTGGCTTGAGAGGCCATGGAATTATGGACTCTCAGAGGGGCCAGTTGATTCAGACAGATGGGGCTGCGCACCAAACTTTTCTAGATTATTGTCCCAGATTGCCTACGTCTTTATTGTAACACCGGATTTGACCAAATCAAAATTGACAGTATTTGCTCAAAAAAAAGTACTATGTATTTGTAGAATTTGTATGCAGATGATCTTGTCATCTCCTAGGAAATTGTATGATTGATAAGTTGGTGACAACATGAAATTGATTTACTGATGTCATTGAAGAGATAGTTTCTCGCTATTGTGAATTATGTTTAACGCACAAGCACTATGCTTGGGGTTTTCATAAAGTCTTGGATTAAGAGGCAAAAGCTCATAATCACATGAAAAAATTCAAAGTATGAATTCAAGCAATGTTATTATATATTTGTTAAATTGTATTGCAATTATGTGACATATAATGATCTTTGAATGTCATTTCAAATTCCAAAGCACATATCTCCACCCACTGATATATGTGCAATTGAGGAATTAATTTTTTATATTATATATTACAGTACTGCAAGTCTATTTCTTTATTTTGTGAAAAGACAGTGGATGAAATTTTGCCATATTAGAACGTGAAATTGAAAACTCTTATGGGAAATGACGAGATATTTTGCAAAGAGTGGTAAGAAATCTAATTTTTCTTTGGCAAAGTTTACAGGTGTTCAAGATATGGTATCACATTTGTGTATGTATATATTTAAGTTTTTGGAAGAGAATTGTGGATGTTATCCATTTTCATTGAGCCAAAGAAAAAAGGAAAATTGCGTGTACAGATTTACATGTTTTGTCGCAATGTACTTGTAACATGTAATACGGACATTAAGAGTATTTTGTAGAAAATGTGCAATATTAGCACAGTTATAAGTATTTGGCCTATTTTTTAGTACAGGAACAGGCGTATAGAAAATGGTTACTGAAGTGTTGATTCATGTTGCTGTTCCTTTCTGCCTTATATCAATGTCTTAGCATTTTGGTATTCCAATTATAGTGACATTAATTGTTAGTTCTTTTTTAAATACATGGAAGATCTTTTTTCACCACTTTGTTTTGTATGGGCATTTTAGGTTGTGATGAAGTTTAAACAATGTACACTGGAAAGGTTTAACCTGTCTTGCATAATTTACTGAATTTGAAAAACAAATATTGCAGGACACACTGCACCCAAACTGGGTAAATGGATGCAATATTCTTTCACAATTTGTTAAGATGAAATTGAATTCCACAAGGAGTAATGATGTGAAATACTGGAAATTGTCTCCAAAAGATCCTTGAGTGATTATAGCCATTGTAAACAGTTCTATTATATTTCTATTGCTGTTCTTTTAGGGGCTGAAACATGATAAGACTCAAAGACACATGACGAAGCAAATATTCATGTTTCCCTTTAAGATTTAACTTATAAGTAACAAGTCATATGGATGTATTCTTAAAGAGTGTTCCATTCAGATGTTATGTAGATATCATCTCATGTGTTTCTTTATAGGCTGTATATTTAATTTTATTTGTTTATCTTCACGTGTTTTAACAATATGTTTGAATTGTTGACCCATTTTTTGAGACTCTGTTTTTATGGCTGTTATTAATTTTCTACATATTTTATTTCATCCTTACTTTTGTTCTGAGGTTTGCGAGTGTTTCTGAGGTCGTATCGAACCACTTTTCAATTGTTTTACAATGCCAATTGAAATCAAATGAAACAAGAAAAATTGTATCATTTGTGACATTTTATGATGTGAATCTCTTAAGTTGTGTTATTCTCGTTACTGTCTATAAGATCAGGTGTATATAGTGATATATATATATTTTACATGCCATGGGGGATGACCCAATATACTATAAATAGCAAATAGGCTTGATGTTTTTGTTGTGTGTACAGTGCTGGAGATGTCAACTGAAAATGCGATATATTTGTTGAGAACTGTTTAAAAACAACTGTACCATGTGGAGAGATGATTTAAGCAAAAAATAAACTATTTCAAAATGAAATATGTATTTATACATGTGGTTGTTGTGCTCTTTATTTCAATGTCATGGGATGTGATTTGTATTTATCAAAGTTTTAGTTTTGACAGAATGAGTTTTGTTTGAGAATGAGAAGTTAGAGTATGCAGACTACGTTTGTGTGTTTGTTTGGTGTGTGTTTTACAACGATGATGTGAGATGGAAGAAAATGAGATAACTGAAAAGCAAGAAGAAATTCGGATAAAACAGGAAGGAGAATGGGGAAAAGGGAATATATATGATTATGTAGTATTAACACGATAAGAACTACCTTCGAAAAATAATAAACCTTTCTTGTATAGTGCATATCACTTTTTGATATAACATCGCTATGCACTTCCAAAGGATTTGGATATTATTGCCCTGGCCTGTAGCAACCAATAAACAGTTTTATTTTCATACTAACTCGGTAACGAAAAACACAAGAGATTAATTTCCGGCCTATTTTAGAATTTATTTTTTACTCGAAATGAGATATCACAATCAATAACAATTATCAAAATATTGACCTATTGATAAAAAACAATTTTCAGTTTTTTAAGTTTTAAGAAATATATTCAGATTCTAAAGCGCAATAGAATCAATGTTTATACTCTTGCAAGCTTTAGTTCAAAGTAATTAGTTTTAAAAATATCAAGCTTGATATTTATTGATCCAAAACAAAGATAATTCAAATAGTTATTCCAAACGAATCAGTCCAAAACAAGACCAATCCGAATGTGGGGGGGGGGGGGGGGGGGGTCGTTGGGGGCCGTGGGTCCTGCAGGTGGTCCTCACGGGATACCTCCCAGGCCCTGAGTCCCCTGAGGACATAGAATCAACAAGACTGAACCCTCCCTGGTCTTCTTCTGACGACCTATCATGTCCTCCCAAAGAAGATGCCGGTTCCATTGGTCCTTCCCGGGGCTCTCATACTCATCACTAGAGTTTCCTCCTGAATGCTCTTCCGAGGGCACTCCACCATCGCCCCTCCGAAAATCTTGCGTGGCTGTCACCTGACGGAACACAAAGCTACAGGGGTCCGAGCTATCAGACGATGACCCACTTTCGCTGGGAGTACTGGCTAGAGCTTCCTGGTTTCCGCCTGGTAGCCAAGGACAGTGTTTGAGCTGTGTGCGATGCAGGACCCTTTCTCTACCGAGGTGACTGCGGACGACATAAACTGGCTGTCCAGCAAATGGTTGCTTCAAGACCATGTATGGTTCAGCCTCCCAGTAGTCAGCGATCTTGGCTCTGCCCTTCAGTCCATGGCGTCTCACAAGAACATATTGTCCCACATCAAGAGGTTTCTCAAAAACCTTTCGGGCCTGTAATGCCCGTCTCGCGACAGCCGCTGCCTCTGCATTCCTCACTGCTATTGCCCTTGCAGTCTTCAGCTGCATCTGGTGTCGACGAACATAGGACTTGACGCCTCTGCGCCGTTCGGCCTGCCCTTCCCCACTTAGGACCAAACTGTGTGGGAACCTTCCATTCCTGCCGAACATCAAGAAGAACGGCTCTACTCCGGTGCTTGAGTGGACGGTATTATTGTATGCAAACACCAACGAAGGGAGGTAGGTGGTCCATCTGTGCTTCTTCTTTTCGGACAGGGATCCTAGCATATTGTGCAATGTGCGATTCAGGCGTTCACACTGCCCATTACTTGAAGGATGGTAAGGTGTTGTGTGGCTCCTCTGAATGCCATGCATCTCGCAGAGTTCGTTGACGATCTTCGACTCGAAACAGCGGCCCTGGTCGGAGATGTAGTGGACACCCATACGGGGTAAGAACATACTTCACCAAAGCCTTGGCGACTGTCAAAGCACGTTGGTCACGCATATTTGGTAATGACGTCGGTGACAATAAGCAAGTCCTCATATCCGTCACTAGATGGCTCTAGTACGGTAAAATCAACTGCAATGACTTCCATAGGTGCTGTCGCCGATAATGTCGAATATGGAGGACTAACACGATGAGTGTGGCGTTTGCTTACAGCACACCGTTGGCACTTCATACACCATTCCTTCACTGTCTTCTCCATCGAGTTCCAGAAGAACCGATCGGCCAGCAGTCGGTACACACGTTTCACCCCAAAGTGTCCCGCCTCATCATGGAATCTGGTGAGAACTTCTTCCTGCAAGGCTCGAGGAAGAACAGTCTGATAATATACCGTTCCATCCTTTGTAGACTGTACCCTGCGGACAAGTACACCGTCCCGTACACTCAATCTCTTCCAGTCACGAAGAAGGCGCAATGATGTAGCCGAGCAATGGCCCCTCTCTTCCCTAGTAGGTCGTACACCCTTAGCTACAAACTCAGTAACCTGCCGCAGATCATCATCACGTTCTTGCTGTTCCCGCAGCATATCCGAAGTATACCCTGGGAGAATGCTAGTTCCCCCCTCGCGACAAACTTCAATCCGACTGCTGAGTGCTGCAGGGACTTCGACCCCCTGGGAATGCACTTCATGGACGGCCTGTACGGTACTGCTGCCCACAGCATCTGGAATGCCATAATCGGGTTGGTTGCCATGTGTGAGTCAGGATAGGACATCTGGCCCTTCCTCTACTCGGACATGGCAAGATTGGACTGTAACTCCTGCAGGCATGTCCCCAATCCGGTCAGGTTCTAAGAGTCCCTCAAACGGCTCCCCGCTGGGACCAGTTGGGCTGCGAGCCTCAAGTAACACTGCCTGCCGAGCAGACACCACTAAGCAGCTACTGTTTCGAAGGCTCGCCTCACCAATGGCATTTTTGTGGCACCACTGGAGCCTTTCATCAACAGCCTTGAATGCCTTCTGCCATACCGGGCTGGCCTCTGGCCACTGTATCTTCCTCAGATGGGTGTGTCCTTCAGCCTTGACCAACTGTTCCTAACAACCTTGTACCACATTCATCCCCAGAATGCCCATCATATCTTGGCCTCGCTCCAGCGTTGCGTTGTCTTTGATCACCAGGACCAACCTTGACTCGATAACTCGACCCAGTACACGAACATCTGTCTCAAAGCACCCCACATACGGAATAGCTTCCCAGCCAGCTGACACCACAGTGAAAGAGGAGGGGATCCCCTTAACCTCAAATCCTGCTGGCTTCAACTGCTCATTAAAAAATGTCTGTCCAACTGTGGTTACTTGTGATCCTGGATCCAAAAGGCAGGGGACCTCGGTGTCTCCAAACTTCACAGCAACAGAAAAGCACTCGCCAACAGCCCTCGACAGAAATCTGTCCATTACATCATGTCCCGCTACTGCACTGAACTCTGACATCTGGCCAGTTACTTGGGTTTGCCCTTGGTGGTATTGCCTAGTGTCCTTATCCAAAGGTCCCTTTCCAGATGTGCCAGTATGGAGGAGGGTTGGCCCAATCGGTGGTGTTCCTCCTGCTCCCGGGGGCCCGGAACCTTGCGCTCGTCCATCTCCTGAATTCCCTGGGTGGGGCAGTGATGGGCAAGGGTAACCGTAAGGACTATGCTGGCTTTGCAAAGCACTGGGATCAGGATAGAAGTCACCTATATAGGCCCATGCAGGATCCTGTCCCCTCGTATCATGTACCGGCTGGCCCCCTCCAAAACCCCTTGAGTTCCAACCCTGACTTCCATGTGGGCACTCTCGCACAAAGTGACCAAAGGCTCCACAGCGGTAGCATGGACCTCTATTCGGATTCCGGCGGGTTGGCGATTGTCTTGGTTGTCTTGGTTGTCCTGGTTGGCCTGGAAGCGGATACAGTGATTGGGCCAGGTCATGCACGGCTCCAACAACTCGGTCAGCCATGTCTCTTACTGTCCGTAGAAGATCTGGACCGCAGACTGGTGGGCTATACCTGAAGAGCTGGATCTAGACCTTGCTTCTTCCTGCTGCTCCCTCTTTATTGCAAACTCCCTTATTTCTCTGAACGAGTTAGATGGCTTAAGTTCATGCATGTCTCGCAGAGTGTTTCGCAGGTAAAGGTCCTCAATGCCTTCAAGGAATTGCTCCGCCAGGGTGGCTTCTGGGTTCGTGTATAACTTTGCATCCTTCGCTGTAAGGCGTAGGAACCTCCTCTCCAGGTCCACTGCGTAGTCTCTAACGGCCTCCCTTCACTTCTGCTTCCGCTCAAGAAAGAGGCGCTGCAGCTCCCCCACAGGCACATGATCAGTATATGAAGTCTCCAAAAATGTAAGGAGTTCCTCAATCTTCTTGCCCTCTTTGATTAAGGACCTTACTTCTGATTTTGGGCCATCCCTATGATAGTCTCCTTGCTGGTCTTCTGGGACAGCGTAGCTCACGAAAGCATTCTTCATAGCACTGACGAAATCTGAGACTTCCCCAACTTGTCCGGCGAAGCAAGGCGGCCTCTTCTCTGGTGCCAAAACTAACTGCGTTTGGGGGCGAGCTAAGAGGTCCTTCAATATGGCTTGGGCTTCACTGCTCTCTGGGCCCCTTTCTTCCGGTGGAATAAGGGGGCAGTATTCAACATCTGCCCACTTCCCTATGGGATGAATCTTCCCATCTATAGCAGGTACTACCACCTCCTTCCCATCATCATCAACACAAAGTAGCCCCTTAGCGGTTGGGTATTTATACTTGAGTATTTCCAAGCTAAGATCTCCATCCGTACCAGTTAAGGGAAACTTAGACACCTCCTCTCCATTTCTAACCCTCACATACCATGCCATGTTACAGCCGTATCACCTCTATTAACGTCTACAAAAAGCCAGTATACCCAACTACTTACATAGTTTCTGATTAACATAAAACTTACACATCTTAAAATTTAATACCAAACTACATGCATGAAATACATCATGCCTATCAAAAAGTCAGTACATTCAATTACTTGCTTGGTTACCAATTAACCTAAAACTTACAAATCTTAAAGTTCAATACAAAACTACATACATATACCCATCCATAGCCACCGCCTCTAGTCCAGTCGTCTGCAGCATCCCATCCTCGTCGCCAGTTGTGAGGGGCGAGGGGGTTCGGTGGGGGGGGGGGGCCGTAGGTCCTGCAGGTCTCGCACCAGACTAGGGCACTTACGCGACTCTGCAAACAGTCCTCACTCTTTGTCTTCCAAGAACCGTGACGTCACTGAACAATCCACATTATTAACCATGAACAAATAAGCTATCAAAACATGTCAACTCTGATCTAGATATGAATAATCCTCATAAACACTTCTATTCTGCTATTTAAGCCAACACATGTTCTCTCGGTTAACGTGTCATGTGTACACGGCACCTTACGCACACTAAGGGCGACCCTACAACTTTATACCTACAGCATATACACTGTAGTTTATCAACTACTAAACAGTACAAAGCCAAATAAATGGCCCAAATATCACTTTTCAGCTAATTCTAACTAATTGACTTGTGACTCAAATTAATCTTCATACATTTACAATCAACATGCACATCTATTCATATTTGATACCAGCATTATAACACCAAAACTTTTAACAACAAATTTGTATCGGAGAAGGCTAAACTCACCTGCCAGGGATATAAGCAAGAGAGGTGCCGAACTACCGCGACACTGACGCCCTCTATTGTTGATTAGCCCAATACATGTACAGTGCACCCATTGGCGGCGGAAGCACCAAAATTTAGGGGGGGACGCCAGACCATATTTTAACACTTAAAATACTTAATTGAAATTGCGGATAATTCAGTTAAATAAGTGGAGCAATAATAATAATAATAATAATAATAATAATAATAATAATAATAATTAATGATAGTAATAATGACAATAATAATGAAAATGATAATAATGATAATGATAATAATGATAATAATAATAATCAGAATTATTATTGTTTCGATTTATTTAGCGTCTAATAATCATCAGGTTCCCAAGGCGCTCTTTAATGTATTTTTCCCCTTCCTTCAATAATAAAATAGTCTAGAGTTACATCATTCACGGAATCACGGTATATCATAATGTTTACTGTGATATAAATCCGAGAAATAAATCACCCTGCGCCACCCTGCAAAAGGACCCGTTTTTGTTTTGTATTATTGTTTTTTTTTGGGGGGGGGTGGGGGAAGTCGTTAGGTATAGAAGGCCCAATTCTCCCACTATATATTTTTCGTTGGACTTGCGCTGTATGAAATATTGATTCTGCTCATGAAGAGAATCAAACGCGGTGAAAAAGTGCACCCCGCCTATATACACTTTCCGAACTTGCAATGTTCCCGCGGTCTTCCCGCCTCCACTTTGTGATATTATTTATCAGTGATATTTGGGTTTGCTTAAAGAGCTGAAATTTTTGCGATGGTTTTATTTTCGCGAATTTCGCGAGTCAAACCCAAGCGAATTAAAACTTCCACTTCTGTTTTATAGTAATATCAACATTATCAAAATCGCGAAATTATCCCCTCGCGAATCATTACACCCAGTATGACCCAGACCAAAATAACAATCAGTAAAGTTTCCTGTTTTTTCTACATGTTTGTTGGTTTTTGTTTTTAAAAAGAGAAAATTGGATAAAACAATATTTTCAAATTGTTAGAACTTTGCGAGTTCCGTGTAATATTCGAAGTTGTTACTTCTATGACGATTTGAACAAAAAGAGAAATTCTCCTGCAATCTAGGGTGCGTGATTGTGATTTGAAAGAAAGTCATTCTGGGCGCACCCCTCCCCCCGCATCCGCATTACGAAACCTATTGAAAATGTATCGGACGCACGTGTCGCATGTTGTATAGACATATATACCTGACTGTGGATGTCCCGCCCCCCCCCCCCCCCCCCCCAGACCAGGAAAATATTTAGACTAGACTAGTCTATAGTAATCAGCTGATCTAACAGTACACATGTCCTGGTTTGATTTTCTAGGTCACTTGTCTAATTTGGCTTACACGATTAACCTACCACGAGACTTCAAAAATGATCAAAACTCTGACTCAGGCCCGTAACTAGGATTTTTGCGGGGGGGGGGGTTCAACATTGGAAAACGTGGACCTTTCTGAGGGAGCGAATCGACCGAGTAGGGGTGTCGGGTCAGGGGGTGTGCCCCTACAAGGGTGTGGGCATGAGCGTATAGTCAGAATTATTTGACAGGGGGTGGGTCAAATGTGAAGCTCGAACATATAATACCACATGTGTAGGATTCCCAATACTGCGAGCGAGCAAAGCGAGCGAGAGAAAAATAAAAATATACTTTTAAATGGCAAACTTTTATCGCATTAGTCACCAATAGGTGAAATGTAAAGCTATATCTCCGGTCATCTAGCTGCCATATGCAGGCATCATTCATATTAAAGTTTTTAGGAAGTGAAGCGAACGGGGGGGGGGCACTTTGCTGTTGTTCGTTTATGGAAAGGTAACCCTAATATCTGGGCGCTATGGCGATAGGGCAGTGACGTGCCGAAATTGTCATAACATTGAATATTTCATTATGGACCTTGCTGCATGAAACATCTCGTTTACAAGGTTTGCGAGCGAGCGAAGCGAGCGAGGAGAAATGCAATTTACTTTGCTATTGCATATTTCAATATAAAAAGTGGACCAAACAAGTATTCGGGTTCCATGGCGATATTAGAGGGCCATGATTTAAAGGCCTGAATGACTAGACCGGGTCCGCCAGGAGTATTCAACTTGAGAGCGGGAAAATTGTCCATTTAAAAGTGAACAGACACATTAAATACCCCTCTCTCTTTTCCAGTAATATTTTGAATCCTATACAGTGGTAGTATATGTTCGGGCTTCACATTTCACCCACCCCTGTCAAATAATTCTGACTACGCTCATGCCCATACTCTTGGAGTGGTACACCCCCTGACCCGACACCCATACTCGGTCGCTTCGCTCCCTCAGAAACATCCACTTTTTCCAATGTTGAACCCCCCGCCCTCGCACAAATCCTAGTTATGGGCCTGAGTATGGTTTCTATATTTCACTTTTATATTCCATTACCACAGATTTCATTTGAGTCTTCTCATAATTGTCACTGCTTAATTATCTTCCCACGTTATCTTTGTATGGTGTTTTAAGCAATCTATCTCCTTGTATTGTCATGATTTCCTGTCCAATCTAACACTTCTCAAAGATCACATCAACCTTCATTTTCGTCCTATAGTCTGATAGGAATCAATAATCATCCAAATGTCAGATGTCTAAGAAAGTTTAATAATTAAAAATGTCATTCAACAGTTTCAATGGTCAATCAACTTCAACATATCTCCATTCCATTTTCGTCAGATTTCATTCGAATTCATCCGACCTGGCAATCCGCTGCAAAATTTATCATCAAATCCATCTTTGCATGGCAAGTGGATTTCAAGAAATTGTCATTCAAATTCGTCACATAGACAAGACCTTACAACGAGCGGGTGACGATTTTGAATAACTCTTTGAACTCTTTCAGTCTTTGACAAAATCGATAGCAAAATGAAAAATAAATTCCAAAAATGAATGGCCAAAGACGTATGTTGACTTGGCCTTATTATTAAGTTGCAGGACAAATTAAAGCAAATAAAAAAGTGTTCAAATTGATTGGAAAACCGGTATTATCTCACATTAATTTCCACTTTCCTTCCTCTCTCCCCCCTTTCACGTGACCCCTTGTGCGCCCCTCCCCTATTTAAGCCAGTTGGTATGAAAATTTTAAAAAAATTTAACCTAAAATTCACTATTCTCATGTCACTTTGGATAATTTTTTCGCCTTATGATTTCTGCTCGCCAGCTTGGGGACGATACTACAAACGAATTTGAATAATTCTTTGAATGACGCTTTGAAAAAAATCGATTCCAACATGGCATAATGTACAAATTCGAAAATGAATGGTGAAAGATGACATTGATTAATTATAGATTTGCCAGATTAGGAAGTTACGGGACAAAATCCAAATAAAATGTATTAAAATAGACGGAAAGACCGATATTTTATCACGTTATTTTCCATTTCCATTATCTCTCCCCTCGCTTCTTAGTCCTAGTACTCCTAGACCTGTTACTCTTGCCGTCACCTGCTTAAGAATAAGACTGAGTTAAGTTACAGTTTAATAATAAAACGTTCCAGTTTACAAGGGTAGGCCTACTTCATGGCGCATATAGTATACATACCTCTGATCGGGCCCATATCCAGGTACTAAGGCTAAATCTAGACCCCTTGCAGGCCTCAATCATCCACCGTCCTTTGCGCTCACCTGATGAGGAAGACTCGATGAGGGCGCGCATGCGGCATATTCTCATACATAATTTCAAAGAAGCATTTACACAGTCATAGGCGCACATCATAACCTATGATCATAACAGTCAACCGCGCTCACTTGGGGAGGTCAAATGAGGGCGCGCATTTTCTTAACCTCGCAAACATCATGGTATAAAAATTATATATATATATATATATGGGAAAGGGGGGACGTCCCCACCAACCCAAAATTTAGGGGGGGACTGTCCCCCCCAAAGAAAATTTAGGGGGGGACACGTCCCCCCCGTCCCCCTCCCCGCTTCCGCCGCCTATGAGTGCACCCCTTACACGAACAATCGATCTAAATCGATTTGTTCGAACCATTTATTCAGAAAAATCAAATACTGCAAACCAGCCAGATGATGATAGAGAAAGGGAAAGAATAATAATAAAGTCAACAAATAAGTATGATTATTATGCATAGTACTCTGTTGTATAAAATAACCCCCCTCCCCCCCCCCCCCCCACCCCCGTTTTCAGAATATTGCATCAATATGATTTATAAGATTTATAATTGTACCCTATTCCCTAAATTCACAATATGCCCCCGTTTTCTCAATTCAAAATTCAAACAAGTATTCATATAAACATAAAATGTGTATCATGCCACCCCTCCTCATCTTCAATTCAGAATATTGCTCTGATAGTCCCAATAATGATAAACGGTTTGGATAGTTCCCCTTTTTCGCGATTCAGCGTATTGCACAAATATAGTTATAATAATACTGGATAATGGACAATTCCGGAATTTTAGAGCTTATTATTGCTAAAACGTCCGAGCTTTCGCGCTACGCGGGGGAAGGGGGAACCTCCCCCCCCCCTGCACCAACCCCTGTTACAGTGCAGTATTGCGTCCAAATAACTGAAAAGCAGCCAGGGCGTCGAACTAACTTTCCGCCTAAAAAAAGTGTTACGAGCCGTTATCTTTCTCTCAAATTTGCTGCAACACATAAGAGCTTTCGCGCTTCGCGCGGAGGTGGGAAACTCCCCCTCCCTGCACCCACCCCTGTTACATACAGTGCAATATTGCGTCCAAGTAATAGAAAAGTAGTCGGGGCGTCGAACTATAACTTTCCGCCTAAAACAATGTTTTCTACAAGCCCTTATCTTTCTCTCAAATTTGCTAAAACGTCAGAGCTTTTGCGCTTTGCGCGGGAAGGGGGAAACTCCCCCCTCCCTGCACCAACCCTTGTTACATACAGTGCAGTATTGCGTCCAAATAACTGAAAAGCAGCCAGGGCGTCGAACAAACTTTCCGCCTAAAAAAAGTGTTACGAGCCGTTATCTTTCTCTCAAATTTGCTGTAAAACGTAAGAGCTTTCGCGCTTCGCGCGGGAGGGGGGAAGCTCCCCCTCCCTGCACCAACCCCTGTTACAGTGCAGTAATCAAGACAGATTTATACTTTTATTCCAGTATATATAAAAACTCCGATATCAAAACATGAAAATCGGATGAAAGAGAAAAAAAAAAAAATTTAACACAAAATTCCCCAACCGAATTTCAGTCCCTATCCGCCCCTGTTCTCGTTTTCTTTCTCCCTCTCTCTCTCTCTCTCTCTCTCGCTCTTTCTCTTTATCTCTCTCTCTCTCTCTCTTCTCTTTTACCCATCATCTCCCCCTCTCTTCCTCACCCTCTCTCTTTCCTCAATTCTTTATTTTTATGAACCATATTGCGTCGCTGTATGTAAGTGCACTGCCTTAAAATTTTTATAAATAAATCACAATCATTACAACTTAAGAAGTTCAATAAATTATGATTAATGTGGTTTTAATGAAATGACTCTTCACTCAAACACATTTTAGTTTATCACCTAACACAATACCAAATCCATTAATGTTTTCATAATATTTAACAACTCAGTAACAAGGGGAAAAGGGAAAAGAGAAAATACAAAATGAGGATATTGCTTAAAAGCGGAAAGGGAAATCAAATCTTTTCTTTTTTGTTTACTTCTTGAATCTCAATGAAATGAAAGTGGGAAAAGAAAATCAACCCTTTCCTTTTTTTAATGAAATGAAACATCTTTGGTATTCAAAAATGGACATTTTGACATGCTTTTGTTTTGTTTTATTTATCAAGAAAACAAAAGAACAGCTTTTCACCAACTGATTAAAAATTGGTTGCTAGAAAGACGATGAAAACATGGCAATGTTCGGGACAAAATCAATTAATTATAAAAACATCTCAATCTTTGGTCTTGAAAGTCTGGTGCAGTGTGTTTTCTTTTGTCTTTGTTAACCGTAAATCATCAAATCGATAAATTGAGGGACAAGACAGCAATAATATCAAACGATTAGACTTGTCTCATTTTTAACATTTTAGTATATTGAAAGACCAAATATCGAGTAGTCATCCAAATTATTATCACAGAAAATTTAATAAGGGATTTTCACAGTTATTAACTACCAATGAAAATGTACATGAATTTCGTAATGGTATTTTACAATGTCTTCAAAATTGGATATAATTAAGATTGCGACATAAATTTAAGATTAGGCACAAATCTATACCAAAAAATAACCAAATATACGTGTGATTTTCTTTGCCCTGAAATAAAAAATTCAGCCTTCACCAAACTCAATTCAAATCAAAATTTCAATCTTTTTTCTGTCAAAGATATTCAAATTCAACTAGATTACGAACAACATAAGTTCATACTCCCAGTGTTTCCAAATTAACTGTGATGGTTATTAGCAATTCCCTTACACTATTTTTTTTTTTTTTTCACAATCTTCCACAATAATCTCTTTTAACTTTTTAAGACAAAATATTTAGATACACAGAACATTCAATGTTGCAGACTGAAAGAAAGCAGGACGCCCTCAACGGGCGGATGCAAAACTACAACTTCCAATGTTCCAAGAAGACGGTACAAGATATCAATGTTCGACAAGTCTAGTAACACACTCGTATCAAAAATATAAATAATAGCATTCTGTGCGCTTTACAGTATACTCATACTTTGTTAAATATACTTACAGCGGTGCGACAATATAATGAATACTCCAGAATAGACATTGGTTAAAATGTTTTAGATATATACAAGAATGTAGTACTCTGAAGGACCATAAAAGGCAAAAATATTACATTCGTTGCCTATATGAAGAAAGTGATATAAAAAGGCCGCAAATATATTTACTGTACAACGGCAAAACACGAAAATACAAATTAGAGACGACCTGTGATCTCATTTACTTCCAAAGATCATAGTCATATTTTGAGGAACATGTGGGTATTATTGAGAAAATCAGCAAATTTCATTGCCTGCTTTCAATACCCTAATTCATAATCTAGAGAATCAAAACTCACTAAAAATGAGAGTCCGAATGAAAAAGACGTTTCTTTAAGCCAAATTAAGCCAACTTTATGGTGCTCATAATGAAGTCACCATAAATTGCAAATATCAATTACTAACTAGATACAAATGCTCTTCATGCATGCTGACGCCGTGCACCACTGATAAGCAAGCAAATTAGGCATTTTGACGAATGAAATTTTGAAATATACATTCATTTCCAGTGTAAATCAGGTTTTTGTGATTTACATCACCCCGATTTTTCATGACTTCGAAAAGTATATGTGATGTTACTCCCATCACATTCGACCTTGTGGGAGTCGAAATGTGATATCAACATTTTAATCGGAAGCATAACTAGGAAATTTAGATTTCTGCCTCTCATCTCTCGTTCCCATTCTATTTTCACTCCATATCTTTTCTTTTTTCCCCTGTCGTCACCCCCTTTTCTCGATCCCGCAGTCCCTATTCCATTATCTTGCCTTTTATTCCTTTTACCCCTTTTTTCATTCGACCCCTATACCCTTTCAAGACGCCTTCTGCACGATACCTCAGTCAACGAGACCGCCACAAGACCCACAGCAGACCGAACATAAATCACACCTATAGTGGCCAGTAATCGGTAGGCTTGGAGTCGATGCTTGTGTAGTCGGTTTGGCGGTGTGACCGAGTATGGATATAGTTCGTTTGTACATCACAGAGTTCATGGTGTCTGTGAGAGCCAGAGGGGCGTTAATACTCAGTTAATACTCAGTTGAAGAATTTAGCTAGATTTACACGCCTTATTATGTTGCAATTTTCTCAAAAACAGAAAAAGAAAATACCTCAGGATTTTCTGGTGCGGGTTTCTGGTAGTACAACTAGAGTTGGACCCATACGTACTCGTAGCGGTAGGATATAGTGAAACGGCCAGTTTTGTTTACATTGTAGCTTGTAAATAGACTGTTCACTGTACACTATCTATGCAGACATTGCGTTTATTAGTTGGTTATATTCTACACATGTACATTGTTTTTATAGAACTTTTGTTTGTACATTGTTTCATTATGTCATTATCTTTGTAAAATAATTGTATTAAAAAGTCATGTATTGTTATTTATACTTTTATGTTTGTACTCTCATACCCCGAGAGGGGGTCAAAGAGTCAATAAAATTCTACAATTCTACAAATTCTACTCTGTATCAACTGACAGGAGTGAATGCCCTTCTGGCTCTCAGCAGACGATATTATATACTTGCATGCTAGAATAATGCCATGTCCCTTGCTAATTTAATGAGACACGGGAAACGCGGGAACTTGAGGGGTTTCCATGGTAACCCCTATGCTCCCATTCCCCCACGCGAAGTAATTGTCGCCTGGCGTGACTTTGTTATTGATCGTCAACAAAGGAATCATTTTAGAAATGTCCGAATTCCCTCTAGAAATGTGACAATGGGTTGTTTTCTTTGTCTCAGAACTGTTTCTCCCCTTCCCAACATGCTTTAATACTCTCCTTCTCCCCCTCCCCTTCTCTCTCTCTGTTTCTTTCTCCTTCTCTTCATCTATCATTCTCTCATCTCTGTCCGTTTCTAATGTTGTTGCTTTATGTCTTTCTCTCTCAAGTTTTTAAACATGTGATTAATCCCTGACTATAATAATTATTCTCTTGCAAGTGTTCCGGTATTGTCTGCTAGTAAAATATATAAGATGACATAATGGTACTTTAATGTTAATCATAATATAGTAGCAATTTTCTGCTATATGACAAGATTGAATAGAAACGTAGTTTCAACATGGCACCCGTAATTATTGAATTATCCATAAATATTATGGATGGGTATCGTGATTTAAGAAAATCATAACCATATTATTTTGTTTTTTATTAGAGGTTTTGTTTATTAGAGGTTCACGTTTATTTTGTTGAAAAATATTTTTCAGACCGATAATCTGAAAGAAAAAAGGTCTTTGCAATAATTGTAGCAATAACACTCAGATAAAATACCACCTATAATAACGGAATATTGTAATTGATTAATGATGAATGTGAATTTCCATTGTAATCGTCATAACACGTCAATGGTCATTCCACCATTTTCTTACAGCGATGTCAAAACATAGTGACATCCCTTGTTCGAACACCAATTTTCCGGTTTCTAAAGTCTTGCAAATATTTGAAAATATTCTGACACTTTTTTTTAGAATTGACAATGTAATTTTGTTATCAAGCTTTTGTAATAAGAATGAGAGAAAAACATGCTCATTTTTCAACAACTATTCGACTTGTGTACAATATTATTCAAGCAGGTAATGAAAAAAAATACTCAAAATGCTCAGTTTACTATCTGGTAGCAATGTAATAACATCACGGCACGGGATACCGGTGAAAATACCTGATGTTGCGAAACTACTTGCGATGCTGATAATTATGACTACGATTGTTATAAAGTGCTGATCAGTCTCAAGAATAACAATCCAATCGTATATCTCTCTCACAAAAGGCCGTTACGCTAGATTTATTTTCGCAGAAGAATAATTTCTCTGGTAGAACATGGTCCTCGAATTAAATATGACGTTCTTTTATCCATCAATTACGTTCGTTTTTTTTCACTTTGTCCTTATATTAGCATTAAGATAAGGCACTTAGTTTCTTTTGCTAAACCTCCACTCGAATACACCGTAAGCTGGCGCTCTCACGTCAAAGCAAAGATTCCCTCGCCAGATTCTATGGTCAAAACTGAAACTAAAGGCCCAAGTCCAATAACATATATTCAATCGGCATGGTAATTCATCGAAAGTGGAGAGCCCTTTTTACAATCTGAAAATTGCTTCAATGTTCGAAGAGCTCCAACTGTTCACGCAGCTTGTTATAATTATCCCTTGGACATCTCCAGTTTAGTTTGATGAACTCCGGAAGGCAGCTCTTCTTTTCAAAACATTGTGTCAACATTCAAATCATGACCTTTTTCACGGCGCCTTTTCCTCTATAAATACGCAGCGCTCTATAAAGAAGTGGTCACCTATTCATGACAGAATTACTCATACGCTGAAAAAAATGAGAGCGAACTTTCCTGATTACGACGGAAATTAATCTAGGTCATTCTATTTATAAAAAATGCAAAGGACGATCATATTTGATAAAATATATGCTGTCCGTCCGTCGCTTTGAATATCCCTACATTTCATATTGTTGGACCGAGGTTGACGGGCGTTTGTCTTTGCATGTACTTGACGCGGGAGGGCGTGTTGTGGAGTTCGTCGGTGATCTTACGGAAGTTGCGGTAGACGAGGAAATCGGTGATGCCGGCCAAAATGCAGAGGATGAAGGATATCCAGGCGACCACGAATGACCAGCCGTAGTTGGACGTCGTAGCGTTCTTGAAGAGCTGGCCGACCACGATTGCGTTGTCCATGTCACCGGTCTCTTGGTGGGCAGTCAGCATCATAAGATGGCCAACAAGCATGAAGAGACCTGGAGAGATGCAAGATGAAGAGGAGAAAATGAAAAGGATTAAAATATATATTTTTTAACAAAGATAGTGCAAGAATGCTCAATCAGGAGGAATATTTTCTAGTTCGAGCAAGGGGTGCAGCGAGCATTGTGGTGTTTTCTTAGGATTGGAAAAAGACCCCACACCCCTTGCACTTTGTTACAAAATAATGTCAGGTAAAAAGTTGCTCCCCTTCACACTGGTGACTCTCGGACAAACGACAGACCCTATGAACATCTTCTTCGGGGGGGGGGGGGGAGTATACACGGATTACAAACATTTCCTCCCCCCCCCCCCCTCCTCCCGTTCTTACAATCATTGATCCGCCAGGGAAGGTGAGGTGGACAAAAAGTCATAAACATTTCACCCCTTTACCTGTTCTGCAAATCCTGGACCAGCCTGAGGGCGGGGTAGTGACAAAAGAAGAAAAAAATTGTCTGAAAAATTCGCGGTTTACAAACATTTCGCCCCTCTCCCTCTCCCCCTCCCCATCTTACAATCATCACAATGGATGCAGAACATCTTCTATATCCTTCCCCTTGTAAAAGCAGTTATTGCTGAGGATGATATGTGTGGCGGATATTAAGGGGGCACACTAGGCAGTGAAACCCAACTGGCATACATTACCTGCACAGAAAATTGCCCCCTTAAAGGGAGCGACAAGTCGCAATCTAGGGGCGGTTTTACAGTTGGCTGCTCCTTTTTTCTGGATGAAAGTTCAAAGCGACTTCAATTTATCGCGCGCAGCTAATAAAAGTTCGCACATTGACCCAAATTTGAGTAAACGAGATCGCCCGTTCTTTATGCCAGTATTTGAATCTCATTGGTCGGTTACGTATGTAGGGATTCGAGTTAACGATCACGCGAGGATTTCGGCAATAACATTCCTTCGGTAGCGCACGATTAGACCTGATTGTATCCGAATTTCCCCGAGTCAGGCCAACTGTTCAGGCCCATGGATTACGACTTGCCACTCCCTTTAATTGTGTAATTTTCGGAAAATGTACCCCTCCCCCCCCCCCCCCGATTAAAATCCCGGATCCGCACGCTGAGAAGAGCATTTGTGAAGCCAGCGACCAGCACAGTCAACGGATGCTGGGGAAACATAGCCGTCATGGCCAGTTCCCCTCCCCCCGCCCCCCCCCCCCCCCCCTCTCTCTCTCTCTCTCTCTCTCTTGCCATCTTTCTTTGTGAGATGACTGAAAAGCAAGAAATTCAGATAAAAGAAAAGGGAGAATGGGAAAAACAGGAATATATTAGACTATGTAGTAAAACTAATTTTTTTTCTCTCTCTCTTTTCCTCTCTCTCTCTCTCTCTCTCTCTCTCTGTTTCTCCCCTCTCTCTCTCGTCTAATATACTAACCTGAGAAGAGCATAGTGAAGCCAGCAACCAGCATAGCTAAAGGTTGCTGATGTGACATAGCTATCATGGCCACTGTACATCCAGTTAAAGTTGCTGCTGTACTGATCACTTCAAATGCTCCTAGAGACTGGAAGAAGGCTAGCAGGCAAAGTGAAGAAGAAAAAAAAATGCAAATCAAAATAAATCATTATACAGATTTAGAGTAATAACCATGCAAAATGACGTTATCTTCAAGAAATTGAAGACTTAGTTTCAAAGCTGTATGAATTTCTATGAAAAATGGTGTTATAGTTTATGCCTTAATGATAGAAAAAACAAAGAACAATAATTTTTTAAATTGGTAATAATAATGATTGTCTTAGCAATATTAAGTACGTATTTAAAGGGAGATATCCGCACACAAGCAAATCTGTCATTGATAAGAGATAATTACGGAGAATGTGATGTATAATGGACATTAAATACTTTTTATAATGATTTCTATAGACTTTTTCGTGCATCATAATAATGACCGGAAAATTAAGATCAATTTTGGGCGGCGTGACTGAGATATATATCATGTTTATAGTGTTAAATGTCAGACATTATTTTGTTTGGGGAGGTAGGGGCGGGGGAGTGATATAGACGGATCATTACTTTTTAAACAAAAGCCTTCTTTATACTTACTTCGATGAGTTTCAGCTTCTAACCCTCGTAACATATGATTTATTGAATGGCACCCGGCGTCTACTGTAAATAGATAAATAGACACAGAGAAAAAAAGAAAGAAAAATGTCAGTACCGTAGGTATAATGATTGTTTTATTGATTGTGTACATAATTATATACATTTTTGTTATAAACCCACATCAAGATGTGCCAACTTTATAATTAATTCATCTCGCACCAGATATGATACAGTTTCTTAAGATGCTTGCACGTGTATTATAATTTGTAATTTAATCTAAAGAAAATACAAGTCATCACTTTATTGTATAACTTCATCCAGTCATACTCATGTTTATCATCAGGTATTCATAGTTGCAATGATGATGATAATGATTGTGTAATATGGTAAAGCCAAATGTATTTCCAGTTGCTGCTTAACGAGTGTGAGATCATATATGAGATATATATAAGCACAAATAGGATGGAGAGAGGCAAAAAAGAAAGAGAAAAGGTAGAAGACGGTGATGAGGAAAAATAGAGAGGGATTTTTAATTGAAAATCTTGTTATCGTTATCGTGATCGGACAAAGGTGACAAGCTCTTAACATCTAATTTGGTTCAAGGCCGATCCTTTTATACTATTTTTTTAAATATTTGAATAACAATCAACCCAAATCTTGTTGGTTTTGTATATTTTTATCTTGCATCGCATAATAGACTTGAATTCTCTCTCTTTCTCTCTCTCTCTCTATCTCTTTCTTTTTCTCTCTCTCTCTTTCTCTCTCTCTCTCTCCCTTTTCTCTCTCTCTTATTTGCACCTCCCTTTCAAATTCAAAATTCTCCTTTTCCAAGCAGACACATCAATCGAAACCCCACATCTCTTCACAATCAAATCATCGTCACCGTTTTCTAAAATAGGTTGGTTGCGAAAAAAATTGTCTCGAATCCTACTTATAAAATGCCATATTCAGGGGCGGATCTATGATTCTGACGAAAGAAGACGGGGTCTAATCCCCCCCACAAAAAAAAATAATAATAATAAAAATCAATCAATCAATCAATAAAAAATGAAATAAAATTTTAAAAAAATTAAAATAAAAAAATAAGAGAAATAAAAAATTAAAAAATAAATTAATAAAAATAAAATCTGACAGGCAAAAACGAAAAAAAGAAACAACATATGATTCTTCTGGTTTTGATTTACACACAAAAACATCTCCTACAAAGAGAAAAAAAGGGGGATTCGGACCCCCGTGACCCCCTCTGGATATAATATTTGCAGGAATATTCTACATACAGTTCTTTCAAAACCAGATCAATATGGCCAACCATTTTATCGTCGACCGTCTTCTTCTCCATTGTCCTTTATAATTTTATTCCATTTTGGTGGCAAAAGTGTCCTCTGAAATTGTTCATACTGAATTAAATGTGATCTTGCTTCGCTCAGCATCCGTCATCCACGTTCTAACAATACTCATAATTCCTAAACTTTTTCACTACTCTCCGATTCCTTCTACTTCTACCTCCTGACTTCTGAAAACCCACAATTTAAAGATAAAGTTGAGTTCTGGTCAAGCGATTACATTGAGTGAAAGAAACTGTCTGAAGGCAACTGGGAAATTTTGATTAAGTAAAGTACATAAGAATGGGTGTATATAATGTTAGGCGTTGGAATCATCAAAATGAAAAGAATTCGACTCAATTCTTGCTGAAAGTCAAATGCACTACACACATAAATGGGTACATGGGGACTACACACATGTAACATGACAGTTTGGTCCAAAGTTTTGGGCTATTTCTTTTGTCGAACATAAGAGCATGTGAAGAGGAATCCTTTTCAGGGAACTTTATATTTTTTCACAATGACATAAACAGAATGAGAAAGGAAACCGGTAATTTTTCACCTCAACCGTCACTCTTGTCCGCCATCTTGCCATAAATTCACTTGAACACAATTTGATCGCAGAATATAGTTATGATTTTATATGACATGTTTATATTACCTGCACTTCACTGACCGAAAATTAACCCATGGATAAAGCACTTTAATAGCACCAAGACATTAGGACTTTGCGTGTGAAAACGAGAATATTTGCCCAGCTGAGCCTTTTAGAACTCGCCACAAGCCCCTTGCATTGGGCTACATGTCGTAGCGTTATTCATTGCCGTTATAATCATAATGACTGGAAGTAAAATTT